>CM040442.1:3243456-3815956 GCA_022749755.1 Azadirachta indica | reverse complement strand
AGCATATTTAGACATGGGTGAATTCCATTTTCAATTTCATGATCATTTAATTAATTAAAGATAATAACCCTTTTCACATTAATCACGATGATCATTATTTTAACTAATTAAAGAATTTCTTTGATTAATTATATATATATATATAATGCATGTCTTCCTTAATCATTTTGAACACGTACCTCACTCAAAATAATGTTAGATTTTTTAATAATTTAATTAATCGCTTTAACTTTTAGAGATACAATAATTTAATTAATCTTGTGTTCCAACTCATACTTTGAATACAATTTAAAATTCAAGAGATCATTTATACTCACTTAAATAATTTACATAAAATAAAATAAATAATTATATGTGTTGTGGACCTTCATGGACTCATTTTGTCTAGATCACTAAAGATTAAAGAAATATATTTTTTTTTTTCTAATTTCCTAGTATCACAACAGGAAAACAATAAATAAATTCCTGTATCTAGTTATGTATCTAGTTTGTCACTTTCCCAAAACCAGTGAATAACTTTTGGTCAGATTACTGCCTAATTAATTTAATATAGAAGTTATTTATCTAGTGACATCCAGTTCAATAAACAAAATTATTTAATTAAAATAATTATTATATTGATCATAGTTAAGATATGATAAGTTCATTTATAAACACTTATTAAGTTTATTTGTTAGTGATTGGATTTAAGGTAAATTTTTATCTTACTATTTGAATGTCCACACTCAGATTGCACGAAAAAGATTAAAGCAATCCTTGATTAGAAGTTACGTATGTATAAATCGAGTAATTTTTACTCTTTTTAAATTGAGTAGAAAAAATTGAATAATTCTTAACTCAAATTTATACTTAAAGTAAATGATTTTTACTTTTTTAAATTAGATGAAAAAAAAAATCTCTTCAATCAATTCTTATTTAGAATTGTTGGTATTCTTACCTTTTAAATAGAGGATAGAATTTTAATTTTGTTCTAAATACAAAATGAAAGTAATTTTTCTTCGAAAAAATAATGGTGGAGATAGGTTTGTTTATTAGGTGCATATTCTCTTCAAACCCCAGTCACAATATGCATTAAAAAATAAGTATTTATGTAAACTTCCGACAAAATTTTAATTGAAATTTGATTATAGCTACTTCTAGTTAAGTAAGGTGGAAAATGGGCCAAAATGGAGTCATCTAATTTTGTGGCCCAAAACATCTCTGCATGGGCTTCATCTACTTTGTTACCCATCAATAATTTTAAGTTAATAAACAAACAACAAATAATTAAAAGATATGAGAATTAAAACAAAAAAATTTGCCACCATTTGAATCCTCTCTCCGTTTTAATTCTATCAATTGTTTGAATTAATGACAAATCTTCTTGTACTTTTATGTCAGCCTTATCCTCCTTTGTCAAGTTGGGCCATAAAATTTAATTTGAGTCCAATTGAATTACTTCAATATCAAATGTCCATTGATACATGCAATCTCTTTTTAAAACCACAACAGGCCACATCTGATTTTAATTGAGAAATGTAAGCAAATGTAGAATTCTTTTTTATTTTTTATTTCTGTGCATTTATTGCCCTAATTAATCAATGAATGGGATGGGCTTGAAGCTCTCTGTTTCTTAGCAAGCAAGGTATGTTATGTAGCTACAAGATTGGCGTATCTTCAATCGTAGCCAAGATATGGACCAAAAAAAATAATATATAATAATTATTAAAAAAAGGGATTTACAATTCCATACTTTTACATTATTTATAAATTATTAAATTTTTCTAATTTAATTCCTGAATTTAATAAATGTATTATATTTTGTGAATATATCAGTAGTAAAGTGACAATATGATTTATAGTGAAATCTTACTCATTTCATTATTATAAGCTATAAAATACTTTTTTTTTTTTTCTTTTGTTAGTTTATTGATTTATTAATATAATATGAAGTCCGCAAACCATAAATTTACATAATTTAAGCTATTAACTGCTTTATTTGTTAGAAATATTCACTTGAGGCAAGTTTAAGACTTTGAGTTTTATTATATTGAAGATGTCTGATAAATTTACATAAGCTATTAACTGCTTTATTTGTGTTCAGCTCGTTCTAGTGGAAAAGTTTACACACAGAGAGATTTTTCATAGCTGCAGCTTCTTCTGCTAGTCTTTTGTATTGTTAGTAGTGATTGCATGAGTTACGGCGCCGTGTTATGAAAGTTTCTTGTTTCCCTTTCGCACTATTCTCCTTCTCTGTAAATCTCATTCTCTACGCTCCAGAAGAAATAATTCATCCGAAGCAAACAGAATATATCAAAACTAGGCCGAGCCAATATAATTAGCAAGCTAATTTTCTCTTGGATTTACTCGTTATTGAGCTTAGGCTACTCAAAACCATTAGTTCTTGAAGAGATTCCTACACTTTTACTAGTGGATGAATCACAATTAGCATACACAAAATTCTCGCATAAATGAGATTTTCTTCGTAGGGCCGTGAATTCAGGCAACAAGAAAAACTTGTTTCTGAAGGCCTTATTCAAAGTTTACTGGAAATAAATGATACTTGTAGGAGTCTCTGCATTTCTCAGGACAGTTTCTGCTGGAAATAAATGCTGTAGTTGCTCTATGCATTTGTGCAACATTCCAGCAATGAGCATAAGAATAGACCGAAAGATCTCCTCCTTGTGGGATGGCTCGCAATTATTAAACTTGTTGAATCTTTCTCCCAAAGGCATTGGTTTTCAGTTCTAGAAGGTCAGGAATGAGAATGAGATCGGCTCTAATAATAGCAATCTACGAAAAGTTACCAAAACTCTCAAGTTTTGCAGGGAGAAGGCACTCAACCGGGGAGATTGTAAACTACATTGCGGTTGATGCATAGATAATGGCAGAATCGTTGTATTGGTTCCACATGGAATGTAGTCTTGTACCCCAACTTATTCTTGCCCTTGGAGTTCTTGTCAAGGTTGTAGGTCTAAGTGCACTCCCCGCTGTCGTTCCTATTCTAGTAATTGGATTTCTCAACGTTCCATTTGCAAAAAAGTACAACAAATGTCAATCACGTTACAAGATTGCACAAGATGAACGATTGAGAGCTACAATGGAGGTTTTGACTAATATGAAGATCATCAAGTTGCAATCCTGGGAAGATAGATTCAAGAATGTGATTGATTTGCTGAGGGAAAATGAGTACACAACCTTGGCTGAATCACAGATTAAGAAGTGCTCCGCGACTGTAATGTATTGGATAACCGCAGCTCTCTTATCCACCGTGGTTTTTGTCGGATATTTGCTTATTAAAATTGCTTCCCTGAATGCTGCTGCAATTTTCACTGTTCTTGCAACATTATGAAGCATGTCAGAGCCAATGGGATGGATTCCTGAGGCAGTGTCCATGCTGACTCAAGTAAATGTCTCTTTAAATCTTCTCAATGCATTTTTGCTTGAGGAATGAGCTGAATAATGAGAAATTGAACACTTAATCAAGGAGTTTGGAGCAGAATTCAGACAAATGTGTTGAAATACGAGATGGGAATTTCAGTTGGGAACTAGAATCAACTGTTCCCGCTTCGGAAGGTATCAACTTGGAAATAAAAATTGGGCAGAAAATTGCGGTCTTTGGACTAGATAGTGCCGGGAAATCGAGCTCCTATGTGCTATCCTTGGAGAAGTACCCAAATTTTTGGGATTAGTTAGTAACAAATAATCCAATTAGCAAAAGATTTACTCCTTGTATGAGACGCTAATAATGAACATCTTCCAAAACTACCTCAAATTTGTCGACACGGATGCAAGACTTTTTTTCCATTCAAATGCAGCAACAGAGTGGTTAATTTTACGAATAGAAGCAATTCAGAATCTGATTATACTCACACTGCTGGCTTTCTCATAGTTCTTCTCCCCGAAAAACATTTACCAGGTGAGCTGACTATAATGAATCAACATTACTCCAAGCCTGCCTCACACAGTAAAATTCTCAACAGCATTATTTCTACTATTTTGAAGGATTCGTTGGACTTTCACTTTCTTATGCTCTCACACTGAGTAGCATTCAAGTAATTATGACTCGCTGGCACTGCAATCTGTCAAACAACATTGTTTCTGTTGAGAGAATCAGACAATTCACGAACATACAACCAGAACCTCCAGCAATCATAGAAAACATGAGGCCACTTGCCTCATAGCCTTCGCATGGAAGATTAATGTTGGAGGATTACAAGGTTTTTAGTGCCATCCAATCTCAATTTCACTATTATTCTAATACATTTTTCCTTCCTGATGATTATAAAGTAAGATATCGCCCAAATTATCCAATTCTTCTCAAAGGAATAACATGCACATTCAAGGAATGTAAAACGGTTGGAGTTGTCGGAAGAACAGTAATTGGGAAGACAACATTGATAAGTGCATTGTTCCGTTTAGTAGAGACTGAAATTGGGAGAATTCTCATGGATGGATTTGACATTTGCTCTATAGGGTTGAAGATTTAAGAACAAAGCTGAGCATCATCCTCAGGAACCAACTCTTTTTGGGGCAGTGTCAGAACTAATATGGATTCTCTAGGAATTTATGCTGACAATGAAATATGGGAGGTAAGTAAACACATTGTCATCCCTTTACATGTCTACAGGCAAACTCTCGTACAAATCACAAATGTGTAGGACAATATTTACAGTTAGGTTAATTTTGTCAGAATTTGGAGTGTGATATTTATTTTAAGTTTTTGATAATGAAAACTAGGATTGATAACCCTAGTATATCATTCAGTATCACTAAAAAAATTTTTAGTTCATTTCCAGGCCGTGGAGAAATGTCAACTCAAGGCTAGAATCAGCAATCTTCCAATGCTTCTTGATTCATCTGGTAATTATTCCAAGATCCATCAACCAATTCATACTTTCTAAAAAATTCCGACACATTTCATATTCTCTCCAAATTTTTGTGGGCAGTAAGTGATGAAGGGGAAAATTGGAGTGTTGGGCAGCGCCAGCTTTTCTGCCTGGGAAGAACCCTTCTGAGAAGGAACAAAATCTCGGTACTAGATGAAGCAACTGCATCAATTGATTCTGCCACGGACTCCATTCTGCGAAGAGTAATCAGAGAAGAATTTTCAGGATGCACTGTGATCACAATTGCTCGTAAGGTTCTTACAATTACAGACACTGACATGGTTACGGTTCTCTCTTATGGTATACATTCCATTTCAATACTGTAAATTTGTACATATGTGATAAGACTTCATGCCTGGAGAACAAAATAATTTCAAATTTTCTCCATGTCTAGTTTGTTCACAGGAGAGCTGGTAGTGTGTGATGTGCCATCAAAGCTCATGGAGAAGAACTCTGCATTTTCCAAGCTGGTAGCAGAACACAAGTCGAGTTAGGGGAGAAATTCCATAGTAGTCTGATTAACGTTCAGACCAGGCCTAAGCCCATTGGAGGCCCAGAATACAAACAAAAGGCCAAACTCTTTCGGAAAAGCGGGGTCCCATTTTGGAAAATGAAACTCATCAGTTCTTCTCTCTCGGTCAATAAGTATAAAACAAACAATAGGGAAATTTGATCAGCATGCATATGCAAGGCTAGTAGAAAGTCTTATCAACACAAAGAGACAATTACCAAATATGAAATGATGCTAAAACTTTACAAGAAATTGAACACATTGCAGCAATAAAACAATTACCAAATATGAAATGATGCTAAAACTTTACAAGAAATTGAACAGATTGTAGCAATAAATCAGACCCATGATTCTGTACTAATTTCTTGCAAATATAAAGGGAAACCCATGTGCCCCTCTGCATTCAGGGTCCCTGGAAAATGATTAAAAACATCTCTGAAACTTAGAAGAAGTTGTCCGTTGTAGTTAAAACTTCACAGAGGACTTTTCACAAACACCTCACAATCCTTACCCTTACAATTAACCAAAAAAAAAGACATGCTTTCAAGTTCTCTTTCACTTCAGGGCCTGTATTTGCACACATTTGGAAGCCATTCATGGCCCCCTGTTTAACGTTGACTACTCACAAAGTTTTGACATCAAATCAATATATATTTATTGCTGTTATTTCCTTTATTATAGCTTCCCTTTCGACTGGGGCTGGGCCTCAATACACCTGCATGTATCGCACCATTTTTTTTAATTTTTCGTTGTAAAATTCAAAAGAAAAGTTAAAAATTATAATGAGAGTGTTGAAAAAAAATGTACAGTAACATGACCTTCAGCTTCATAGTAAATGTGGACTGAGAAATCAGTGTCAAGTCTTAGTTTGGCCCACCCACATGAAGTTTCATTATTGAGCTTCTGTTGCTTGCTTAATGTACAAAAGCACCTTTTTGCTTTGTTTTTTTTTTTTATTTTCACATCATTTATATATTAACATTGTGTTGTGCTGTTGAATCTAGGTATTTTGTGGCATTTAATTTTGGTTTTAATGATCTGATGTTGTATCGTGCTTCCCATGCATTCTTTTTTTTTTTTTCTATTTAATATTTTCATTCTTTACTAACTACACCAGATTCTCCATACATGTACCTAATGCCACCTAAACCTGTTTCTTTTTTTCCATTTTCTTGTTTGCTCAAGGAGCATTTTAACAAAAAGTGCTTTTAATAGTATATATTCTCATTTATTTGTCACTTATTAATGTTGATTTCCAAGTTGTCAAAGAATTCTGTTTGTTCTAAGTCATTTATTCATATAATAACTCAGGATTTACACTTCTAAAACAATTTTTTTAAAAATTTTAACGTAAATGACATCCCAACTTAAAAATTTAGATTTTTTTTTTAATTAACAAACAATAGTTGACCCTCCATTTGAGGAGTTTAGTTAAGCAATTTGTATAATTTATGACTCAAACATATCAATTAACTAATTTTGAATGTTCGTATAATTTCTATGAATTAAATTTTAAACAATTAAAATTATTTTAATATGTTTATAAACCCTTATATTTTTTTTTTTCATTGTCCAAATTGGGAATTCATTAAATTAATCTAGAATAAAAAAAGGTTGCACCAATATTAAATAAATCTAGTCAATTAAATCCATGTTATAAAAAATTTTGATCAAATTGCCAAATGGGAAAAATCAATTTTGTGTTTGATAATCATAATATAATCAAGTGGTCCACAAATCTACTGTGGCTATTATTAAGATAAGAAAACATGTAATGGGCACGTAGGGCACATTGCTCTAATGAAAAGAAAATGACATTTGAATTGGGATTCATGCGCACTTCTTTGCAATAATAGCCATTTTTTTTTTCTTAATTACCTTTTCTTTTTGTTTCTTATCCTTTCCTTTGTTAATATATATACATAATTAAGATTTTACAATTAAATTATTATAACTTTTATTTTATAATAGTTTTAAAATAATATACTAAACGTCTCTTTAGTAGAACATTTTAATAAAAAAATTATTAACGTTTTAGTTATCGTAAATATTTTATAGTAATAATTGTGTAATTATTTTGATAAATAAATTTTTTGTTTACATTTTTTTTAAAATTCAAAAAAATCTACTACTATAAAACTTAATATCCAAGTGGTTTTGGCATAAAAAAATTTAATTAAAAAATTATTCATTAATGACAATCAAACGATATAAAATATTTTTTTTTTCAGCGGAGAGGTTATAACAAACAGATAGTGATTATTAAATAGTAATGTAATATGCAATAATCTTTCTCTTTTTAAGATACCGCATGTTTATAAAAGTTAAAATTTTTAAGTGACTAAATATAAAAATTAGCAATCAATAATTAATAAACATGTTAATTATATATGAAGAAAAAGATTGTAATTCTTTCAAATTATGTGATTCAAATCTCTTGCTTAGTTTGCAAAATTGTTGTCATAAAATTTTGTTCCCAAATACCATTAAAATACAAAAAGTTAGTTGGTTACAACTACCAAATACAATGACAAAGCCAGAACACTGTAAAAGAATGCTTCTGTGTAGCTACTTTGAAACAGAAACAACAATAATGTAAGATGCATTAATTACTTGTACAGTTATATTATGTTTCTTATTAAATTCATATGTAACATCAAAATGTTATTTCATGTTACAATTTTTTGCTTCAATTTGTTGACATCAATTACAGAACAGTACTAGATTTGGAATGTTTAATTGTCTATAAGTTAAAAAGTCAGTACAAATCTTTTGCTTAATTTATAAACTTTAATGGAATGTAAAAGTTTAGTTATGCATGGAAGCAAAATTAGTAAATAGTGTTAAAATTGAAGTACAAGATAATAGTTAACTAACTGAATCCCCTTGTACTAATATCAAAATTTTATTTAAATTTTTATTTTCAATAAATTTTTAATGTATGTATATTATTAATAAATATATATATATAATATGTAATATTAAAAAAAAAAAATAATTGATAATCTTATTGAATAAGATATCTATACTCCATTTAACAAATATTATATCACTTAATGTATTAGTTTGGATGATGATTATAAAATATGCAATTATGAAGTAATAATATAAGTGTGAATAGAGGTATGTTTGTATATAAAAAAAAATAAATAAATAAATAAATAAATAAATAGGATGACCCAAATGAATGCAAAAGTATGCAACAAAATATTGAAAACAAGAACATGTTTCCAAGTACCTGTAAGAAGCGAGCAGAAACATTATTGCTCTGCAGCCTACTAATTGGCTAGCTACTATTTTAGCTTAGCTGTAGCTATATCTTTACAGACAAGCAAGGCCCATCAGCATTTAATGACTTTATCATTCCTAAATCCCCCTCAATTTATTTCATATTTTATTTTTTTCATCTATATCAAGGGGTTTGATTTTTTTATCCCCTTTTAAGTAATTTTTTTTTTTTAGAAATTATAATTCTATATATTATTTATTAATTTACTAATATACGATTAAAAATTTACTGAAAAATTAAAGATATTGTTGTAATACAACTAATACTTAAATAATTTATTTTTATTAAAAAAATTTATTTACAAATATCTCTTGCTGAGTAAAAAATTTATATTCGCGGAATTGATTATATATCGTGTAGAATTGATTTAAATAAATTCTTAAAACTATATAGTGTACAATTTTTTTTATTACCGTGCTATATTATGGTATATATAAAATGTATTATAATATTTTTAACACCTATAAAATTAATTAGTTTTAAATAGATTAGTTGAAACTCTTACTTTCTAAATAAAAGATAGAGATTTGATTATTATTAACAAGTTTAAATTAAACAAAAATTTTTAAATAATATTAGATTAAATTTAATTAAATCTTATTATTTTTAATATAATAATAGATATGTTGTACTTGAATAAACTTTTGAGGTAATATTATAAGATTCAAGTTGTAATATTAAAAAATAACTTTTAATTGTATTTTTAAAAGTTTACAAATTAATAAATTTAAAAATAAAAGTTACAACGAAAAGTTAGGGAATTATAGGATAAATGCAGTTGTATTGTAGTATGCTGTGTTCTTTTAATTATGGTCCTAACTTCTAAAAGTTTTAGAAGAGCTGTTGGGCCACAGAAGTGGTTCGACGACATCCATGGAACAAATGATGGTGAAATCATTGTGAGGTGTTGAAAATTATCTTAATAGTTAATTAGATTATAATTGTAATATTTTTAAAAAATACAATGCTCACTTGATATTTTATATATAAAAAAGAATTATGTGTATTTTTCTTATGAACTTAATAAAAATTTTGTGTTTAAAATTAAGTTAAAAAATTAACAATATACATATAATTGACATTAGGAACTTATTCTATAATATAGATTAAAAATTTTGTTTCCCATCGAATCCAATTTAATAAGATAAAAAATTTTGTCATTTAGTCATTTGTTGTTGTTTACATTATTTAAACTTTGGATGAAGAAATTTTTGGTCATAAAACTTGAGCAATTGAGGGTGATTTGTCTCCCAAAAATGAAGTAGAAATAAAAATCTGTAAATATTTAATCAAGAAAAAACAAAAAACCCCTTTGGACGTGCATGCCTTAAATTATAATATTCTTGATTAAATCAAATTAATTAAGAGTTTAATGATCTAATTGTCTATTAATAATTAATGAAGCTATAAGTTAAGCGGAGACAATCAACCGCATAGAAGTAAGTGCGTATCAAAATTTGATAATAAATCGTTTAATTTAATTTAATCAATTTATTTAAATCCACCGCACACCATTTATGATCAAACCCTACCCACCCTTAGATTTCTTAGCAATCCATTCTTCCGACGTTAAACTGCCAATCATGGTTAGAAGCATGCATAGTGGTAAAAATAATTATACAAATGTAATTTAAGCTATAAACAAAGACTCATTATTAAATTTATAATAATAAATCAAGAAACGAATATCTTGATATCTTGATAAATTTAATCAAATCATTTTTTGTTTTTTTCCCTTCACCAACCCTTATGTCAGGTAAGACAAAAATTTGAATTCCACGTTCAACAAAAATAAAATAAAATAAAATAAAATAATTATTATTACTATTATTATTTTTTAGAATATGTACCGAAAAAAATTATTTTAAAATAAATCTTGTCTTAACACGTAATTATCAAATATTTAGGAGGTTCGAAAGCTGTGGAGACACGATCCGCGGCACGTGGCACTAACCCAATTGTTTAACACATATAGGGGTGGTGATGCTAACGTGCGCAGCTGGCTGACAAACGGAAATCGTAAGGTGTCTTGGCAAGTGTGCGGACGGTGACAGCTGAAGTAAGTAGCCGCAGCAGGGAGCTAACTTGACGGAGATGGGTGATGACGGCGTTGTGGGACCCTCAGATTGTGGTTAACGTGGGTCCGCAGTCCAGTTGTGTGCGCTGTTGTGTTGGGGGATGCTAACGTGAGCGGTCGGCTGAGGTTAACGCGCGTGCGTGCATTTAATGGCGACGTTCGAAAAATTTAATTGGGAATCAGACTGGGTTTACAGAAAAGGACTTGTTTTTGCAAATATTTACGGTTTTAGGATTGTTCTCTTTATTTGTGTGACTGTGTATTACACAGGCTTTTTACGGTGTAGTAAATGATTGATCATGCTGAATGTTACACGTATCAAGCGAGCAGGGAGTGCAGAAATCACTTCTGATTAGGTTGTGTTAGGTTCTGGTTTTTTGTGAATTGACCATGATCATGTGATGTGTCCCATGTTTAGTTTACAGAAATTAACGTTATTTATTTTTTATGGATCTAAATTTTAATGTGGTTATACCAAGTGTACACGAGTACAATCAATTTTATAATTAATTTTAAAATTTTTTAAATTCACATTCACATGAATATCATTTGCTTAAAAGACATTTATTTAATAGAAAATAATTGATAAGGATCAAGTATTAACACTAATAGCAAGTGATACAACATTTGTAACGTGCAATGTTTAATCCAAACTAAATTTAATCCGAATCCTTATGGATGCTTTTCTTTTCCTTTTTTTTTATTAAAATAAAAAATGAATACTATTCAAGCATACAAATAAATTCAAATTCAATTTTAAATTATGGTCTCAAATCTTTAAATCAAATTGAATTAAATGACATCTTTATCTAAGCAAGCACTAACTTTAATTTAATTTTGACTTCTTTTTACTACAAAATTAAATTGATAAAAAAAGGGGTGTCCGTGATTTTTATTCCTCTTTTCTTCTTAATCTCGTGATTCAAATTAAAGTCCAATAAATTGAAAAATAAAAATAAAAAAGTGGGGGACCATAAAAATGTGACCACACCGCAAGATCATAATAAATTCGATCAGAAAAAATTTTAACCATCTCTGATTTGACTGTGACCAAAGCCTCTGTCACCGCTGAATCTAAAAACCCACCTGTGATTGTGCGCCGCCTAAATTTTCCCAAACAAAACGACAAGGAATCGGAAAAGCGATTTGAAGCCCAACATAACCTTTTCCTTTACAATCGCGCCTGCACTTATCCAAATGTCCCCGAAACGGCACCGTTACATGTCATTTCCGAAAATAGGGTGAAAAGTAGGGTCTGTTCTTTGAACAAAAAGATCTCTCCCACTCTTTACATTGTAATTTGGGAAGTTTGGACAAACTGTATTCTATTGTAAAATTAGTAACTCTACCTTCTCTATCCTCCTTTAGATATTATAATTTTTATCTAAAATTAATTTAATTTAAGAGATATTATTAAATTCCTTGCATGATGTTTGGGTTTATGTCACTTGAAAAAAAAAAATTATATCATATATTTTCTTTAAAATATTAATTAATTAATTTTTAATGTTAAATTTATTCAAATATCTTTAATAATTTATTTTTTATTAAAAAATATTTTTACATTACCTATTTTTATCCTACTGTGTATTAAATAATTTAAGTGTACAAAAAAAAAAAAAATAATTATAAAATAAAAATAAGATAATTGAAAACTTAATTTGAAACATAAATTTTCAAATAAATATTCACTACATGAATACTCATAAATATATATTAACATATAAATAGACAAACAAAAAAAATTTTTTTTACATTTCTCTTTTATTATTTGTGTAAAAAATAAAAAAATAAATTTTTTAAAAATAAAATAATAATATTTTACGCATTTATCTTTACATTTAACAATCAACTAATAATTAAATATAATTATAAAAGAGATAAATAATATATTTTTTATAATTTTTATGTAAGTGATATAATCTAAAATTTTGATTTAATTTAATTTAAATAAATTTGATATCTTTAAAATATTTTTCATATTTATATAATTTTTTTATCAATAATATACTAATTTTTTTAGAGTCGGTTTTAAAGTAATAAAAATTGCAACAATTGACGCTGACATCAAGATTAGAGCAGCAGGGTTTTGATTATATTTACATTTTTTTAGAAATAATTGTTCATTTTTATTTTAATTAAGCATAAATAATTAAACTTCTAAATAAAAAATAAAAAATATAATATTAACTGGTCCCACGTTTCACATTTTTGTCTCCCTCTTCTTTTCTTTTCCTCTGTTTCGTCAACAAACACTACAAAGAGAAAATAAAAGGTAAAAAATCTCATCGCAGTTTCATTTCTCTTCCCTTCCCTCCATTTCCATCTCTTCGAAGTTCCAAACCAAAGGAAAACAGAAAAAGGATATACTTCCTCCCATTTCCATCGAAGTTACTGTTACAAATTTCACCTCATTTTCATTCTCGTATATATAATTATATATATATATGTATATGTCTATTGTTGAGTCTTAGTTCTTTCACAGCGTGTCTCTGTGTCTCTGTGTGTGTGACGTGAATGAAAGAGAGAAGCAAAGTGAGGTGAGGGGAACTGTTTTTGTATGTTTAGTGGTAGGTTGTTAAATACAAAAACAGGCTTTTGTTGTTTTGTGAAAACGGAGTTTGCGTTTGAGAAAACAGAGTTTTTTGGTTTTTGTTAAAGTTCGGTGTTCATGAATTTCTGGGTTGTTGTTTGATTCTTCGGTCTAAAGTTTAAACATAGTGTTGTTCAACTGTACGAAGAAGAGCTTGGCTGTTGAATAATACTAATAATAATTATATTATTATAATTAATATTAATGTTATTATTTTATGTGTGTGGATATTCTTCTGTTTTGTTTTGTTTTGTTTTGTTCACTCTCTTTTGATTGTTGAAAAGTTTTTTCAAGGGTTTGGATCTTATCTGCAGATTTTTGTTTTTGGGGTTTTAAGTAATGTTTTAAGCTGGATAAACTTCATTTTAATTTTTTTCTCTTGGTTGTGGGAATGGAACGCTATTTTCTTGCAGTTTCTAGGCAACCAAACAAGAGTTTACTTTGCAAATTTTTGCTTTGAATGTTAAGATACTAATCTAGATTTGGTTTCTATATTTTGGCAGTGCTAAATCTGGTTCTAGGCAAAGGCTTCATTTTGAGGTGGTTTACTGGTTTAAGATTCAACAGTCAAATCCAGCAACAGAGAAAATAAGCTACAACATTTGTATAGTATATATACTTGTCTCTCTTGTCATTCAATGATTTGATTAGTCATTGGCTTGACACTGAGAAAACAGAACCAAATATGGGCATATATTCGTTCAGATTCTGCTGAGCTTTTTCGCTATTTACCCATCTGTGTTCTCGGATCTCATTTTCACCTTTAGCTGTTTCTTTCACCTCTTTTGAGCTACTGATTGCAAGGATCAAAAGCAATATAACAGAGTGATACATATTTTAGTGAAGTTCGCTATTGGCTTGGTGCTTTCATTTTTTTTGCATTTGGCGGAATATTCCTCAGAATTGAGCGAAAAGATTGCATTTTCTTGCTTTCTGCGCCAAAAGGGTAACTAGATCTTCAAGATTATAACACCCCATTTGGGAAACACGAATGGAAGATTTCGTTTCTGAATCTTGAAAGATGAGCCGTTGAAGATTATTTTTGTCAGTGTTGTGTGGTTCTTGAGGGATTCTTGTGAATCAGTGATAAGGGTCTTGTTCATTTCTGAAAATTTTTGTCTCTACAATCGCTGGAATGGAACAATTATGCTTGTCTGAGGTGGAATCCAACATGGTGGGGGCACATCAATAATGCAAGATACGTTCATATGTATCAATAAGACATGCTTTTTCAGTCTCTCTTCAATCATGTCGGAATGATGGCTGTTGAGAATTGATATTCTTGTTGGCAAAGAAAGTTCACAGAAACTCTTTCGTGGCAATGAGTCGAGAAGTGCAGCAGGGAGGGAAACAGGAGAAAGGTAGTTCGGATGCGGCTGAGAAGGTTGTCGTTGCTGTTAAGGCATCAAAGGAGATTCCTAAAACTGCTCTTGTGTGGGCTTTGACTCATGTTGTTCAACCTGGGGATTGCATTACACTGCTTGTGGTTGTCCCTGAACATGGTTCTGGTAAGTATTTTTTGCTGCTTTTTGTTGATTTTTGCTAGTATTTTTCTTGATTTTTTGATGAACAGTTCAGAACACTTCCGCGACTCCTGTATTGCATTTGATCTCGATGTCAAAGGGTTTAAACAATATTTCCAATTATAAATGGGCTTCTTCTGGTGTGAAAGTCTGGTGAATGTTTATCTGTCCAATCCTCCCCCGCTCAATTTTGTTACAGTTGCATTGCTGAAAACTGCTACCTTACAGTAGATGATGAGTAATTTGGTTACTGAAAGTTGTTTGTCTGCTGCAATTTGTCAGGTAGAAGATTTTGGGTTTTCCCAAGGTTTGCCGGTGATTGTGCCAGTGGTCATCGGAAGTCTCATTCAGGAACAAGTTCAGAGCAGAGGTGTGATCTCACGGATTCTTGCTCGCAGATGATCCTTCAGCTTCATGATGTATATGATCCAAACAAAGTATGCCCCTTGATATGCTTTTATTTATCTTTCATGATATACCTGATTCCTGATTGCTGATTCTCTTCTTCAATAATACTTTGTTTTGCAGATTAATTTCAAAATTAAAATTGTTTCTGGATCACCTTATGGAGCAGTGGCTGCAGAGGCCAAGAAGGCTCAAGCCAGTTGGGTTGTGTTAGACAAGTAATATGCCAATTTTTTACTTTCTTTTCTTATTAAACACATTTTGAGTATCGCATTTAATTTGTAGATCTTCAGTCTGTAATTTGTTGGCTTTTATGCACAGGCAGCTTAAACATGAGGAAAAGCGCTGCATGGAGGAGCTGCAATGCAACATTGTGGTTATGAAGCGTTCACAACCCAAAGTTCTTCGCTTGAATTTGGTTGGTTCATCGAAGAAAGAAGCTGAACCAGCCTGCCCATTACCGTCTGACCAAGATGAAACACCTGAAAAGGATCCAAAGAACAAGGATGGTTCTTTGGATTCCATCAGGGGGCCGGTTGTGACTCCAACTAGTAGTCCGGAGCTTGGGACACCATTTACTGCTACTGAAGCAGGAACTTCATCAGTGTCGAGCTCAGATCCAGGAACTTCACCATTTTTTATCTCAGAAAGTAATGTAGATATGAAGAAGGGTGAATCATTAGTTATTAGGGAAGAACGGAATCTTGAAGACTCTAGTTCAGACACAGACAGTGAAAACTTATCTTTGTCATCTGCTAGTATGAGATTCCAACCCTGGATGACAGAATTTCTCAGATCTCATCGTCAATCCTCGCATCATATAGAAGAAGAATGCTCAAGAAGAACCAATAATAAATCTCAACCATCGACCACTAAAGCTTTGCTAGAGAAATTCTCAAGAGTTGATCGTAATGCTGGAGCTGGAATGTCAAACTATAGGAATGATCTGGAATTCAGTGGAAATGTAAGAGAAGCAATTTCATTATCCAGAAATGCGCCTCCTGGTCCCCCACCGCTGTGTTCCATATGTCAACATAAGGCACCAGTTTTCGGCAAGCCACCAAGATGGTTCAGCTATGCTGAGTTGGAGCTTGCTACTGGTGGATTTTCACAAGCTAATTTCTTGGCAGAAGGTGGATTTGGATCTGTTCACAGGGGGGTACTGCCAGATGGGCAGGCAGTTGCTGTCAAGCAACACAAGCTAGCTAGTTCTCAAGGGGACCTTGAATTTTGTTCAGAAGTGGAAGTTTTGAGCTGTGCTCAGCACAGAAACGTCGTGATGCTAATTGGATTCTGTATTGAGGATCGAAGGAGGTTACTGGTTTATGAATATATATGCAATGGGTCTCTGGATTCTCATCTATACGGTAATTTTACAATCTCAATTGGATTCTTTATTGATGACAGAATGCGGTCACTGGTTTATGACTACTACACCTAAAATCAGTACTTGTTATTGCCATTTAGAAAATGTGATCTTACAATTCATCATATCATTTATTTCCAGACTACTAATGAATAAATAACAACTTTGGGTTTTCCAGGTCGTCATCAGGAGCCATTAGAATGGTCTGCTCGGCAAAAGATTGCCGTGGGAGCTGCTAGAGGTCTGCGATATCTTCACGAAGAATGCAGAGTGGGCTGCATTGTGCACCGTGACATGCGACCAAATAACATCCTCCTAACCCATGATTTTGAACCACTGGTATAGGTTTTCTCCATCTCATTCCTTCTTATGGTTGAAAAATACAACACTACAAGTTAATTGTCCATTTCTTGATTATTGTCTCTGAAATCAATCAGATTCAGAATATTCTTCTTCCCTTGTAATGCCAGTAAAACATGGTTTGCTATGTATTTTGAGGTTTTTTATATATTGGGTGTTGTGGTCTTACTTCTACATTTCTTTTGCTAGGTTGGGGATTTTGGCCTGGCAAGGTGGCAGCCTGATGGTGATACAGGTGTGGAAACAAGAGTAATTGGAACCTTTGGGTAAATCTAGATCTTCAACTTTTGCTTTTGACTTCTACCTTCTCTGTGCAATTATAGTCATTAATAAGGTTCTGCTTGCTGTAGTTATTTGGCACCGGAATATGCTCAAAGTGGCCAGATCACAGAAAAAGCTGATGTCTATTCATTTGGGGTCGTGTTGGTTGAGCTCGTTACTGGACGAAAAGCTGTGGACCTTAACCGACCCAAGGGCCAGCAGTGTCTCACTGAATGGGTATTCTCTTGGGAATTCTACTTATTATCTGTTTCTGAATAATTAACTGTATTTTGCTAAATTGTGAACAAGTTATTTATTGTTCGATATCCTTGATTTATTGCTGATGCATTATGATCTGGAGTAGGCACGTCCACTCTTGGAAGAATATGCTATAGATGAGGTGATTGATCCAAGGTTGGGGAATAACTATTCAGAACATGAAGTCTATTGCATGCTTCATGCTGCATCTTTATGCATACGGCGAGATCCTCATTCCAGGCCTCGCATGTCACAGGTAAAACTTAAAATTTCGAATTTCTTTGACACATTACATTTGATCCTGTTTGTAGTAAAATCTTTCAGTCCCTTTCTTTTGCTGACTCTTTTATACATTTATGTGTAAAAGGTGCTTCGTATGCTGGAAGGTGACATGGTTATGGACACCAATTACATGTCAACACCGGGATATGATGTTGGCAGCCGGAGTGGCCGGATCTGGGCAGACCAGCAGCATCAACAACAACTACCTTACAGTGGTCCCTTACTAAATGATGCCTTGGAGGGATTCAGTGGTAAACTCTCTCTCGAATTCACTAAAGCCAGCCTTCTGGGAAAGGGATAAGGTCAGAAGGACTTTCTGTGATGATTGATTTGTAAAAAGAGCTTGTTGCCCCACAATCAAAATCCATCATATTCATCTAAATACATATATTCCCTCCTTTCTGTATTACCTATTGTTTATTTTTCCTGGTGTTTCAGTCCTTATTTTTGCCTAATGCTCCCATCTAGGTTTTTCTAATGTGTATAGCGGTAGGGAAAAAGTTGAGATAAGTAAGGTTTTGTAAGTCATGTTATACTTTATGGCTAAATCAATGAATCCCTCTTTTCTCTTTCTTTTGTGTGAATTTTCAGTTGTGGGGACCAAATTGCGGTGAGCAGATAAAAAGATAATCTGAAGGTTGTCTTACCCTGAGAAGCATACAAAGTTAAGCAGCAAACATTAATTCTCTGAAGTATTAAATGAGGGAGAAGTGAGTGAGTGAGTGAGTAAATTCAACCAATACTGACAGAAAAAATTTTTGAATTTGAAATTGTTAGAGAGACAAATTTGAAGCTCAAAAGATTATTGATTCGTATTGATGGCAGAGCCCGGAGAAATTCAGAAAACAGGTGGTCAAGAAATGTGGTCATTTATTGTTATCTTTAGTTGTCATCTTTAACAGTCTTGTCTACACGTTTCTTATCCACGGGCAATGTGCATTGGTTTCTATTCCTGATTTGTCCATCTCAATCATTACAGCTATCAAAATCCTGAAATTGAAAATTTGATTTAAAAGGAATTATTTTTCCATTTTCCTTCCATTTTAGTTATCTCTTCGTTGAAAACTCCTGTATCGTGCAGCATATATCACATCATTTATATGCTCAATCCATTTAACTTTAAAATTAATCAATCATGAATATAATGATTAAAATGAGAGAAAAAAAGTTTGAAACTCATAATATATTTTTATTACGTGATCTTACTGAAATTGTTCTACCTAAATATCTTTCTCCTCGTTTAAACACCTGAATCAAATAAATTATTACATTTTACTCAAAGAACCTGTGAAAGCTCCTACAGACTTTAAAAAACATTTTATAAGCATACAATTCTAACAACTGAAAATGTCAAGGATGATGGAAGGAAAAAAAGAAAGAAAAAAGCTATTCTTCTAGTTTAAGAATATTAATTCTCTACAATTCTACCCATTTTGTGTATATTTCAGCTCTTTAGTTTGAGAATTACAAAGCTACCTGGATCAAAAAGGCTTCTTCAACTGCAATCATTTCAGCTAAATAATTGCCAGGAGATTGAAAAATGTTTTCCTTCACTACTTTCTCTCCTAGGACTTCCGCATTTTGGACCTTGCATACCTAGAGAGGAACAATAAGAAATATATACAATGAAAATCTAAGTCTAGATTGCAATGGTGAAAAAGTAAGCAATGAAGTCCATGTTTAGAGAATGTATTTTCAACTGGTGATATGAGTTAAGAAAAAATACTCAATGTGCATGCCGCCTCGATCAGATGATGGCAACATGGTTCCCTGAAGCTCCTCCATGACTTTACCAGCTTGTTCAATTTCCTGTGGAAAATAAAACAAAAGAAAACACGAAAATGGTTAGACTTGTTCAGAGATCATGCTATCAATCTATAATCATCAGATCTTGGTAGATAATCAAGTGATCCCAAACTAAGTACGGATGCAGATCAGTTTAATCGAACCCAGCTTTACTTGTTGAGCCTAGGCTTGCTACACTTTAGATGAGCTGAAGTTCACATGTTTTTCAAGCTGGTTTGCTAGTGATTAATAAAGTTCATGACCAGGTTTGCATTCACAAGTTTGTCACTAAAAAGGGTAACAAAGGTTAACTATGAACCTACTTATTAAATATTTTTGCCTAAAGAACATAACTAAATTGTAATATACATATATGAAGGAATTAGGTTAAACATAGATGGAAACTTTCCATCCTCTTTTTTGATCTTAGTCTATATGCATTTTATGTAACCAAGTGTTAATAAAGTCTATAAGAGTCCTTAATCAGAAACTTTATTTACAAGCTCTAAATTTACATTAGAACAAGTTTGTTAAATAAATGAACTGCCTGCTGAAATGTTCATGAACAGCTCTGTTTGCAAGCATCTTCACAAACTAGTCAGACTTGGGCATGATAACCCCAGTTGGGGTCATCATGGAGCCATAATCATAATATGATCACATTTTCCATCTATTATAATACAACAATCAATGTCCACATTTCTAGCATTACTAAGTACCTCAAAATCAGCAAATGCAACTGGCATTCCACCTTTAGCACGCATTTTGAGCATACTGAATCCAGGATATCTGGAACCAAAAGAAAAGATGGAATCATATATGGAAATCATCAGAGAATAATAAACAGAAAATCTATCACTACACCTGAGAAAGAAAATATTCCAGCCAAACAAATATTTAAGTATGGGTACATATTACAACTTACACAGACAAGGCTTGCTTTAGTTCATCTTCAGTGCAATTTGGACCTAGGTTTGCAATAAATAAAGTTGAACATGGTTGAACACCACCTTCAGAAGTCTTTTCTGACTGCTCCTGCAGCAGCGATTTGAAAATCAGGGTCAAAACATATTTTCACCAAGATAATCAGTAAGCTCTTACTACATAAATGGCATAATAATTTTTACATGGAACTCAACAAGCAACATCTCAATAAATTGGATGATCTAATATCAGACAATACTGCCACTATATTGAGAAGAGAACTCTCAATTTGTCAGTTGTTCCAAAATCATTGTTACTCAAACTGAACAAAATAAAAGCAGAGGGACTATCCCATATAAAGTACAAAGCCTGCAAAAGTATGGATTTCTTATCTCATTGCACTAAGAGGGTACGTGTTACCATTTTTCCTTTTCTAAGATACTACAATCGTGACTCAAGAAAGAAATAGAAATAAAAGATGGTGTTGCTTTTTACATTTTAAGCAAGTACTAGATTCAATGCCACATGTAATGAACATTTTACAAAAATAAGTGAAAAGAATTCTCTCCTCCAGACCTTTCCCTGCCTGTTCTAGATGAGTGAAATAGCTTTCACTTACATTTACAGATGCCACACCATTGCCAGGATCAGCTGCTTTCTCACTGCTCAATACCAGACAAGAAGACAATATTAAAAATGCAATAAAACAGTCAAGAGTAACCTAATTAAGCCCCTCCAAACACTGAATTCTCCATATGGAGAAGTTTGGAAATTCTTCTCATAAATTCATAATTGTGCTTTGTAAGTGCATCTAACCTGTTTGTAGACACTAAATCCCCCTTGTCGGCAGAATCAATATTGTCCCTCGGAGATGCTTCATCAGTGTCAGTGTCTCCTGAAAGTGCAAAAATGTGCCAACATGTGCAGGTATTTTAATGATAATGTGTTTTCATTGAATGTTATAGTTAATCAGCATATTACCATCAGCGCTCAATGTTTCTTGGGCAGTACTGGCTGCTTTAGTTCTTTTATCAATAACAACATAGGCACCACTCCCTATGCAAGAAAGAAATTCATCCGAATATCAAAAAGGGTATTTAGAGCTCAATCAGAAAACCAAACAAGACTGCTTGCAGTGATTTGCAAGCTTAGAAAAAATTTTGAAATCACAATTCACAACTGTGTACCTGGTTTGCGTTTTTTTCTTGAGTTTGATCTAGCCAACTCAATATGCAGGACTGATCCAGTTTGTGGATCAAATTTCACACCCTAAACACAATCATCAGAGCAACAAATTCAGAAGCCGCCTCAATTTCCAAAACCTTCTACTATTTACTCCTTTCAGTTCAAAACTTCTGTTGGACCCTCCATGGAAAATGCATTGATCAGAAAATGAAATTCCATCATACAAAGTAACCAGCTAAGAATTAACATGAACATTGTATTCAATTCAATGCGGCAGCAACAACACAACTACAAACAACATAATTTTTACTAAATAATTAAGTTCTCACATTCAATTCATGCATTGCTGCAACAGCTGATTGATGATTGAAAAAGGTGGCAAATGCAACAACCTGCAACCAAGAAACCAAAGTTTGGTTAAGCTTTTACGTGCAATTTTTTTTGCTTTCTTAAAAAGGCAATTTTTAGACTTTTTTCACCAATTTAAAGCTAAATTAAGAGCTTAACCAAAACACATACAACAATATTCCCAAAGTAAAAACCAAATTAAACTGAAAGACGGAAAATTTGTGTTTTTTTTAGTGAAATCTTCAATTATCTCCGGAAATAAACAAAAAGTCATACATTTTTCTCGAATGACAAACAGAAAGTTGAAAATTTTCTCGGGAGAAAAGGAATGGAATGGAGCTACCTGGTTGCCGCGACCAGTGTACTTAAGCTGGCAAGACTCGAAACCGTGTTTCCGGCGAAAGAGGTTATGAATCTCACGCGGTTTGACGTCGTCGGGAAGTCCCGACACGAACAACGTGTTTATTCCATTTTCCCGTTGATGTTGATACTGAGGAGGAGCAGCGGGAGAAGCAGGAGCAGGAGGACGAGCCGGCGGAGCAGGCGGAGGCGGAGGATGCTGCTGATGAGGAGGAGGAGGGGGGATGTAGTAGGGATCGTACGGCGGATGAGCCATTTCGACGTGTACGGCTCGGATTGATTATTTCAAAAGCGTGTGGAACACACAGCAGCTCGTGACGGTGGCACCCGCAGCGGCGTTGTTGGCGGGGGCAACAAAGGGAGTGTTTGGCATTTTAGTAATTGAATCTGCTTCTAACTTTCAGTCTTCTACACACTTGTACGTCAGTGTACAATTGCCTAAGCATAAGGTACAAATACCCATCATAGAACTTCTAATTATAGAACATAAAGTGATTTATCATATAAAGTGAAAAATTCATTTTGCATAATTTTCATATTAGCACTTTTATTTATTTAATTTTAAATTAATAATATTTATGATCTTATACTAATTATAAAATTCAACTTTAACAAAATAATAAGGTTTCAAATATTAATATAATAAACTTATCAGTACTTATTCTAATAGTGAGAATGCACGCTCTTTATACGCCTGCATTCAACTTCCACGAACTATAATTAATGGAAATTTCCATACTAAATGAAAATATTTTAAGATTTCTAAATACACTAAAGATTTGTGAGTCGATATTCCTCATCTCATATTAAGTGAGAATATCCTAAGATTTTTAAATAAACTTAAAAATTTTGAATAAATATTCCTCTTCAATGAAGATAGATCTCTGGGTGTTGAGTGTGTCATAACAGATATTAAACTTTTATCTTAATATTTTTAAGTCAATATCTCTCTCTAATGAGAATAGATTTCTGGGTATTGGATGTGCCAAACAGATATTAAACTTCTTAGTAAAATTCTTAGAAGATTTCTAATAAAATATCAATAGAGCTGTAAAACAATATATACTTATAATATAAAAAAGTGAATAATTATAATATTTTATATTATTATTTTAATGAAGTTAACAAGATTCTATATGTCAATAACCATATATATATATATATTTCATTATGTAAAAAATATATATTTTTTAATTTATCTAAAAAGAATTGATCAATGAAATTTATGTTGGCAAATGATTCGCTTTGGTTTTTTATAGCTTATTGAAATTTTGCCAAAAGCCTTGAATCATGCCACACATCAAGGGTAACAAACCCATCGTCAAATTAACTAAAAAAAAGGACTAATTGCATCATTTTACTTAATAATTTTAAATTTTGATAATTAACAAATCCATTATCAAATTAGTTGAAAAATGGACTAATTGTATCGTATTATCATTAATTTAAAATGTTTATTAATTGAGATTAATTAATTAGGTAGCCTAGGAGATTATCCCTAAGATAAAATATTGAAAATCTGTTCCACAATCAACAAATTGGAATTCCCTAGAGATTACTTAATATAAATTATTAATGTGTCCAATTCATTCTTTGGATGCCTTTGAGAATGTCAAAAGCCCTTATCATTTTAACTCTTGCTAATTTATTTTTGTACTTTAAGATGAAATATTCAAAATTATTTTCCTATTTCTTTATTACATTATATTAATATGAATATACTCAATTAAAAATTAAATATAAATTAAAGAATACTAAAATATTTGGCATACCTCAAGAAGGCATGTATTATTTCACCCAAAAATCTTGATCAAAATAAAAATAATTTTAGTAACTTTCTAAACAAATCAGAACACGTGTGTAAGTGTCTCATCACATTATTATTATTCAATAAATTCTATAATTGACCGTAATAAGATAAGATAGACAAAAGAGAAAATCTGAAACAAATAATTTATTTTTTTGAAATAAATGAACATATTGTTTCGTCTACTTTACTTTAACTGCCAGATAGTAACTTTTTCGTTTCTAAAATTTTTATTTTTCGCATTTTTTTATTATATATTTAAAATTTTTTGGCTCATTTAAAAAAAAAATTTAGAGATTTAAACTCAAAAACTGATTTTTTTTTAAAAAAAATAAAATTTTGCAATAACAATTCCAACAAGTAGTCTAAATAGACTTTGAACAAAACTAAACCCCAAAAAAAAAAAAATTCAACATACAAACAGTTAAATTAACATCAATTAAAACCCAAAAATTAAAAAAAAAATCGAAAAAAAGAAACCATGGTCAATAATAATCAAGAACTAATTAAGAAGAAGAAGATGCAGCCGCAGGAGGAGGAGGAGGAGGAGCAGTAGCAGTCATCAACCCAGCAGATTCTTCATCCAAGAACAAATCATCCGTCTTCCTAAACGCCGCATGCACCACCACGACCACCGCCCCAATCAGCAGTGCAATCAATATATTCTCCGTCGCGTCAGTCAAGAACAAGAACACCAAAGTCAGCACCGACATCACGATCAGCACAACCCTATCATCAATTATACGGTTGAAAAGCACCAGCGGCTCATCACGCAGGAAGTAGAGGAACAACCAAGCAAACATCATGACGATGAAGACGATCAGCGATATGGGGTGCCAGAGGAGACTGAGAAAGAGGACGAGGAGGACGATGATGGCGTAGTTCATACGGAAGTAAGCGACGTTGTTTTTTATTCTCGTAACGGCTTCCTTGAAGTTGGCGGGTAATTTTAGGGCGTGAATGTCGAACATGATCTTCCACGGGTGGCGGGAGCCGAGGCCGGCTTTGATACGTTCTTTCGCACGTGTTATGTATTCGAGGTTCGACCCCGGGGAAGTGGAGGTCGGAATTGTGCCGTAGGTGGTCATTTTTGCGGCTGTTGACCGGCGGATAGGGCGGTTGTGTTGGGGGAATGAATGGAAATGGTTTTTTTGGGGGTGGTGTGAAAAGAGGGGAGGTGGGGTGTTGTGAAGAGAATGAAAGAAGGGGGAGTGGGGAATTTATAAGGTGCGTGTGAGCATCATTTTGGTTTTAGTACTATCACAGGGGTTAGTTTGTGCCTCATCATTGATTTCTAAACTTTATAGTAAAAACTTTATAATTATAATAACCACTTCACATGCATCTGATATGGTTATTTCGTATCTTTTTCGTTTTTTTTTTTTTTAATGATTTTGTTTGCTGCTTTCGGGGAGGATGAATTGCTCCCGAAAAGGAATCCATTGATTCTTTTCTAATTGATTGGACCGTAGGTGCGATAAGTTACTTCACGGGCGAAGACGCTTTAATCCACTTAGCCATTTCTCTTAATTGACAAAAAAAAAAAATGATTATGTTACATTCAAAACAAATAATGCTTGAAAAAAAAGCCTTTTCTTATACTTAAAAGATTAAAATTAACGTGGTAAACTTTTGACTAAAATTGAAAAGAAAAAGAATATGGTTGTTAGATTTAGTTAAATTGGTGATCATAACTTCTAAACAAATGAGGACCGTCTGATTGCGATACCCGAAGGCCCCATCGAACGGTGGAGAGCGGTGAAGTTCATGAACTGTGATGGACTGTAAAGACATGATAATCAATCAAAACTCGGATGTTAATATCAAATTGAGATTGAGACGTGCGTTTCCGACAATTTCAACTACCCATCAAACAAGGCATGAGTTGGACTACTTTGCGGACAAGACCACACTAAGCGCCTGTGGGGACGGCACCGATAAAGCGACGTCAGCGTACTACCGCGGCCGTCTACGTTGGCCACGTGGCATGTTCCAAAGATACTAGAAAGTAGTGCAAAACTTTTCTTCCACATCAAATAAATTGTGTGTGTTTTGGGTAAATCACCTGGCACGTGGAAGCATCTAAATGGTTTATGTACTTTTTTTAATATAACTGCCCAATGACGTGTTGCCACGTGGAAAGAAGTAAGATGGTTGGAAGATTTTGATTACAGAAGCTAATTTCTTCAAGTAAGGTCAAATTAGAAAGTGTAGCCGGATGTAAAAGTTCTTCTGCTAAACGTCCCCCACAACATGTGAAGTACTTAAAAGTTCTGCAGGAAATTATTTGTGGATGATGTTGTTGTCACTTCTATTATGTATGTACGTGGGGTGAGTTCGATTCATTTATTTGATTTTTTATTTTAAATCAATGAATTTTGTTGAAATTT
The DNA here is from genome assembly GCA_022749755.1 of Azadirachta indica. NCBI lineage: Eukaryota > Viridiplantae > Streptophyta > Magnoliopsida > Sapindales > Meliaceae > Azadirachta > Azadirachta indica. The sequence goes on along the minus strand of CM040442.1, from coordinate 3,789,364 downwards.
TGCGTCGATTTAATGTTAATCATTGATAGAATTTCTTAACGAGATAAAACAATATCATTTAATTAATGTGAACAATTTTTAAAATATGTTCGAAAGATGTAAAGTCGTGTGCTTGGTATTTGACATATTGTGCATATATTTGACACTTGTGATTCAGTTTAAATATTTACATATAATGTGTAATATATAAAGTATTCATCCTAAAAAAGAGAGATATTTATTTATATTTTTAGTAAAAATTTTATAATAACATTTGAATACATTTCTTTTTCGAACAGATCGTAATTTAGATAATAAAATAAAATAAATTCTTAAATTAAATAATATTAGTTTAATTTTATCACTTACATCCTGTCATCACATTCATTATTGATTATATGAAATTACTTGATATAATATTAGTAAATTTTTTTAACAATAGAAGGGATGAATGAATAGGATAAAGCTATATGTGAACTAAGAAAAGTGTGCAAAAAAATTATGAAAAGAAGACAAATGATATGATATGATCATTAAAGTAATAATTATTAACAAAGAATCAAAAACTCGGACAAGAAAACATTGAGATCCAAAAAAATATTTAGAAGTTGAAAAATTAATTGGATTTTCATGGGTGTCCAATTTACAAAATAATTTATTGTTGTCTTCTCTTCAATGTCTTTAATTGTTGTCATATTCTTTAATTTTAGTTGGAATTTATACACAAATGTTATAATTAAGAATAGTGTAGTGATCGTAACACATATTCGTGTGTCACTATAGATTTTTTAAATATCAAATATTGTTTAATGATTTCATTCTCCTACTTGAATAATGCATTATCAAGCACATGTGTCTACATACTAAGATTCTCTAGTTGGAATATCTGCACTTCGTTGAAATTTAAACCATAAATTCTATGGAAAAAAAATTAATAAGAAAAAATCTAAGTGATTAATTTATGAGACTTCCTTTTTTTTTTTTTTTTTGATATGCCTGGTTGAGAGATATATTTATTAGTTGAATTGTTTGATTTAAAATTTTTAGTTTAAATGTAAGAGTTTAATATTGAGTTATAATAGATCTCATCATGAGAAACGAGAATTTAATAAAAAATACTAAGACAAATACTGGAAAATATACTGTGAAATTTGATTGATTGAAGTAAAAATTAATTAAGAGAAAGTTTATATGTAGGCTTCCAACTAATATCATGTTAATTGTTTGACCCCAAAAGTTTTAAGTTATTCACTAAAGATTTGTTTGTTTTAATTTTAAATTTAGATAAATCTAAATATATAAATTCGAATGATTCTAAATAATATATTTATTTTTATTTATTATTATAAATATTTAAAAATTAATAATTTTACCTATAATATTCTTATAAATAATTAATTTTAAATTTTAAACTCTATATATTAGGTAATAAGTAAAATTTATGAGGGTATTTTAAAAATAATAACTAGATAAATATATTTAGATTTTAGACTTCGGCTTTAAATTAAAAATTTTAACTTATTTTATTTTCAGTGTTAATTTGAAAAATAATAAGTTTAATATATATATATATATATATATATTAAAGACAAGTTTTAAGGTATCATAAGATGGATAGTTTTATTACATCTATTATTGTATTTATTTACCAAAAATTTCGTAACTTCAAGAATCACCCAATGAAAATGAGATTATACTTAAAATTAAGAGCGTGAATATGTTTGGTGCCACTTTCTTTTTTCTAATTGGCTTTGCAAAATAGTAGTTAGTGCGTTTGATACTTACCAATTTTTTGTCGAGATAAATCACTTTAATATATACTTTATATTTAGTGATTCCATTATAATAGTATTGGCTTTCAAAAATATATTAAAAGTTATAACACTTTAATCTCAAATATAATTTAAATCAATTAAAATTTTAGCGTAATAACATGCTTTTGATGATGAAATTTGCCCATACATGATGACTTAATAAGTTTCCTTAACCTTATGAAAAACGTTTTTTATAATAGAATAGAGTTTTCTATTTCTGAATTTCCTTACAACATCATCTTTCCCTTTTGATATTCAAATCATCAAAATGTGAACATCCAACAAGTGTGTGGCATATTTTAATATATTTTAATACGCACTTGTTAAATTTTCATTCATAGTTTGTTTTAGGAGAAGTATGATTTGAGTTTAAGAAACTTCAACTTGAAGTGAAATTTTGTTATACCTAGACTTGGAAGATTTCCTCTATTAATTGAAACTAGAAACATAAAAAACAATTTCACAAGTTTTTCCAATTGCTTCTGACAACACATTGCTTTCCAAGTTTCCATATTGCCAATTTGCAGCCTTTTTACCTACCTTTATATATGAACATGAAATGACAAATTTTATTCATATCTCCCCAAACAAAACAGCATTTCCCATCTCTTTTTCAATCTCAAAATCAATTTTTATTTTCAACAATGGAGGAGGGAAAGCTTCAGTTTCTCCATGGAACTCTTGAAGCTACCATTTTTGATGCAACACCATTCATACCTTCATTTCCCTTCAATGTAAGTAACATATTCAGACATTCTTTCTTGCACATGTCTATATTTTCTTAAAATCTCGACTTATACCTCTTTATCGTACAACGTATTACTAAAAGATAAAAGTTTACGAACACTTTAGATAGAGTTGTATAAACGTTAATATTAATGATATGATCACATAGCTTGCTGATATGACCATATATATAATCAAGGTCATTAAAATTATCACAAATACTAACAACACTTGATACACATAAGCAAATATTATAACTTTGATTATGTGATCATATCATTTAATAATTAATGTAACAAAAATGACGATTTTTTGTCGTCTAACAATTTCAGAGTCTGTTTAAAAAGTCGTTGATCGAAATTTTAATAGAATGCTGATGTCCGCACCCGAGATTTCTTATATAATGTTTTTGCAGTGTGTTTTTACAAATGGGAAGCCAACCTATGTAACAATCAAGCTAGACCACAAGAGGGTAGCAGAAACAAGCCATAAAAGAGACAGGATTTGGAACCAAACGTTTCAGATTCTGTGCGCTCATCCATCAGATTCAATAATCACAATTACAATGAAAACAAAGTGCTCAATCCTGGGGAAAATTCACATCCAAGCTCATCAGATTCTGAATGAAGCAAGTTTGATCAGTGGGTTCTTTCCTCTAGAGATGGAAAATGTGAAGCCAAATCCAGAGCTGAATCTCAGGTTCATGTTGTGGTTCAAACCAGCAGAATTTGAACCAACCTGGGGGAAAGTAATTGGCAGTGGAGAATTCCAGGGGCTGAGGAATGCTTCATTTCCTCAGAGATCAAATTGCCATGTTAAACTTTATCATGATGCTCATCACAGTTCAACATTTCTGCCTCCATTTGATCTTTGTGGGTCTCCAGGAAAGCTCTGGGAAGATGTTTACAAAGCCATTGAAGGTGCAAAGCATTTGGTTTACATTGCAGGCTGGTCTCTCAATCCCAAGATGGTCCTGGTAAACAAAATTTATCCCTACTCTTTCTTCTTCATAAAAATCCTCTATTCAGGAACCTCGTGACTTTTAAGCTATGCTTAACTTTGAAGCATAATTATTCAACTGTTTGGTAAACCCTGACTTTTAGTATTTAAAAAATTCATAGTTTTTTAAAATCAAGTTGAAGTACAATAAATTTACTCTTTTTTCATTTTTTTCAATGCTTGAAACCTGACATTAACGCGGGTAGGTTCGAGATTCTCAAACGGACATTCCCCACGCCAGAGGAGTTCAGCTTGGAGAATTGCTGAAACGAAAAGCTGAAGAAGGAGTAGCCGTAAGAATCATGCTTTGGGACGATGAAACATCTTTACCGCTCTTCAAAAACCAAGGAGTAATGAAAACGCATGACGAAGATGCATTTGCATACTTCAAACACAGCAAAGTCATCTGCAAATTATGCCCAAGGTTACACCACAAATTCCCAACTCTCTTTGCTCACCACCAAAAAACCATCACTGTAGACACAAGAGCTCCAGATTCCATCTTTGACAGAGAAATTCTCAGCTTTGTGGGTGGCTTAGATCTCTGTGATGGCCGCTATGATACAGAAAAGCATTCGTTGTTTCACACACTGAATTCAGAATCGCACTGTTTTGATTTCTATCAGATAAATATTCCAGGTGCTAGTCTTCATAAAGGAGGACCGAGAGAACCTTGGCATGATGTTCATTCTTGTATTACTGGTGAAGCTGCTTACGATGTGCTTGCAAATTTTGAACAAAGATGGACAAAACAATGTGATCCTTCGGTTTTGGTTCCCGTCAGCAACATACGAAATCTTGTAGAGAAAACATCGGTTGATGATTCAGGAAATTATTCCAGGAATTGGAAAGTGCAAGTTTTCAGATCAATAGATTATGTTTCAGCTACCCAGCTGGGCAAAAATTTGACTGTGGAGAGAAGCATACATGAAGCATATGTGGAAGCAATACGAAAAGCGGAGAGATTTATATACATTGAAAATCAATACTTCATTGGAGGGTGCCATTTGTGGGAGAAAGATGAGCATTGTGGATGCAGGAATTTGATTCCTGTTGAGATTGCACTGAAAGTTGTGACTAAAATCAAGGCGAAAGAGAGATTTTCAGTGTATGTATTGCTTCCAATGTGGCCTGAAGGAGATCCTGAGAGTGAACCTGTCCAGGATATTCTGCATTGGACTAGAGAAACAATGAAAATGATGTACAGATTGATTGGAGAAGCAATCAAAGAAAGTGGCCAACGGGGTTATCCGAGAGATTATCTGAACTTCTTCTGTCTGGCAAATAGGGAAGAGAAGAGAAACGGAGAATTTGTTCCTCCATATTCTCCTCAGCCTTTGACACAATACTGGAATGCTCAAATGCATAGAAGATTCATGGTTTATGTTCATTCCAAGCTCATGATAGGTATGATTTAATTTGATGACAACAAAATTTGATTCACAAATGTCAAAACATTCGAGGATAGTTGTGAATTGTGACCACTGACTTTGAGCTTTAAGATCTAAATCTTCCTGCTTGAGAAAAGGTTCATATTCTGTCTTCCGTGTGAGCTAATAAATTTATTTTATTTTATTTTTTTCAGTGGATGATGCATATCTTCTGATAGGATCAGCAAACATAAACCAGAGATCAATGGATGGAAAAAGAGACACAGAAATTGCAATAGGATGTTATCAGCTACCCAAAAATGGTGACGATGAAAATTTCAACAAGAATCATCATCATACTGGAGATATTCAAGCATACCGATTTTCGCTATGGTATGAACACACAGGACTTGTAGAACAATTGTTTCGATATCCTGAAAGCCTGGAATGTGTGAACATATTATGTTCCATAGGAGATAAAATGTGGAAAATTTACAGTGGTGAAGAAGCAATAGATATGGAAGGAATTCACCTGGTAAGTTATCCTATAAATGTAAAACAGGACGGATTGATTGAAGATCCTGTTGATGAAAGTAGGAATTTTCCAGATACAAAAGCTCCTGTGAAGGGAAGTAGATCAAAAGTGTTGCCGCCTACTTTCACTACATAGAAAGTGTTGTTTAACCTGTTGAAAATTGTTCACATCCAAAAAGCTGAGATGTGAAGATGTGAAGTGTATGTAATATTTGTATAAATTATATAACAATTACTATGTACATAATAAATTTAGTAAACTAACTTAGATTACTTGAACAACTTTTTCATGATATAGTAATCTGGATAAGATACAATGATGGGTTTTTTAATTCAAGTGACAGCATAGTCATCTTTTTAATCATAATAATAATTCCCCAGAAGCAAGCAACTCTAGCGGAAAGTGACGAGAATTCACCATATCCACTACCTTCTCCACATAGACTATTCCACAAAAAAAGAAAAATAACAAGTCAGAAAAATCAGAATTCCTTAATGAATTTTGTTTTAAGATAATCATCACTACCAAATTATCTTTAATCACTATTCGTTACATTAATTGCGGCTACCATGCAACAGAATCAAGGCATATTCCTATTTATGTATATTTATTTATTTATTTATTGCTTCATCTTTATCTTATCTGGCTTATAATTGAGAACCCTGCTGGAGTATTACGTCCTCCAATAATTGATGCGATGTGGGCCAATAGTGAAGAAAAAAATCATAAAGCATTTTCAGCAAATGGTATCCAAAACTCTTTGAATCAAATGGCAACATATTTTGTTAATATTGTATACCAAAACATTGTAATTTGTTGCTGATACAATTCCCATATGGGAAAAATCTTTTAAGCTGTATAATTTTTATTTATGTTTCAGGTTTTAGCCATATTCTGCATCAAAAATACTATGCAAATCTTCTGCAACACTGAATTCAGAAAGTCTGAATCTGGGTTATTTTGTTCTGGAAACATTGTCTTGGAGGATTTTTTCACTTGAACAATTATACTTCTTTCATTTCAGATTCTTTAATTGTTTGTTTGGGGAATGTTTTTCAAGAAATATGGTTTTTAGTGAGTGGTTTTTGCAATTATTGTTCTTCATTTTTCTTTCTTCCCTGGAAAGTTGTGATATTTGATGCACTGTGGGAAACAGATATGGATTCTGCAGTTAGTCCATGGGTAAGTCTGCAAACTACTTTCTTGTTTGCAGGTTTTCTCAGCCAACCAATCAGAGAAATTTCAGCATTATTTTTCTTTCTGACTTTATTTTTATGGGAATTTTTAAGGGATCAAGCTCTAGCGACAAGTTGTGTGATGTGTGCTTGCCATTCATATCCTTGATTGAAGATCTGATCTTTAGCTTAACCGGCTGCTTTGATCACCACCGTCCACCTAAGCTTCATTACACATTCAATGATCTCGTCCGCCTTGCTAACAACTCGCCATGTCAGTATCACATTTTGCATACATGCATGAAATTGAATTTTTTCTAGTAGGAGCATATGCAAATGAGAAACTACAGATTCTGTGGTCTTTTTGATGAATTTGATGTTCTTGTGTCCAATTGCAGTTACCATCAATGAAGTGGAGGCGTTGCACGAATTATTCAAGAAGTTGAGTAGTTCCATCATTGATGATGGGCTAATTCATAAGGTAACACTAATTCTGTTTTTGTGGTGAGATCTTCATTTGCTGTGTGTTTTCTGGGAACAAGAAATCATATGGTTGAAGTATTTATGCAATTTTGTGATCATTAACAATGTTCCTAGACCTACATTCATTTTTTTATCCTCTTTGTTTGCTTTTGATTTGAAGGAAGAGCTCCGGTTGGCGCTACTCAAAACTACAGCTGGGGAGAATCTTTTCCTGGATAGAGTATGATCCTGAAATTTTATGTTTCATAAATCTTTCTTTGTTGCTTGCTATTGATTTCTTGTCTTGAGTTTGTTTTGAAATTGAGTTGTCGTAGCTTTAAATCGACAGCTGTTATAGAATAGAATTAGCTACCAAGTAAAATTGGGAGTTTACTAAACACTTTCGCTTCCATGCTTTCAAAATTGAAGCAAATTTATGTATGATGAATGCTAATCTTGAGCTATAATAATTGATTATTTCACTGTTTTGGAACGAGGGATTCTGTTAGCCAAATCCAAGAAATTCAAATATTTCACTGTTTTCCCAATGCGTTTGTTAAAATGTCTGAAAAATTCTTTCCAGATTTTTTATCTGTTTGACGAAAAGAAAAATGGGGTCATTGAATTTGAGGAATTTGTTCGCGCACTCAGTATTTTCCATCCTAGTACTCCATTGGATGACAAAATTAACTGTAAGTAATGAAGAAACTGTTATCAGTACATTACTTCCAAGCAATCAAACTTGAAGTTTGTGTTAAATAAAAAACTATTGGTTAAAATTTTTTTTTCTGTGTTTTGTGTCTCATGCAGTTGCATTTAAACTCTATGATTTAAAGAGACTGGATATATTGAGCCAGAAGAAGTATGTTATTATGTTCAGAGTTCAGACTACGAAAATGTTTCAGCTTTTTCCTTACTTTATTCTTATAAATCCTGTTAAGGTAAGGCAAATGGTAGTAGCCACATTGCAAGAAACTGGCGTCAAGCTTTCCGATGAATCTCTCAAGGCTATAATCGACAAGGCAAGGAATTTCTTTTCATTTTATTAGGACTTCTGACAACTTCGTATCGTCTTCAACCTATCTTACCGGTTTGATGTTTTCATATGCTTGTGGTGAATTCTACCTTTGGCACCAGACATTTCTGGATGCTGATATTGATAGGGATGGCAAAATCAACAAAGAAGAATGGAAATCTTTTGCTCTCAGGCACCCTGCACTTTTGAAGAACATGACTCTTCCTTTTTTGAAGTACCCTTCATTCCCTTAGCTTTACTGTTACTTTCATTAAATTGGCATTGAGTGTTTTCTGGAAACATTCTTTGCAAATTAAAACTGATTGTCGTGATTTCATTTGCTATGTAGGGATATCACTACAGTATTTCCAAGTTTCATATTCAACACAGAAGTGGATGACGCAGAATTTGGGCTGAAATTTCAGATATAAAGAGCTGAAACAACTACAAATTTATTTTATTCAATAGTGGCACCGGCACTGGCACCAAGTCATTAAAGATCTCATTCTCCCATGTATATGGACCAAAAGAAAATCATAGTGCTTTTTTCCAGATGTCAAAGATTCAGATTCAGTTTATCTTTTTCCCCTTTTGACTTACTTTTTTGTTCGTTTGTTTGTTTTAATGAGTAAAACACAGCATGTAATTATATTGCACATATTATTATTAGGGTTCAATGCCTATAACAACTTTAAGCTCCAAATAAAAAAATTTAGCATCTACTAAAACTGATAATAAGCATGAAATAAATCTTCTACTAAGGAGCTGTTTATTTTCTTCTTCTTTTTTTTCTTTCCTTACTTTTATTAAGCAAAAAAGGTTTTCAACTGTTTTGCTAAATCTAGAAAGTTGAGATAATTTAACTAGATTTTTCCCATAAATATTCTTAAGTAATTTAATTTATTTATATACAAATGTAAAAGTATTAAATCTTTATAATATAAATATATCGGTTGTTCCGTGTTTTGAAATTCATCAAATATGATCATATATATAAGGACTTGAATTTCGTAGGTCAACTGCTTGCATAAAGAAGTCTTTAAATATTATTTTTTGCAAATATAACATAAATGTAAACCAAACTCCTTTCTAATCCTAGTGTAAATGGGATTGTGACTCCTAACATCTTGTACTACCCTAGAACATAGTACTAGTTGAATCATATTCTTAATTGTCGTTAACATGATGTTCCTTAATCGGTACGAAGGAAGCCTTGGGGTTCATGATAAGAACCGGGGGTTCCATCTGTTGATCACCATCTTGAATATGCACATTAGCTTCTGATAAATCAACTCCTTCAAATCTTCTATTACCACCAACCTAGTTAAATAACAAAAGAAAAGCAAAGCTATTAAGAAGCTGGTATCAATTAATTTTCTGATGATATTTTAAAAGACACGGACGTCTGCACAGGAGATAAAATGTGGAAAATTTATGGTGGTAAAGAAGTTGTAGATATGGAAGGAATTCACCTGGTAAGTTATCCTGTAAATGTAAAACAAGATGGATTGATTGAAGATCCCATTGATGAAGGTGGGAATTTTCCTGGTACAGAAAGTCCTTTAGAGGGAAGAAGATCAATAGTGTTGCCACCTACTTTCACAACATGGAAAGTGTTTGCTTAACGTGCTGAAAATTGTTCACATCCAAAAAGCTGAGATGTGAGGATATGAAGTGTGTGTAATGTTTGTATAAATTATATAAGAATTAGTATGTACATAATAACTTTAGTAAACTAACTTAGATTACTTGAACAACTTTTTCATAATATAGTATTCTGGATGAGTTACAGTGATGGCATCTTTTTAATAATAATAATGATGCCCACAAGCAAGTAACTCCAATGGAAAATGACAAGAAAATTCACCATGTCCGTTACCTTCTCCACATACTGTTCCACAAAAAAAAATTAGACGGAAAAATCAGAATATTCTTAAAAAATTTTGTTTAAGATAATCACACTACCCAATTATCTTTAATCACTATTCATTACATTAATTGTGGCCACCGTACAATACAATCAAACATATTCCTCTATATGCATATTTTACTTATTTAATTACTTAAGTTTTCATCTTTATCTTATATGGCTTGTAATTGAGAACGCCAATGGAGTTTTAGATCCTCCAATAACTGATGTGATGTCGGCCAATTTTGAAGAAAAAGTCATAAAGCATTTTCAGAAAGTGGTGTTGAAAACTCTTTGAATCAAATGGTAACAAATATTTATCTATTTATTTTTGTTGTTAAGATTGTAAACAAAGATATTGTAATTTGTTGTTGATACGATTCCCATATGGGAAAAATCTTTTAAGCTGTATAATTTTTATTTCTGCTTCAGGCTTAAGCTATATACTGTGTCGAAAATACTATGCTAATCATCTGCAACAGTGATTTTTTCTGGAAACATTGTCTTGGAGGATTTTTTTTACTTGAACAATTATATTTCTTTCATTTCAGGTTCTCTGATTGTTTGTTTTGGGAATGTTTTTCAAGAAATATGGTTTTTAGTGACTGGTTATTGCAATTACTGTTCTTCATTTTTCTTTTCCCTAGAAAGTTATGATATTTGATGCACTGTGAGAAACAAAAATGGATTCTGCAATTAGTTCCTGGGTAAGTCTTCAAATTAGTTTCTTGTTTCCAGGTTTTTCCTCAGCAACCAACCTGAGAAATTTCAATATTAATTTCCTTGCTAACTTTATTTGTTATGGGAATTTTTAAGGGATCAAGCTCTAGCTACAACTTGTGTGCTGTGTTCTTGCCACTCATATCCTTGATTGAAGATCTTATCTTCGGCTTAACCGGTTGCTTTGATCACCACCGTCTACCTAAGCTTCATTATACGTTCAATGATCTCGTTCGCGTTGCTAACAATTCCCCATGTCTGTATCACATTTAGCAGAAATGCATGAAATTGAATTTTCTCTATTAGGAGCATATGCATAAAAGAAACTTCATATTCTGCAATCTTTTTGATGAATTTGACGTTCTTGGGTTCGATTGCAGTTAATATCAATGAAGTGGAGGCATTGCATGAATTATTCAAGAAGTTGAGTGGTTCCATCATTGATGATGGGCTAATTCATAAGGTAACATTAATTCTGTTTTTGCTGTGACATCTTCATTTGCCGTGTGTTTTTGGCAACAAGAAATCATAAGGTTTAAGTATTTATGCAATTTTGTGATCCACTGACAATGTTCCTAGACCCACATTCATTTTGTTTTCCTCTTTGTTTGCTTCTGATTGGAAGGAAGAGCTCCGGTTGGCCCTACTCAAAACAACAGCTGGGGAAAATATTTTCCTGGATAGAGTATGATCCTCAAATTTGATGCTTCGTAAATCTTTCTTTGTTGCTTGCTATTGATTTCTTGTCTTGGCGTTCATTTGAGTTGCAGTAGCTTTTAATCCACATAAGTGTTGTAGAATTAGCTACCAAGTAAAACTGGATGTTTAATAAACACTTTCCCTTCCTTACTCTCAAAATTGAAGTAAATTTATGTATGCCGTATGCTAATCTTAAGCTATAATAGCTGATATTACCTAATCTTGATTCTGCTTTGGAATGAGGGATTCTGTTAGCTAAATCTAAGAAATTCAAATATTTCACTGTTTTCCCCATGTGTTTGTTAAAATGTATGAACAATGTTTTCCAGGTGTTTGATCTCTTTGATGAGAAGAAAAATGGGGTCATTGAATTTGAGGAATTTGTTCACGCACTTAGTATTTTTCATCCTAGTACTCCATTGGATGACAAAATTGACTGTGAGTAATGAAGAAACTGTTCTCATTACATTACTTACCAAGCAATCAAACTTGAAGTTTATGTTAGAAAAACTATTGGTTAAAAGCTTTTCCCTCTCTTTTGTGTTTCATGCAGTTGCATTTAAACTCTATGATTTGAGACAGACTGGATATATTGAGTCAGAAGAAGTAAGTATTTCTTGTTCTGTTCAGAGTTCAGACTACCAAATATTTCAGCATTTTTCTTACAGTATTCGTTTTATCCTGTTAAGGTAAGGCAAATGGTAGTAGCCAAATTGCAAGAAACCGGCATGAAGCTTTCCGACGAATCTCTCAAGGATATCATCAACAAGGCAAGGAATTTCTTTTCGTTTTAGGGCATTTTTCAATTCTGTATCGTCTTCAACCCATCTCACAGAGTTTGAATGTTTTCATATGCTTGCGGTGAATTCTGTCTTTAGCACAGACATTTCTGGATGCTGATATTGACAGGGATGGCAAAATCAACAAAGAAGAATGGAAATCTTTTGCTCTCAAGCACTCAGCGATTTTGAAGAACATGACTCTTCCTTTTTTGAAGTACCTTTCTTTCCCCTGGCTTTACTGTTACTTTCATTAGATTGGCACAAGTGTTTTCTGGAATTAAAACTTTGGTTGTGTTTTCATTTGCTATGTAGAAATATCACTACGGTATTTCCAAGTTTCATATTCAACACAGGAGTTGATGACAGTGAATTTGGCTGCAACTTCATATATCAAGTGGGTTAAAGAGCTGAAACAACCACAAATTTATTTTGTTCGATAGTAGCACCAAGTCACTAAGGATCTCATTCTCAGTCTCTGTATATTGTTGTCTGTATATGAAGCAAAAGAAAATTATAGTGAAATTTTTCCAGATGTCAAATATTCAGATGCAGTTTATCTTCTTCTCCTTTTGGCTTGCTTGCTTGTTTGGTTGTTTTAACGAGTAAAACAGAGCATGGAATCAAAACATGGAATTGTCTGGCACATGTTATCATTTGGATTGATTAAATGCTGATAATAATAAGGTCAGTAAATTCAAATTCGATTCAAACTAAAATAGTGTTCAATTTTTAAGACTTGAACCGAATTTATTTTAATAAATTTTTAAAAATTTATATGAAAATCTCTTTTCTGTAAAATTCAATTCTAATCAATTTTTTACTTTTAAGTTCAATTTTAACCGAATCCAAGAATCCAATAAAACCAAACTAATTATGAGAACCAAATCGAAGCAAACTGACCTTTTTACCCAGGTCAAGATAACAACCTTAATGTCACGCCCCGCGTGAATAGTGCCTATGAACAGTAACCGTGACCAAGACGTTGTGCGGACAGAATTCGCGCGAGGGAAAATCCGGGACAAACGGGCACATGAGTTTTGGTAATATGACTCGTTGATAGAACGGGTTAAGTGGGGAAATGAGGCATTTGGGCCAAAGATCCATATATTCTTCCTTATTGGCATTATTGTACTTATAGCCCAATGCTAGCCCAACTAGCCCAACTTCTAGAATGGTGGCCCAATTGGCCCAAATTCTAGAATTGTGTAGATAGTATTACCATTTTGACAATTGTGTAGATATTTTCTAGGACATTTCTAGAAGGCCGATCCTAGCCCTCAAAAGTGCATTGTGAGGTGCAATTTAGGCCGTCCATTTTATGTAAGTTTTCCTATAAATAGGTGAGGCCTCATTTGGCCAAACCAAGCAACCAAGTAATTAAGCAATCAAGCAATAAACTTGAGTTGTGTAAATCACTCCTCACTCAAACTCTTATTGCTCTCTCTTCTATTCATAAGCTTCCGATTTAGCGCGTTGCGGGTATCGAAGGCTTGCTTAGTGAGCAGAGTTGCTAAGCGCCGCACGGTCGAAGCGAGTGAAGAGAGTGAGGCCGTGACAGTTGGTATCAGAGCTCAAGGTTGAGCAACACAAGGTTGAGCGGAGACCTTGTTGAGAGGGAGCTTTCGAATCAAAAGTTGCGTGAAGGGAAACTCTATCAAAAGGAATGGCCAACGTTTCCGACGTTACCATTGCAGGTGAGGAAGTCCAAGTGCGGGGACGTGACGAGCAACGTCCTACCAAGGGTGGAAGCAAGAGGGCGCAGTCCAAGGACATGGTGGCTGGCTTGGACGCTCGAGTAGCTAGCGTGGAAGCTTTCGTGGCAAGTGTAGACTCACGCCTTGACGAGATGGAGCAGCGCTTCGACGGGTTGGAAGCGGAGGACAATGCTTTTCGTGAGGTAGTGGAGGTGTCTACCGCCAAGCTCGAGGATGCCTTCAAGCAAGAGTTGCTAGCGGTTCACGACCGTATGTTTAGGGACATCCGAGCCTACATTGATAGGGAACTCGCCACAATTAAGGAGGATGTGGCTTTGTGCAAGCGTGCGGCAGCAAGCGGGATGACTACCACACGTGAAGCACCAAGAGTCGATGTCCCCAAGCCCAAGTCCTATAATGGCTCGAGGAGTGCCAAGGACGTGTGGTAGTCATCGAACAATATGTCGAAGTGATGGGCATCACCGATGAACAAACCAAGGTACGTACCGCTACCCATTATCTAATCGATGTGGCTATGTTGTGGTGGAGAAGGAGGTACGGTGACATTGGTAAAGGGACATGCACCATCGAAACCTTCGATGACTTCAAGCGGGAACTCAAGCGGCAATTCTATCCGGAAAATGCCGAAGAGGAAGTACGAGGCCGGTTGCGACGCCTCAAACAATCCGGAAGCTTGCGGGACTACATCAAGGAGTTTACTAGCTTGGTGTTGGAGATTCCGGATATGAGCGACAAGGATTCACTCTTTTTCTTCATGGATGGGCTCCAAGGATGGGCAAAGACGGAGCTTAGGAGACGAAGTGTGCAAGATCTCGCAACCGCCATAACCGTTGCGGAGACTCTCACTGATTACTCAAGTGAGCGATCAAATACCAAGGCCAAGGACAAGAAGAGTGGCCAAGGCAAAGGTGGGGGAGACCATAGCAAATGGCAAGGAGATGGTTTCCGCAAACCACCTAGCGGCAAAGAGAAGCCGAGGAATGACAAAGAGAGGGATTCCAAACCTTCTCGAAATTGCTACTTTTGCGATGGTCCTCATTGGATGCGGGATTGTCCGAAGAGGAAGGCATTGAACGCCATGGTGGCTCGTGCGAAGGAACCACCAAGTCGAGAGGGTGACGCGGCGATGGGTTCTTTGCAACTACTCAATGTCATTCGAGCAGTTCCGGAGGCACAAGCAAAGGGGCTTATCTATGTTGATGTGGTGATCAACAAGGTACGTACGAAAACCTTAGTTGATACGGGTGCCTCACATAATTTTGTGCAGGTTGACGAGGCCAAACGACTAGGTCTCAAGGTGACCAACAAAGGCGGCACCATGAAGGCAGTAAATTCGGTCGCTAAACCAATCAAAGGCGTAGCGCAGAAGGTTGAAACCACCATCGGAGAATGGAAAGGACCGGTAGATTGGTTGGTAGTACCTATGGACGACCACAAAATTGTGCTTGGGATGGATTTCTTTGATCAAATGAAGGTCGTACCGGTACCATTTGCCAACACCATGTGCATCCTTGATGGAGGCAAGGCATGCATGGTTCCGATATCAAGATCAAGTAAGGTGGAGACTAAGACACTCTCGGCCATGCAATTCAAGAAGGGTTTGAAGCGCAAGGGTCAAGAGAGTTACCTTGCCTTCTTAAAAGAATACGACGAGGATGGCGATGCGAAGGTGAGCAAAGGGGATGTTCCGAAAGAGGTAGATAACGTCCTCAAAGAGTTCAAAGATGTAATGCCCGATGAGTTGCCCAAGAAACTTCCACCAAGGAGGGAGGTGGATCACAAGATTGAATTGGAGCCGGGCACCAAACCTCCCGCCATGAGTCCATACCGACACGCTCCACGGAGTTGCAAGAGTTGAAGAAGCAACTCCAAGACTTACTTGATGCGGGCTACATTCGACCATCTAAGGCACCATTCGGCGCTCCGGTTTTGTTCCAAAAGAAGAAGGATGGGACGCTACGGATGTGTATCGATTATCGGGCACTTAACAAGGTCACCATCAAGAACAAATATCCAATTCACTCATTGCCATTGCCGATCTTTTCGATCAACTTGGGAAAGCACGGTACTTCTCTAAACTTGATTTAAGGTCGGGATACTACCAAGTACGCATAGCGGAGGGAGATGAGCCAAAAACAACATGCGTAACAAGGTACGGTTCCTATGAATTTCTAGTCATGCCTTTTGGACTAACGAATGCACCGGCTACTTTTAGCACTTTGATGAACAAGCTATTCCATCCTTATCTCGATCAATTTGTGGTGCTATACTTGGATGACATTGTTGTATATAGCAACACCTTGGAAGAACATGTGGCACATCTCAGAAAGGTGTTCCAAGTATTGCGAAAGAATGAATTGTACGTGAAAAAGGAGAAGCGCTCTTTTGCGCAACAAGAAGTTCACTTCTTGGGCCACAAGATCAAGGATGGAACATTGATGATGGATAAGGCTAAGGTGCAAGCTATTCAAGAGTGGGAACCTCCGACCAAGGTACACGACCTCCGATCTTTCTTGGGGTTGGTTAATTATTACCGTCGCTTCATCAAGAGTTACTCGGCAAGAGCAGCTCCACTAACTGACTTACTAAAGAAAAGTCGCTCGTGGGATTGGACCGAGGGATGCCAACATGCCTTTGAAGATTTGAAGAAGGCAATCATGGAGGAGACAGTTCTTGTGCTGCCCGATCACACAAAACCTTTCGAAGTACACACCGATGCCTCGGATTTTGCCATTGGGGGTGTACTCATGCAAGAAGGACGTCCCATTGCTTTCGAGAGTCGTAAGCTCAATGAGGCGGAAAGGCGCTACACCGTGCAAGAAAAGGAAATGACGGCAGTCATCCATTGCCTTAGGGTATGGCGACACTACTTGCTCGGGAGTCATTTCGTGGTTATGACGGATAATGTAGCTACTAGCTACTTCCAAACGCAAAAGAAGTTAAGTCCAAAGCAAGCTCGGTGGCAAGACTTCTTGGCGGAATTCGACTACGACTTGACATACAAACCGGGCAAAGCAAATGTTGTGGCGGATGCATTAAGTCGAAAGGCAACATTGGCGGCCATTAACCTAAGTATTCCCGAGGGAAAGCTAGTAGGGAGGATCAAAGAAGGATTGACCCAAGACCCTCTAACCAAAAATATAGTGGTGCTCGCACACGAGGGGAAGACAAGACGGTTTTGGCTTGACGACGGATTGCTCTATGCCAAGGGGAGGCGAATTTTTGTGCCGAAGTGGGGTGGTTTGAGGAAAGAGCTTATCAAGGAATGCCATGATTCCAAGTGGGCTGGACACCCCGGGGCTAAGCGCACCAATGCTTTGTTGGAAAATTCGTACTATTGGCCAAGGATGCGAGAAGATGTCGAGGCCTACGTGCGGACATGTCTTGTATGCCAACAAGACAAAATTGAGCAACGAGCATCCGGTGGGTTACTTGAGCCATTACTGATTCCGAACAAGCCATGGGAAAGCGTTTCCATGGATTTCATCACGTCACTACCGAAATCGGAGGGGTATGGAAGTATCATTGTGGTGGTGGATCGTTTTAGCAAATACGCGGTTTTTATACCGACACCTACGGATTGCACAGCGGAAGAAGCTGCAAAATTATTCCTAAAGCATGTGGTGAAGCTTTGGGGAGTGCCGAATAATATTATAAGTGATCGCGATCCACGGTTTACCGGGAAGTTTTGGTCCGAGTTATTCAAGCTATTTGGAACGGACCTTAATTTTTCTACAAGCTTTCATCCTCAAAGTGACGGACAAACCGAGCGTGTCAATGCACTGCTCGAATTATACTTGAGGCACTATGTGAGTGCCAACCAAAGGGATTGGGCTAAGTTGCTAGATGTGGCTCAATTTTCTTACAACTTGTAGCGGAGTGAGGCGACTAATAGAAGTCCCTTCGAGATTGTGTTGGGTCGACAACCGATGACTCCACATGCACTAGCCTCAAGTTATGATGGAAAAGTCCGGGAGCCTTCAAGTTCGCCAAGGCATGGCATGAACAAGCCGATTTAGCTAGGGCATACCTAGATAAGGCGGCTAAGAAGATGAAGAAGTGGGCGGACAATAACCGAAGGGACGTGGAGTTCCAAGAGGGGGACCAAGTCATGGTGAAACTCTTGCCCCAACAATTCAAGACATTGCGCAAAGTACACAAGGGATTGGTTTGACGTTACGAGGGACCATTTCCGATCATAAAGAAAGTGGGCAAGGTGTCATATCGAGTTCTTCTTCCCCCTAAATTGAAGATTCACCCCGTCTTCCATGTAAGCATGTTAAAACCTTACCATGGAGATGAGGAAGACCCGAGCCGAGGGGAGTCAAAACGGGCTCCAACTGCCGTGGTAACCTCTTTTGAGAAGGAGGTTGAGTGTATTCTTGCAGATCGACGAGTTCGAAAGTGAGGAGTGCCGAATTACACGGAATATTTCATCAAGTGGAAGGGATTGCCCGAAAGCGAGGCTACATGGGAGCATGAAGATGCACTATGGCAATTCCAAGAGCACATAAAGAGGTTCCGTGAGGAAGACGCGACGAGGACGTCGCGCATTTAGGTGGGGGAGGATGTCACGCCCCGCGTGAATAGTGCCTATGAACAGTAACCGTGACCAAGACGTTGTGCGGACAGAATTCGCGCGAGGGAAAATCCGGGACAAACGGGCACATGAGCTTTGGTAATATGACTCGTTGATAGAACGGGTTAAGTGGGGAAATGAGGCATTTGGGCCAAAAATCCATATATTCTTCTTTATTGGCATTATTGTACTTATAGCCCAATGCTAGCCCAACTAGCCCAACTTCTAGAATGGTGGCCCAATTGGCCGAAGTTTTAGAATTGTGTAGATAGTATTACCATTTTGACAATTGTGTAGATATTTTCTAGGACATTTCTAGAAGGCCGATCCTAGCCGATTCTAAAAGTACATTGTGAGGTGCAATATAGGCCGTCCATTTTATGTAAGTTTTCCTATAAATAGGTGAGGCCTCATTTGGCCAAACCAAGCAACCAAGTAATTAAGCAATCAAGCAATAAACTTGAGTTGTGTAAATCACTCCTCACTCAAACTCTTATTGCTCTCTCTTCTATTCATAAGCTTCCGATTTAGCGCGTTGCGGGTATCGAAGGTTTGCTTAGTGAGCAGAGTTGCTAAGCGCCGCACGGTCAAAGCGAGTGAAGAGAGTGAGGCCGTGACATTAAGCTCCAAATGGAGCTCAAACAAAAAAAATTTAGCATCTACTAAAACTGTTGATAAGCATGAAAAAAATATTCTACTAAGGAGCTGTTTATTTTCCTTTTTTTTTTTAATCTTAATATCAATTTCAACACACTTTCTATTAAGTAAAAAGTCAAAATTTATAACTTTTTTGTTAAATGTAAATAGTTATGATACTTTAACTATAATCTTTTTTCATAAATATTCTTCATTTATTTATATACAAATGTAAAACTATTAAATTTTAGATTTTTTTAGTTAAAAAGGTCAAATAATTTAATATTTATATTCAACTTTAAAAAAAAAAATACACTCCAATTGGACATTTCAAATTTTCAGGAAAAAGAAAACAAAAGCAAATGCTTCCTAAGTTGCGGACCAAAGAGGGGTGATAATGAAAATAAATCAGAAAACTTGAATTCCTTATTTCTCTTTTGATGTGTAAAAGCGGTTGTTTTTCTCTATCTTCAGGTTGGACATCAAATTGTGATGAAAAAAAAAGAAAAACGGTTATTTACGATTGCAAATTCCCGCCAAGCAACAACTTGCCCTTACTTTTCTTGGCAGTCTTTGCAGCCGCTAGCGGCTGTATCATGACAGCTAAAACAGCAAACTCATCCATGATCCACCTTACAAACTTACCATTACTGTCAACACATCCACCACAAATATATAAGAGCGCGGGAAACCATGGCTATGAAAGTTCATTTTTACTCATTTTTTTGGTTGATGCAGACCTTTTATATCGCATCCACTTATTCTGGTTGAATTTTGTTGTCCTGATGTTCCTCATATGTTTTGATTTGATCATCGTAGATATAGCTGGACTGAGAACCACCAACCTAAGTATAACTGGATAAATACACCTGAGACCTGAGCTGTGCTTGATCTTTCTTCACCAAACAACTTACCAGCCTTTTCTATCTCATCTGCCAAAGTTCGAAATGAAAATATTAGGAGAAATGCAAAATGTATCAAAAATAAAACATGACAATAAAAAGTTTATGCTAAAGAACGTAAAAAAAAATTTACTTAACCATCAAGATCTTAAGAACATGTCATAAGAGATTACTAACTATTGATAGTGGATAATACAAGCCAATAAATATTGCCTCCCCAGAACAAACACACCATTCCTGCAGTTTCAAAATCACACTGACAACTTATAGTTAAAGCCACAAGTATTTCAGCTGATCCGGTTGCAAGGTTATGAGACAAACTTAAAAAGTCTTTATTGCCTCCCTGAGTTAAGCCTAAGCAAGTTACAACTACTCATCAAGTTCTTCCCCAATCTCAACCACAGCATTACTAAAATTTGGAAGCCTATCCAGCTAAACATTCTATGTTGGCATAAGCTAACTTATCCATCAAATCATTTATCTTATCTGAACCAAAATTTCCAATATGGAACACTAGCAACAACAAGGAACTGAGCCAAAAGCTTTTCTATTTACTAGATTTGTATACCGTTTGCGCAAACAGCCAACCACCAACTTCTGTCAATTTGGAACTTTCCAAAAATATCTTAGTGCTCCATAAAACAGAGAATACATCAACTAATTCTAAAATTTGTGCACACTATTTGCTACTTGCAAAATGGAGTCCAAAACTTCATCAGTCAGGAGACTTATTGTCTTTCCTTTCTACAGAAACATATATGATATGTTATCCTACATCGAAACCCTGTCAATCTTAAAATCCAGAAGATAGTCTCTAAAGTGTGAGTCACACAAATCTCCATTGTTAAAGTAGCAACATCTTGAACAACCAGAAAAATCCTATATCATTCCTGAGAAGTGACATTTCCAGCCAATTCCCACACTATTTCTGGCATATGAAACAATGCCACAATCTGGCTAAACTTTTAAGAGTAAGATAGCTCAGAAAAGAATTCTCGCTCAAAGTAAAGCTCTCCAGGTTTCTTCAGCAGGACTGAACTAACTTCTCATGGAATCATAAAGTAGCAATAAATTAGAAATGTAACTACAGTGGCTCCACTTTGAAAACTGTTACGCTCTTGCTCAAGGACCAAAAGCAAATAACTTTGGATGAAGCCAAAAAGTTGGTTGCAACTATTAATGGACGACTAAAGCAAATGAAGATCAGCACTTGAAACACAATAGAACTTCCCTGGCCGCAAAGAAAATGTGGACGGAATGATAATTGAACACCTATAACCTACTTAGGTGCTTCAATGTGACTATTAAATATAGGAACTAAGGAAAGCTAAGATATTAGTATAAATGAATGAAATTATGGGAGTACCATATCAGCATAGTACTTTGTCGATTTAAAAAGATAACTGAGAAAATAACATCAAATTCCAGATCTATAGAACTCATATAACAGAGACAGAATACTTGCCTATGAAGCACAGATCAGAAGTCCGCCTCTTGTCACATGGCATGCCACCATCCTTCAGAAACTCCAGGCTCATCTCAATACTTGAAGGAGCAATTTGCATTGATCTAGGAGGTCATAATAATTGACCACTGAATAATATTGCAGAGCCAATAATGAGATGAATGTTAGAAAATCCGCACCAAGACAAAGGTTGCTGGGGTTCTCCATAGATGGTACATTTGGAACCATATAACCACAAGATACATGAGGCAAATATTATCAAGGAGGCATGAAGAACACTTCAATCCCGTGTCCAAGCATTGGGGTGTTGCTGTCCATTTCCATGTGCTTTTTGACAGTTCGTAACTGTACTACAAGGTCATTCAGTACATCCAAACATCGAATTATCTTTTCTCTCCTTTATTCAAATAAACAAATCCTCTCTCCCTTAAGCCACCTTATGCTCACAATTAAAAATATACAACAATCTCAACTACAAATACTTCTAAAACTATCTTCCAACTACTAACTTTAGGAAACAGTAAAGCAATCTTGAAGTCCACTATTAGATAAGATAAAATTTTCTCAAATCCCTATAATAGATCTTGATGGCAAAAACTAACCAAATAATAACTTTCATTGATTTGTATTCTGAGCTAATGGCTTTCCATAAAAGCCAGCTTAACTATCTAGAATAGTAGAAGCAACATTATGGAGCAATTCACACTATATGTACATTTGCACTTCTTCAACCAGGACAAATCCAATCAAACTTATGTCTAAATCATACAACAATCTTGCCTACCAACTGAAAAGAACACCAAGAAGCTCCCAATATCTTCAAATAAGCATATAAACAGGTTAAAGATCTAGGTGCACAAAATCACCTCAAACAGACGGCCATTACAAGTAACCCTTTGCATTTGCACCAACATTCTTGCCATCACTACTTTAGACATGGCTACTTGAGGCACTTCACCAAATGTAAGTAAGAGAGAATCCTCAACTTTAGAATTTCAGGTACAATAGGAAGTGATCAAGATTCCTAATTTCAAAAACCGCAAAAATCCGCACATCCACACAAGTCGGACACTGGAACAGTCAACTCCCAAAAACTAAGCCCTTAGAACAAGCAAAATAAACCCAAAAACTTCTATCACTAACAAACAAAGTCTAGAAAACTAATGGATATCTTCTAAGAAAGCAATCTGGCCTTATGTCAGCAACTATGGCCAAAATACTTCATTTTGAGAGTCCATATATCTCTGAAAGAAAGCCCTGGGCAAAAATAGAGGACCATGCTATTTAAGAGCTACTAGCTTCTATGCAAGGTTATAGTTATATACAATCAAGCAAAGGAGCCAAACAGTAACAAAAATCAACAAGAAAACAATACAACAATAAAGAGAACAGCCATTGAGAGTCATAGCCACAGTAATCCAAATTGATTTTATAATGCAGATATGGAAAAAAGAAACAACATTCTCTACTACTTAAGAGAAAAGCAACATTAAATTCCTATATAGATAAGTTTACGGTCACTAACAATGCATACGGATAAATGATTACTGATGCAATATGAACACATAGATGATTAGTACTTCTTTCTGGTTTGTGCGTCAGACTTCATAGCAGAGCAACCAAGAAGTACGAACTTTGCCTTCAATCCCAGCAACAAACATCCAGATCTTAACGACGAGTCGTACGAGGCTTCTCCCGTGAACCAGCCCCTGGGCCATAAATAGGACCCTTGTCAGCAAGACCCTGAGAAATGACACAGGCAGACAGTTGGAAAAGTAGAATAGAAAGCATGATAATCCAATTAACAAGAAAGAAATAGAATTTCTAGTACTAAACATACCCGATGAACCCCATATCCATCTCCATATGGTGCAGGAAAACTCCCCTCCACTCCAATGAAATTCATCCTATATGGTCCACCTTGAGCCATGATACATCAAGCAAGAGATTAGAAGAAATATAATACAACGAAACCCCGACAGTGGAACAAATATGTAATATATTAGATATCCATTATCATTGAACATCAAGTCAAACCGCAACAGAAATATTATCAACATATAAAGAAAGCACATATAGATAGTTGAAAAGCACAAAAACTTGTCTAGGCTGAAACCAATTTTTGCGGTTAGATTTAGTTAAGCAAATAACACATAGATGATCAAGCCAAAGCTAAATGCCATGACAAGAATAGAATTTATGAGAAAATGCATGATGGACAGGACATACCAGCACCCCATGGTCTACCATCAAATCTAGCCAGTTCTGCACGTAACTTTTCAACCTCACGAGCCATGGAAACCAAATTTTTCTCCATTGCTTGTCTCTGCTCCATCAGCTCAATGTTTGCTTTCTTTTCATAGTCGATAGCAGCTCTAGAAAGAAAAGATCTCCGTTTTAGCCGTTAATGGACAATATTTCTAATTACAAGCAATCAAGTTCAAGAAATGGTACAGAAGACTTTAGCAGCAGAACAGGAAGGTTTAGAATTTTAAGCAAAAATGATAATACATATATAATTAATGGGAACTTAATCACAAACCTAGCATGCATAAGCTCCTGGTGTAGTCCATCAACCTCAGCCCTTAATAGCGGAATCTGTTGATTATCAGCTTGCAACTTTGCAAGGTCTTTCTGGAGGTTCTGAACTTGTCCGTTGAGTTCATTTCTAAGGTTATTCAGCTTCTGAACTTCAGCACGGAGTTGTACAGCCTCTTTTTTCAAAGGCTCAGTTGCACGAAGATCTGCCTCCAGCTTCAACCCTTTCTCAACTAGATCCCTCACATGCACCTCTTGTTCTGTACGAATTTCAGCAATGACAAGATTCATTCGATGAAGCTCCTCCTTAGCAGCACCAAGCTCTCGCTGCATGGCCATTCGATCTTCAATCAGCCTACGATTATCACCCAAGAGTCTCTGGATTTCAGCATGCTGCAGTTCAAGTTCTTCCTCCAACAAAGCAGGGTGGGGAGGTGGCTGTGGCAAAGGAGGGCCACGAATGAAAGGTCTTTCAGGGAGGAACCCGCGTCGGTCAGTATAAGCTTCGCGAGGGATCCGATTTCTCCCTGCCATTTGTGCTTCCCTGCATAAATACAATGCATCAAACAGTATAATTATGATATATCCTATTTCAATAATCAAATTTCTTAAGAATCTCACAACCAGAATGTTACCGAAAATTTTAGGAAATTAATCATCTTATCCAAAACTTCCTTAAGAGAATAAAATCTTGACCTAGAAACAACCAAAACTAAAACTACAACTCGGGCTAGAAACAACCAAAACTAAGACTACGCCAAATTTTCTAATTTCCAACATTCACTGAGGCTTTCAAGAAATACATTATCATGATGGTGGTGGGGTGGGTTGTTCCGAATGCCCATGTCATCAGGATACTGAATGGAACATTGAAAAAGGTTGCACAATTTCATAAAATATTAAAACATAAAACATACCACCATTCCACAATAAGCTCAAACACTGCTACTAAAAAAATGACAGACCTTCAACTTCTATGCTATTTTTTCCTCTTAGAAAAATTAAAAAAAAAATATTGTTTCTAGCAATAGCAACAAAGTGCATACATTATTTTCCTTTGGGATGAAAAAAGAAAAAAAATGAATGAAATAAGCATAATAAAAGAAATAAAATCCCATACACATCAAAACAGCAAATATCATCTCAAACCCTAAAAAACAACAAAACAACCTTACTAAAAACCATAACATCCTGTTCAGCTAGGAGAAACTACAAAAGCCCAACAAGTACTAAAATTTCCACTTAATTAAACAAGATTCAGCACTAGTCCTGTAATTAACTGACAATATCCATTAATTAAGCTTAGAATAACAAAATCAGAATTAGAAACCCTAATTTTCACCATAATATGAAAACAAGGCGATAATTACCGAAAAATTGCTTATTTTTTAGCGAATAAAATGAGCACGAAGAAATCCAACCTATTAAGAGGGACGTTAGATGATAATTTAGGGTGTATAGGAGGGCTGGATTGATATTTTGCAAAGGAGAACAAGAAAAGCAGGATATTTTTCCTCTGGTTTCAGGCAATGGTTTGTTGGAGAAGAATTTGTTAGCGCGGCTTGTGGTGTGTACGAAAACGACGTCGGTTTGCATATTTTCATCAAAAATATTCTGATTAATATATTTAGATTTAAATTAGAAAATAAATTTAATATGAAAATTTTTATAATTTTATTGAAACAAATATGTTCGTTTCAGCTACAATGATAATATATTTTCGAAAACAAAATAAGACATTATTTTCTCTCTTGGATGATTTTGTCAACAAATAAATATACTGGTAAATTCAAATTTAAAACAAGAAGTTTACAGCTAATTTAATTGATAAATATTTCTATCATGGAAAGATTTAAGAATTGAAAGTATATGAGAAATTGGCCGTACAAAGCCCAATATCGTTGGGCTCTAAGCCCTTCCAATTTCGAATTAAGGATGGGCTTATGAACTGGGCTCAACTAAAAATTTTGAGAACCAGAAAAAATTTTCGTTGTGAAATTACGAACATGTAAACAAAAACATAGAAAGATCTTATATCGTTTAACTATGAAACTCGTGAAAATATAAATAAAAACAAAGATAAGATTGTGAAAACGATTAATTCATAGTAAATAATTCAAATTAAAATAATCATGATGGTGATTATTGATAAGGATAGCATTAGACTTAATTAGTTTCATTCAATTTTCAATTAATTAAAAAAATTTGTCATTTTCTTAGTCAATCTTAATATATTCATATACTTATAATTAATGAGATTGATGAATCCAAAGTGAAATGGAGCACTAAATTTTCTACTAATAAAACAAGTTTTGGATGAGTATGAATTCTAATATATACTATTTGTTATTAAGTTTTGGTCTTTGTCTCTTTCAATTTTTTCCAAGTTGATTGAAATTGACAGTTTTATTAATTTAATTTTAGTATCCGTTAGTGGAAAAGTAATCACCAAGTTAAAAGTCATATAATATAGAACAAAATTGTAGTCACAAACCCTAATTCTTTTCTTCTAGAAAGTAATTATGTATGATCGTTTTTAAGTGTAAAAATCACACACACACACATATGTTGATAATTTATTTTGGTTTTATTTAATTTTATAAATATATTAATTAACATAGTTATTATTTTTTTAATTTCATCATGTAGCATGTTGAGTTTGAAAAAAATATTTAATTTATAAAAACAAATTAAGTATGACTATTTTAATAGAACATTCTAATAAAAGCATGAAACATGATTTAATTTTTTTTCATTGTTATTATCATCAACATTATTAACTAATATTAAAACTAATGATTGTGTGACAAAAATTTGTTGGATAGGCATGTCGATAATGTAGTACTACACAGATCTTATCTCAAAATTTTTTATTTATTTAATCTTTAATATTTAAAAATTATTCATTCGACTATATTTAGGTGATAGTAATTTTATTCTATCATACATTTAAATTAACAACATTTGTGATTTAAAGTAGTTACACATTTAAATTAACAACTTGGAGTTAAAAATTAATCATCTCAATCGTCAAAATCATTTTAATTATAAATAAATATTGAACCTAAAAGCTTTATGAAATATCATTTAATAAGGAATCAAAGCTTCCAAAATAGAAGGAAATCATGATTTTCATGGATGGATGAATGAATGAATGGGTCATAAAGATTGCAATGACACCTATTACTTTTAATTTAAAATCATAAAAGATAACAAAAAAAAAAAAGGAATAATATAAATAAATGGACAACCCACAAAATTTTAAGAAATGAGCTGTTTATTATATATTTGGATATCAATCAATCAATCATTCAATCAAGACTTCCTTCATTTTAGACCTTTTATTGATCTAAGCTTCACTGGCAATTCTATGGTGGACCTAGCTATGCCTGCAAGATATTATAAATATTCATTTTTTTCTTCTAAAAGATGAGAGAATATATATATATATATATATATGATTTGTTAATTTAATCAAATTAGATACAAGAATGGGATGTCTGATTTCGAGAATCAGCTGAAATGGTTATGATTCCCATTTAGTTTGTCTATCTTTCGATTTTAAAATATAACTTTAACTAAATAAAAGAAATTTAAAACATAATTTGAATTCTACTCACTACTTTATTTTTTTTAAATAGTGATTTTTTTAGTTATTACAGTTTGTAATACAATATTACATGTTAAATATTAAAAATGAAGAGGAAAAGAAGAAGATGATGATGAAAATGAACGGAGGTTAAAGAGAATTCTTGATCATAACAATTAATAATAGCAATGATATTATTGGGTCCCGATAAATATAAATATATACTGGTAATTTTTCTCTATATGTGCAATAATCTATGATCATCATTATCATCATCATAAGAAAATGACAATCATATGTGTCAATTTCTTATGCCCCCCACACGTGTGCACTGATCAAACCAAACCCTAATTTTTATTCTCTTTGATCTTTTTTTACTTTTTGGGCTTTTTTTTTTTTTTTGGGTAGATTGCCTATCATTAATTAAATTAAAGAAGTTTCTTTGGCCTTTTCTTGGCTGAAGTAACTTAATTTTCTTCTCTTCTTTTGACCCAAATTGGCATTCTTCTCTTCATTCTTACTGTGGGAAAGTTGACAACGGTGTCTTCCTCAGCCACCCACCTGAAAATTCATTAATTAATTAATTACACTCAGAAAAATCCAAACATATAAAATCTTTATAATAAGATTGATATTCTATTTACAACATAGTTTTTCCAACATAAAAAAAAGCAGTCAAATTATTGTTAGACCGATATCCTGTACCTAATGAAACCTAGCAAACCCTAATTCTCTCTCTCTTCAATTAAATTTTGGGTACATGGGAATATAGGGACAGTCTACGCATGATTTCCATAAACCCTAGTTAGATATATTAATGTAATTTTGACTAGTCAAGATTTCTTGGATATTTCAATTTACTAAATGGACAGCTGACTTACAAACTGAATGGCTCACAATGCTCGCTCCTCATAATCTTAATTTGTAAAACCCTAGTTAGATATATTAATGTCTATTTAATAATTAATTAGTTTTCTAATTTAGAATTAAGGTTTACATAAATTTTCAAGTGCACACTATATTTAGAGTAAAATAATGTTATTTATTAGAGTTATATGTTATTGTTTTGTATCAAATTTATTTTAGTTTAGTGTAAAACATAATCTAATTTGCAGTAAGTTTTTGTATAAGATAATTCACATTTTAAAAACACAAATATTTATGAATAGAAAAAAAAATGACTTTATATCATAAAATATAAAATATCGCTTATCATTATATGAACACATTTTTAAAAAAAACACAAAGAAATGGAAGAAGTTTCTAAAGTCTAAATCAAGTTTCTTAGGTATTGGTTTGGTGTGTTTTGTTAGGGTTTGGTTTTTGCTCACACGAATGTTGAAAGATTCATGCATGATGGAGTCACTTGGAAAATGAAATATTGAGAAAAAAGAAAAAAATAATAATAGCAATGTGTGGAATGTTAGCTAGTTTATGGGTCAAATACATCATCAATATTGAGAGAGTTGGTTGGAAACAAGTGTAAGTGTGTGTATATATAAAAAGCAAGTGAGCCAAAATTTGCAGAAAAGTTTGATGTCTTTTGTGAATTTTGTCTTTGATCATTTGATCCTTTGGTAAATTAATTCAAAAGTGAAATAAATTAATATAATGAATAAGTTAGTAGCAAGACAACCTTCAGCAAAACAAGGACAATTCCCATTTTTCTTCTCCAAAAAGTATAGCAAAAATGTTTGAAGTAGAAAAAGTAGCTAATTGAATTGGATTCATGTCTTGTGTTACTCCAATCAAAAATCAACTAAAATAGTTCGATATCAAACCCGAGTAAAAATTTGAATTGAACAATTCCCATTTTTTTATTTTGAGATTTAGACAATTTTTTTTTTATGCATGTGTATAATAATTGAAATATAATTTTCATTATGATTATTATTATTATTATTATTATTATTACCTGAATTGAGTGACAAAATGGTGAAGAAAAATGGAAGCTTCAAGTCTAGCCAAATCAAGACCAGGACATAATCTTTGTCCTCCTCCAAATGGAGTGAAATTACAGCTGCTTATTATGTCTTTCTCCTGTATATCAACAATTAATTATTAATATTAATCAAACCACAATAATTAAAATCTCAAAATAAATAAATAAATAAATAAATTTACTTACTTGCCACCTCCAAGGATTGAATTTGTAAGGCCAATCATAATTATTTTCATCAAGATGAACAGATCTAAAATATGCAAAAAAGCACCATCCTTTTGGTATTAAATACCCTTTTATTACAATATCTTTCATTGCTTTTCTCATCACCCCAATTATAATATTTCCCATCCTCAGAGTTTCTGTAATCACCTGCAGTTTAATTCATAATTAAAAATTAATCAATTGTTAATTACGCTATATTAAGTTTTGATTAATTATTAACTCAACGCAAAAAAAAAAAAAAAACAAAGAAAAACTTACAGTTTGTGTAAAAGGCAGTGATAAATAATCACTCCAAGTTAGTGGCTCCCCAAGCTGAGCTTTGTGTTCTTTTAACTTCATATTTTCTTCCTGAAACCAATTAATCAAAATTAACAAGAATTAATTCAATATTATTACAATTTTAATTATAAATTAAAATTGAAAATTTGGTCCATTTGTCGTTGATAAAGAGGCCCCATGTAAATTATGATTTCAATTAATATTTGATGAGGAGTTGCTTTCGTACCTACAGCTTTGAACTACCTATAGAGTGTGGACAAACCCTAAAATTTGATCTAGTACTAAAAATTAATTAATTTTCTCACAGCTGGGTACATGTGTAAATTGACAATAAAACCACCAATCACATAAAGATAAAGTTAAAAATAAAACAAAAAAAATTTGAGTTTTTATTAAAAACGTGTAAACTCTTCTGCTGTAAAGGATCCAAGTGTCTGAATCCAATCATGGTAGATATATAATTATTTATAAGTAAGAAGCTTAATGTCTATGTTATATAAATTGGGGATAATAACATTTGGATCACAATAATTTTGCGTTTTCATAAAGAAAAATATAGTTTATCATTACATAACAAATAGGTCCCTACTCAGAAACTCAGTTGAAATAAAAAAAAAAAATCGGTCGTTTTAACAGAAATAAATAATCAGAAACATATTTGTTAAATAAATTAATTATATTCTTTGTTTGTAACAACATTAAAACTCATCAACCGAAGAATTATTATTATTTTGAATTGAGTTAAGAATATTATATTTGATTTTGGTAAAATAATTCCAACAACAATAAGACAACAAAACAAGGACATACCGTCAATTGTTTTAGAGCAGCAGGGGAATCTGAGAGATATTTTACAGCAAGAGTCATGAGAACAGGCACTGAATCCTCTCCTGGAATCATCATATCAATCATATTATCAGCTATCAATTCATCAGTTAACGTTTGATCACTCCCATTGTTCATCAACAACACATCGATAACGTCTTTAGGCAAATTTGATCCCCCACCATCTCTCTTAGACTGAATGATTTCCTGTATCAACTTCCCCATCTTCTTCTTTGCCTGAAAATGAACCCATCAATCACCAAGTTACTCATTTACATATGTATATATGCATGAAATCTCATGCCAAAATTTCAGGGACTTGCCTGTAATGATCTGTAAAGCTGAGTTCCAGGAATGTTAATAGGTAAAGACATGAGTCCTGAGATAAATTCCTGAAACTGTTTCTTCAGAAACTCCATTTCTTCACCTGGATCCAAGCTAATCAATGCTTTGACTAGTACTTGAAAAGCAATCTACAGACAGGAAAAGAGTTTTCTGCTCAGTAACTTTTGAAAAGTACTATATGACATAATTATTAAGAATTAAATTTTGTAGACAAAATGATTCATGCAAAATTATTGTGAACCCCATTTCACAACTGGGTTTGTTTACTTTCCAGCAAAATCATTTAATAAACCTAAGTAGAAGCCACAGATCAAATTCAAACTTCAATGATTTCTTTTAAAAAATTAAAAAAATGGGAATTGGGATTACGTTTTTCGTTTCATCTTGGATGAAAATGGGGTGATCTTCTTTCCAACTCTCCATTGATCTCCGAACATATGTCTGCATGTCTCTGGTGATTTGTGCTTTGAGGTGATTAGACTTGAAGAAAGCCCCAATAAGTCCATGGATTCTTCTCTGGAGACCTCCATTGATGAGCAGAATGGAAGATTTTCCCATCAACTCAGTGAGAGATTTCGGATAGGATGGAACAAACGATTTTGCATCACTCTGCAGAACAATTTTGCTCACTTCTGCATCTGTTGAAACCACAAATGGAGTTCCAAATATATGCGACTTGAAAACCTTCCCATACCTACACGAACAAAATTTACATATAGCATATAAAAGAAAGCTGAAAAAAGAAAATTACCAGGAGGGTATTTGGATTTTTTAATTTGCTTACAAGCGACGACGTTTGTCCATGAAACTTTCAGGACGATCTGTTAAAGCAGAAGAGATGAACTCCAAGGATTCACCAATTACAGGCCAACCAAGGTTTCCTGAAGGAATTTTTCCATGGCCTGTGAATGAAGATGATCTTCTTTTTCTTCTATGGAATTTGTTGTCGAGGATAATTAAAAAACTAATGAACAAGATGATGATGAACAACAATAAATTTTCCATTATGGGATAGATTTAATTAAATTTCTATCCGCACGCACGGCTAGTCTCTTTGTTGCTCTCTCTTGCCTTTATAAGCTTATATAATCATCATAGATGACTATTTCTATGACGACAAAGCTTATTATATATATATGTGTGTGTGTGTGTGTGTGTGTGTGTGTGCATGTGTACGTGCACGCGTGGGTCTGGAGCAGAAAGAAAAAGAGAGAAAAAGAAAAAGGAAATTTTTATAGTGTTTTCGAGCTAGTCTGTGTTAAGAAAAAGAGAATATTATTTGTATGTGGGTGTGAAATGATTTAGAAGTATATGTTATATGATTATTGCTTTAGTTTTTATGGCCACATTTTGGGTTTTTTACTGCTTATAATATAATTACAAAGCTTTTTTCACTTTGCAAGCTTTATGGCTAAAAGATTAGCAAGGCTTTCGAAAAGGGTAAAATTCGGAAATGTACTTGAGTAAAGCCTAAAAATGGGCAACTTTGTTAGACGAAAAGAGTCACGAGTGAGTTACTTTGTACAACTCATGGATGTAAGTTTCAATGTATGTATTCATATTCCCATCTTTCGAAGACTCTTTAGTATATGATAAAGTATATATTAATTTTGTTAAATTTGGAAAAAATGAAAGACTTTACAGGCAAAGAATTAATCACATTTAAAATGCTTAAAGTGAATGCAGATCATGTTTTAGATGTATTCAGATCTTTATTTTTTTTTTTATTTTTAAGACTCTTTTATTATGCATTGATTCCATTTGATTTTTATCTATTTTAAGACTCTTAGCTTGTTCTAATATATAAATGAAGAATCACAAGCAAAATAAGTAACTTTTCATGTAATGAGATTCTTATCTGTTTTAAGGGTACTATACAATTAAATTTTTATTTTCAAGACTCTTAATATCAAAAATACCTTCCATATATAATGAATGAAAAATCAAAGGTAAAATTTCCAACTTTTCACCTATTAGATGCAATCAAATTCTTTTCTATTTTAAGACTATGAAATCAGATTTTTATCTTTTTAAAAAAAAATTCATTTTTATCTCTTTTTTTTTTATATTAAAAGATCAAATCAATTAAATTATTCGCTTAAATACATGCACATAAGGAATATGTTATAGTACCATGAACCAAATTATTGCAGCAAAGAAGCACAAAAATTCCTAATTGTTATAAGTCATTGTTCTTTTATGAAGGTATATAGAGAATATATAAAAAGTAATAAGAAGAAAGAATGATGTAAGTCCCCACAAGTGTATGATTGTCTCGTGGGAGATGAGAGTGAGTAGTCCCGGCCCTCTAAGCAGCAGATCATGCAGCTGCTGTGTCCTCGTGCATTCATGTGAGACTCATGAATAAATCCAACCCACATTTCTTCATCATGTTCTTCATCTCTCTCCCTGAACTTTTGTCCCTCTCTCCCACTCAAATTATCCCTCAATCCCCACACAATTTCTCTAATAGCTTATACAAAAAGAAACACTACAACAAGCCAACCTCTCATGTTACTTTCATTCCCATCTTTTTAATTTCTTTTTTAATACAAACCCTCCACATGGCTTCCTCACTCGCTTTACCAAAAATATTAATACTCCCATTAAATTATGTAAATCTCCCACTTTACCCAAATGGGTTGTCATAATTATCATCAAAATATAATATTGTTTACTATGTTATGACTTATGAATTGGGTTGATTTGGTTTGTTGCTACTTATGAAAAAGAGAGTCCTCAAAAAGCAGGGTCACAATACATAAGCATATATCATATATTCTTTTTTTTTTTTTTAATTCTTTCGTTATACTCTCTAACTCTTCAACTTAAAAAAAAAAAAAAGATATAACAAAAGTTGAGAATGAAGATTAAAAGTTGAAAAATTAAATCAATGTACGGTACATGTGTTTATACTATAAAATTATCTTTTCAAAAATAGTCATCTTTTTTTTTTTAGCTTTAATTCTTTTTGTAAATGTTTCTTTTGACTGTTGTTGTGATCAAACAATACGTAATATCTCATAATAAATCGTCCATTTGTTGATTGGCCACATGTATTTTATTGATAAGCTCCATTCCTTAGCTTTCCCTTTTGCTCTCTTGGTTCAAAACTACCTAACTTATGATTAAGTATCTTATTATAAAATTTTAATACTTTAATTAAATATCATCATTACATCAAATTGTTCGGCTCATCTCTTTTGGCTCTCTCTACTATATCTTTTAAGAATCCAAGAGAATATTTTGGATAGAGTACTCTATATAATCTTTGAAAAGTTGGGATTTTAGAGATCTTTGGAGTGTATATTAAATGTAAATTTTTGTAATTGCATAATAACATTCAAGTCACTAAATTCTCACAATTTTTTCAAGTAAGAACACCCTTTGCCCATCTATATCAAATAAGCCTCAAGCAATTAGAGTACAAAACTGTATAGGAAAGGATATTTAGTTATTTCAATAAAAATAAGGGATCCGAATGTTATTACTCCATTTCTTTTATTAGTACGAGGGAATTTTTGAGGGACCAGAAATGGAATTTGGAGATTGGAATAGTAACCCTTTTGGTACTTGAAATGGGTTAGATTTGAATAGTATGTGGGACTCATTTGAGCAATATTTGAGTGTCCACATCCTTTTTGGAAATTGTGCTCGTTTTGCTGAGGATCATGTGAAATCAATCTCTAATACAACTAAAAGAGTTAGGAGAATAGTTTTCATTTTAGAATTTTATTAAAAAAAAATTGTTCATATGTATATTCAAATGAATTTGGAACTTCTCTTCCAATGAAAATGATGTGTATGTTTGTCAGAACAGACACCGACGTGACAAAAAAAAAGAACAGAGGAGAGTGTTTGATGCTCTGCTCCGTTCTGCTCTCCTCTGCATTTTCACTTCCCAATCTCTTTCATTTGAAAAGAATGTGGAAGGAAATAATAATGCAAAATTTTAAAATATGGGAAGAAAAGTCGGAGAAAGGAACAATACCAAGAACAAAACAGGTATCATATTCATACCCCATGTGCTTTGAAAGAATTCTAAAGGCAATCTAGTGTTTTTTTTGTTTTTTATTTCTCGGTCAAAAAGGAGAAACCTATTGTTTGAAATCTCTTGCTCTAGGGATTTTGTACCAAGCTTTTAAATTTCATATTCGTAAAGAGATTATTATTGTTTATATATATGTATATATATATTCAAAAACTTCTCCACCTTTTTATGTTAACCAAGTTTTAAGTGGAAGACTATTTTCGAACCCTAAAGTTTGAACCTTAGTAGCTAAGAAACTAGAAATGCCAAAAAATGGCACGAAATTGATCCTCATACCAAAATTCAAGCAACAGTGAGTTTACAGGACAGAGTGATGAAACTTAAAAAAAAAAAAAAAAGCCATAAAAAAATGCGGACATTGTGTATTGAGAAAGTGAATTTAATATTCAACAAAAGGGCAATCCAAACTGCTTTCATGAACATAAGAGACCTTCATTTCTGGTAATCTCTGTGTTTTAGTAAACATGTAATTTGTCAAATACTTGGAATAGATTTTGCTCTGATAAACTGTTTGAGAATTGCTTTTTCTTCATCAATACGTTTCTTCTCCTCCAGATCTTTTGGTTTGACCTTCCTTTTCTCTTCTAATATCCACTTGAAAAGTTCACGCTGCTGATCCTTGGGAATCGGTTCGTGCAACTTTGCAACCTCTGTGACAGGTGGTGCTGGTAGAGGTTTCTCAGTGATTGAAGCAGTAGTTGAAACTGGAGTTGCCGAAGCATCTTTCGATCCATCTTCCTCTATTACGGTTTTATCTTTGCCCTTAGTCCTCATGAATATGTAAGCTATAAAAATTAAACAAAATTTAGTCAGACAAGTAAACGGAAGATTCCTATTAGTGCCAAGCAAATATATTAAAAGCTTCTAGATGAGAATCATGCTGTCAGATTAACAATTGCAAAAATCAACTGAGTCCACATAAAAAGCAAAAGAAGTTAACAATTGAATGCTTGGACCACAAAACAACATATAAATACCTCCATTACATAGCTAAAACATGTTAAAAGATCCACATCCAAATACAAAAAACAAATGAAGTTTAGGTGCTGGATGCTTGGACCACAAAAAAAAATTATGATTACCTCTGTTACAGAATAGACCTATGACAAGTAAACAAATCTTGATATGTTAATAAAGCGCTGCAACTAGTTATTATTACCAGCTCACTTTTGGTAATTATTTTAAAGCAAGTTACTAACACAACTATTCAAGATGTCCTCACAAACAATTACATGGCACAGAAAAAATTGCTTTATCCGCTACTGTTGATTCTACTCCTCCACCAATGTAATGGAATCAATAAGCACTTTAAGTAAAACATTGCTCGTCCACTTCCAATCAACTTATCGCTTAACTTGTATTAATTCGGAGAGCATAGTTTGACAGCTCATTGCCAAATGATCATGCTATATGAAACCAAAGCAAAAGTTTTGAAGAAATGAATTTTTTTGGTGGGTGGACTGGGAACCAATAAAAGAGATTTCCACTCTGCAGTATTATTATTATTATTATTATTTTCCATGAACACTAGAGTAAATAACATGAAAATTAAATCAAACGTTTAAACCCCCCACCCCCCCCCCCCCCCAACAACATTCCCTTTCTTTCCTTTCCATTGGAGAAAAAGAAGAAGCAAATGTCATTAACAATAAGACTTAAATAGTATCTAATGTCAAGTAATTAAGTAAATTTTGTTTCGCTTCAAGATTTTTTGAAAATCAAGAGCAAATACACCTTAGACCAGCAAAAGGATTTTGGACAGCTCATGAGAGTTTTCTGTGGGTTCAAGTACTAATAAAGACCATAATAACAATATCATTCTAACCCTGGTTTCCTGGGTCAACTAGGGCAGAGGTGACAGGAACATTTCTAGCATCTTCTGTATTATCATGTTCATAGAACAAGGTGAAAGTTATTAAAGATAATTACCCAATTTCCCATAATTATGGCCTTGGATAAGACCATTTAGGGATTCATGCAGCCAATCTCAACCTATTTGGATTCACATAGTTGAATTTAGCTGTAATTTTCATAATGAGAGAACTGTTCTTTTTTCCCTCTTCTGGATGGATCAGATTTCAATTTAGGACGTGTCCCCCACCGACATGAGCTAAAGCTGAAGGAAAGAGAAATTGGATCCTTTTCTTATTCATTTTGCTAGAATTTAGCTGATCATGCATCTTTGATATGTCAAACAATTTCAATAATAGAGGAAACCACCAACATGATAATGTTTTCTGCAGCCCAGCAGCATCATAGGAGACAAAAGTAAGAAAATAGAAACTTTAACTGCATAGATACAAGGAACCCAATAGCAAGTAGCAACTTTTATATGCATAATTGCAAACACATATTATGCTAGATATTCTACAATGCAAAAATGATGAAGATAAAAAAGAGATCATAGTTGGAAATTCAGTAGAGGGTGTTGCTGTAAGTCGAGCATTATCGGATAGCGAGATGCCGCCAATAGAATATAGCTGAACTTACAGCTCAGTTAAGTTGAGTTATACTAGAATAAATATAAAGCAAATTGTAAACATCTCTATTATGCTGCCTGTTACTAAAGTAGTACTAACAGGAATATAAGCATATGCCATGGTACGATATGCAAACACCAACCTTAGCACCAAAGTTTTAGCAGAACTCTAGTAACATGTTAATCTTTTCTATCAAAACCACAGTCCAATAGACATATGTACATGCATGAATGGCACATCTCTGACATAGGTTAACATTATTATATATGTTTGCAGGAAAGTATTTGAGCTGACTCAAATTTCGACGATAGTATGCTCTCTATTGCTAGACACATCTGTTATATACACGTCCAGAAAAAGATTTTTGGAATTTTAATTATGGAGTTTAAGTATAAAATTAAGCAAAGATGGAGCAGAGGAACTACAACAGATGATGAGACAACGGCAATATGCAGATTTGACACACTGCACAAAGCGCTAAAGTCAACCACAAGAAGTGCAATGGAGCCAGTCTCCTAATCATCTTTCCCACTAAGGGTACTTTAAGCCATCAATTCTTATATATGCCATCAATTTAATTCCAAAATTATTAAGAATAAGCAATCCAACCAAAGCTAAAGTAATGGGCTGTCAGCAGAACAAAGGGTGTAAAGTAACAGTCATTTGTGCTGCTTCTATTCCTTCTAGAGAAGAGGGCAACAAATTATTCAATTTCTAATATTTTCCTCATGGATCACAGTTTCTTTGGGAAATGTTTTTCATCATTGAATTAATACAGAGAGTAATGACCTTCTTAAGCATCTCTTCCACTATTACTACCAGAATGGAACCATAAAGAAATTAGCTAAAGTCAACTTGACAGCTATGATCAATATAGAGTTTTTCTTTCCATTCAATACACAGAAACCCACCACCTAATACCAGAAAAATTCCTGCTTAATTGCCAACTTAAGACATAAATAGATGCAAAGCAAATTAAACATTTAGATTCCGAATAAATTGATATCAATTTTAGAAAAGCTAAATCCCACTCAACAGCAAAAGAATGAAACTCTGCAAGCCAAGATTCAATAAACCCATATCAGTATCTCCATATAAGAAACATACATATATACACATAAAAGCATAGATACAAAAATATACGTATACGCAACAAATTATATAAATTAAAGAAAGAAAATGACCTCCAACTGCGAGATTGACCGTCAAGAGAAGGGGCCAGAGGAACTTGTACCGCCTAGCAAACGATTCCTTCGGAGGCTGAGGTGGCGGCGGAGGAGCCGAGGAGCTGGGCCCCATTTTGTATGATGCAGCTGCTGCAGACGAAGCTGATGCCTGTGGTGGTGTTGAAGCAGCAAAATCCTTTCCTTTCTGTTGTTCTTGAAATTGTTTCAGCTGAGCTGTTACCACAAGATAAGAAAATGATCAACAAACAGGACTTCAATGATTGAATCATGGAAAATATAGTAAATTCAAGTTAAAGATTCTTGCTTTGCTGTGCATGAGAACGATGGTTCCTTTTGTTTTCATAAAGCAAACAAAAAACCTTTTTTTTTTTTTATTCAAAACAAAAGGAAAATGGATTTTTGTTTTTCAGTTGAATTCTTTACCTTTCTTGGGTTTGTTGGTGTAAAGCTTTGGAGCTTCGCTCATTGTTAACGATCTGTTTCCGACTTCTCTCTCTCCTCTCTTTGTTCTACTTACAGTAGCTAAATCGTATAAGTTTATACGACTAATTATTTATTATCTTTTTACTAAAAATTAAATATAATTTTAATTATTAATTACTTTTAATTTTTTTCTCTTAAAAACATTTAAATAAATATTTATAGAAATAACACACTTATTATTTATATTGTATTAATTTAATAGTTCATATATTATCCCATAGTATATATATTTAAAAAAAAAAGGAATTATTGGTAATAACCCAAATTAATCAACATTAGATTAAATTGAGAATTTAAGGTTATCAGTTTTTTCAAATAATTAAATAAATTTAATCAAACGTGTCTTCCATAAAGTTTTTCTAACTATAGTTTTTTAAAAACTCATGAAATTATAAAGGAAATTTTTTTTATTGAATTTAAGTAAGTATGTAATGACGATTTTCCAAAATTTAAAAATAATTTCTAATAAAAAAAA
Organism: Azadirachta indica; assembly: GCA_022749755.1. Lineage (NCBI taxonomy): Eukaryota > Viridiplantae > Streptophyta > Magnoliopsida > Sapindales > Meliaceae > Azadirachta > Azadirachta indica. Next base: position 3,749,463 of record CM040442.1, on the reverse strand, counting down.
TTCAAAATTGACCATCATTGTTAGTATTTCTACTAAACCTTAAAAGATGTCTGGGAAACATCGGCTTAAATTTAAAGCATTTTGCTTGATTTTAGCAAGGCTTTTATTTTGTTGTCATTTCTCGTATAATTACTTTGTAGTCATCAAATTTATCATCACATTTTCTAATTCTCTGTTAAAATTTCCAAGTTTTCTGAGTTTTTACTTACCAAGTACATTACAAAATTAAGAACCAAGAAAATAGTTAATAATGACTGCAGATTCATCATTAAACAAAAATGTTTTTTTTTCATTTTTTCACCAGGCAGGCTGTATACAGAGTAACGCAAGGTAACAATTTGACAGGTTTATTTTACAGAATCTAGTAGTAAATGGAATCAGATTTTCAAAAGAGGGTCAAATTGAAAAAAAAAAAAAAGAAAAGAAAACCTAAAATCTATCCTCCAACTCATACAAGTTTTCCCTCATTTGCAAGATGAGATAGCTGGAGAGGTTTTCTCTCTCTGCCATCAATCTCAAAGTTCTCTGCTCATCAGTTAGCTCCAATGGCGACCACCACTGTAACCCCTACCTCGTTCTCGGTAACCTCCATGACCTGCTTTGGCACAAACAAAGAGAAGATGGTTTCAGTAACTGTGTATTGCTAGGATTTCCAGTGGTTCTTCATCTATTTTGAATTCCATGTTAATTGTTGTGCAAATTGAGGACATGCAAGTTCTATAGATTTTGTGCATTCATCAGAAAAAGATTCAGTCATAGACTAACCCGATGATGGAGGTGCACCACGGCCCATTGCTGCCAATTCTGGACTGACCTTCTGACCAGCTTCTTCAAGTATGGTAATCAGTTCCTTCGCAAATCTAGCGTTTGCAGCTGTAAAGAAAGTGTAAGCCGTTCCTTTTGCCCCAGCCCTTCCAGTTCGACCAATACGATGAACATAATCCTCAAGAGATCCCGGGAAGTCATAGTTGATCACATACTTTACATCCTTCACATCTACCAAGAACCAAAACAATCAGGAATGTAAACATGCATACCATCAGACAGCAAAGTTTTCTTCTTCTTCTTTTTTCATATAACTAATCAAAGAGAACAAAATTTTCCATACAGAAAATAGCAGCCAGTAAAGCAAGAATGAAGATCAAATGCATACCTAAACCACGAGCTGCAACATCTGTTGCAGTCATTATTGGACTCTTCCCAGCTTTGAACTCCGAGAGGACCCAATCTCTTTCTGCTTGACTTTTATCTCCATGGATTGAAAGTGCAGGCCACCCATCCATGCGAAGCTGCCTTGTAATTTGGTCACAACCTTTCTTGGTATCCATGAAAATCAGTATTCGGCTACCATCCATGATATCCTCCAGCAACTTTACCAGTCTGGAATATGAGGACCAATAAATAAATAAACGTAACATATTCCCCACAACAAACAACTGTTGGAAAAGAACACTAGAACTACTGTAAGAACAATGTCAAGTCCACAATACTTGTTATATTTCTGGCTCTCAGAAACAATGTCAACATGTTGCCGAATAGCATGGTTAGCTTTTAAATCTGGAGAACCTATAGTTACCTGCATTAAGTCAAAGGAAAGCCATAAATAATAGCCAATCTACTGAAGTGAGCTGGAATCCTAAGAAAGAAAAGATCATGAAGAAAAGTTGCATGCATAATTGCTATAAAGAAATGGCCTATCATGAGTGCATTGCATTAATGGTAAAAAAAAAGTTAAAAACCAATTTGAGGGAAAGATGTGTCCTAACAAGAGAGGCAACCGAATATTAAGAGACCAATATCTTACTTTGTATGGATTGTAAAGAAACTGCCTAGCCAGTTGTTCAACCTCCTTTGGCCAAGTAGCACTCCAGTATAAGGTTTGACGATCTGGGCGGATCTGCACCAAGCAGAAAATCCAGTAAATGATAATTTCCACAATGAACAATAAGTATTTTGCATCTTTTTATTGGGGCATGCACAAAAGCATTTGTCATTACAAGCATCTCATCCACACAAAAATTAACTGCTTTGATGGTGGTCATGATATTCATGTGCAAAAGCATAGGGCAACAGAAATGTTGAAGAAAATGGGAAAGCAAGTAATATAATAGGTATCAAGAGAGGAACAATTACCTCCACTACTGACAAGACAAAATAACAACATCACAACATACTTATCAAATAGATACAACACAGTACAAAGTCTTAACGGGTAAAAACACAAAACCTGAGAAACAATTTTTCGTATTTGAGGCTCAAATCCCATGTCCAGCATCCTATCAGCCTCATCCAAAACCAGGTAAGTAACTCTCCGCAAATTGGTATTATGTGACTCCAACATATCAATCAACCTCCCAGGGGTGGCGATGACAATCTCAACACCTAAGCCAGAAATGAATATAATGACATCATCACCACCATAATAACAATTTCATTAGTTGTACGAACTATAAAAAGAATATAAGTCATACATGACAGAAGTAAAATTAATTAATAATTATGGAGGGATAGAGTTCATGAAAGTCAGACCATAAGCACAATAACAAAGTCATTTACCCTTCTGGAGATCACGAATTTGAGGTCCCTTAGGAACTCCACCGTAGATGCATGTATTTTTAATCCGTGATGATGCACCAAATTTAGTAGCTTCTTGTTGGATTTGAACTGCAAGTTCACGTGTTGGAGCTAAAACTAACACAATTGGTCCATCTCCAGGAGCTGAAAATATTCAGAAAATTACCCAACTTATGCCCATCAAGAGATAAAAACTTGAACAGCAAAATAAAATCATATCAAAATAATTTTTCACCTAAAAATGGCTGGGCATTAACATGGACAATTGCAGGCAACAGATACGCCAATGTCTTTCCTGAGCCCGTTTCAGCAATTCCAATCAGATCACGGCCCCTCAAAGCCATTGGCCATCCTTGAGCCTGAATGGGTGTGGGTTCAACAAAGCCAGCTTTGGCAATTTCTTGCATAACATAATCTGCAGACAAGTAGGTGCATTCCAAAGAATAGAGTCTCTGAAAAAACAATTCTTTTATGGAAAACAGCATTTTTTAAAGTGACTGTAAGGTAACTATTTATTTTAGGCATACATAGTTAGTAATTTCTTGTGATATACCATAACATAAATGACAAATATCATAAAGCATAAAAGAAAATAAGGATAAAACAAATATGCCAGTGTCTCGAAACCCAAGAAGTACCTGGAAACCCCACATCACGGAAATTCTTGACAGGTTTTGGAACATCCCGGCCTTCAACTGTGATTTCCCTATGCCGTCGATACTCCTCCACCTCCCTGTCAGACATTGCAGCCACAGATGGTGACTCAACATAGAAGTTCTTCTCAAATGGAGTCAATCCATCCAAATCCAGCTTCCGAGGTGATTCTGCACCATCGTATTCCCTCTTGCTCGAAGAGGTCCGGACCGAGCTGCCATAGCCTGAAGCCCCACCAAACCCTGAATCACTAAACAAGCACAACATTCACAAACAATAAATAAAGCATACTACACATCAGTAACCAATGTTCAAGAAAGACAAGGTTCTCGTAGAATTAACTAACAATCTGTTGTTACTAATAGTTTTTGGCCTGTGATATGAGCCAACAGAAAGGGTACTTACATTCCATTGACTCAAAAAAACCACTCCTCTTAACAAAAAAAATTAAAAACTTTCGCCATTTGGTCACCAAATTAACATTGAACTCAATCTTAGACCAATTCAATATTCAATCTACGTTCAAACATATACATACATTTCTACACACAAAACCCTAACCAAAACCCATAATTACCAAAAACTTAACATCAAACTACACCAAATCCAAACTTAAACAAGTATTTTACTTTCGACGGTCGCGGTAAGAGCTGGGGTCCGTGGAACGGCTGTCGTAGCGGCTCATGGCGGCAGTGCTGTAACCGTGCAATTGAATGTGCGCGCGCGACAAGGTGGGAGATTATTTTCGGAGCTGTAGTTTTACCCAGCGAATTCAGATGGAAACTGGGTAGTTCTTTATCGAGAGATTCAAGAAATGGGTATGTGTTGTTTTTCAGAACGGGTAAGGAGCAAGCGAAAACGAGAGCGCGAGACTTTGTTATTTTTGTATCTGTGAAGAACAGAAAGTAATCGCGAGAACGAAGAAGAAATGCGATCTCTAGAGTGTGCGCGGTTGCAAAGATTGGATAACACAGGCCAATGATACCGTAACACGTATCGCATATAACCTGGATAAATATACATACTGAATTTTTTTTCTTATGGTTGCATTGTCATATTTGCACAAATACAAAAATAGTATCACTGTACAAATATCAAATTTACATTATTTATATCATAAGGATAAAAGATATTAAACTCCTTTATTTGAGTTATTAGATTAATTAATTCCGTTAATTTTAAAAATATTTACAAACACCAAGTTTGTTAATTAATGATGTGTATTTTTATAAATGGATTATGTTGTCCCTTTTTTATCCCTATCTTTGTTTCGCCTTGAATAATAGTAATGTCTGATGTTGCATTTCAATGGATGCAATTAGGAACAAGAGTGTACATAAAATGATTTTGAGCCTTAGCCTCACAACCCAAGTCCGGCCCATTAGCCTCTCCATAAAGCTCTCTTTCTCGCCTTCCTCAGTTTGCCCACCAAGCGCCTAACAAAATGCCTGCAACAGCTTCAACTAGTACTCAGTACTTGACATTTTCGTTATCTTCTTCAGTGAAAGTAAGAGCTTCTTATGACACCCAACAAAGACTTTCTTATAATCCAAACGCCCCAAGGAAAATTAAAAAACCTCTTGTTGTTAACACTAACAGTGAGGCTTCAACAGCTAAACCTCCTACCCCAACTGTGACTTCATCGACCTCCTGCGTGGACCAATCGCTTTTTGACCTTCTCAAGCACCCGAGACAAGGTAATCTGTTTTAGCTGTAACGTTAACTGGAAATGAAATGAAAAGTTGGAGAATTGAGGAAAAACATGGACATTTTTGTGATGTTTTCTGCTATGTGTAACATGTTGGTTTAGCGACGAGTTTAGTGGGTATTTTGGGATATCTTTTGGTGTTTGAAGCTCTGTTTGGTTGTTGAGAAAGTGAGAGGAAAAGGGGTTTAACTTTTGTGATCTATGTTGTCTTTTTCTACAGAAGTGGATAAGTTACATAACTTGGTTTATATGCAAATAAAATAAGAATAGAATCTTGAAAAGTATTCTTTTGTACTTGCTTGTAGTTTAATGGAGGCTAAAGCTAATGTAGAAGTTAAAAATTCAATTTGATCGAAATTTGGTGCAGGGGCAGTTGCAAATTTGGATGAATCATATTTGGGATATGAGAGATGGCTGCCAAATCCACCAAAAGTGGAGAAACCTCGGTCAGTATTCAATGCAGCATCACTAGCATACCTTGGTGATTGTATTTATGAGGTTAGTTTTTCTATTCAATTTGTTTGTATTCCATTGTCACCACTAGTTGAAGTTATGCATAATCTACCCAACTTATATTGGCTTTCTGATATTGAACATCTTGTTAAGATGCATGATGTAAGATATTTTTCCTGGGTGGTCACCATTTGAGTAAATTGAGAGATGCTTAGACTGTATCATTTCCTTGTTTTTGTTCCAATTGATGCCTTCATAATGAAGCAACTCCAACTTTTCTGTCTTAGGAAGCCCTTACATCTAAATGGTCAGTCACCCCCAACGTCAATAGGTTGTGCCATGTTAAAATTATGCTGGCTTATATGAGTACATTTCTTTTTCTATTTTCTTGGATTTAGTATTCCTGTATATCTTACTCCAAATGTTTCTCATACTATGCAGCTATATGCTCGCAGACACTTTTTGTTTCCTCCTCTGAGTATTGAAGAACACAATGATCGTGTAATGGCAGTTGTCCGCTGTGAAACACAGGTATCATCCTTTGTGTTATGTTTATTTTTGAGTGAAATCTATGAAGGTTTTTTGTTTTCCTAAATGTATGTTTACATGATTGTGCTTTTTCATGAGTCAGCTGTATTCTGTCTGTGGAGATATAATTTTTCGCTCAAAAATCACCCATAACACAATCTGATTTCATTATTTATAGCATATCAGATTTAAAACTTCAGTCTCATCTGTTATTTGGTATCCACCAGCAGTATTTGATTTTGCACCATTCTTCTGTTTCTAGCTATTGAATTCAAGACCATTGCTCTGGAATTAGTTATTAATGATTTTCCACATTTTTTCAGGGTTTAGAATGATTCTATGCTCTGTTATCAATTTCTCTGGGACAATTTTCTCCATTTATAATTCGTTTATTTAATTTTACATGCCCATTTGATTGGTTTTAAAAGTTTAAACTGAAAGAACTTTCTGATAAGCCTTTTTCACACAATTAAGTTTCTTGATCAATCTGCTTATGATGAGGCCTTTTTTGGTTATAAGAGTTCCATGTAAATATTAGCTTTCTGGATGTCATAAAAGTCTGAATAGAGAGTAGATAAAATATTAGTTGATAAATTCTGTGGTGATTCGTGCAATGCGAACATTATAACATTTGTATTTGTGAATTCAGGATGCATTGCTCCAGAAACTTCTAAATGAGAATTACTTATCAGCAGAAGAAAGGTTAGTAAAAGATTTAATGCGCCTCATTGGCTTTTTCTTTCTTTGGAATAATTGACCTTGCTGTGAAGAATTCAGATATGTACAAAACCTTTGATGCTTGACTTCTCTGTGTGGATGCTGTATAAATATCACTTTAATATAGATCTTCCTGTCACTAATGCATATTCTTTCATGTGATAAAATATCAACCAAAATCATTATTAATGTGTGGCTGAAACTACACTGGTGTTTTGTTTGAACACAGAAGTTACAATTTAGTGCACTGCATTTCGTGTTTTTACTGCAGGGATGTTCTGCGCTGGGGGAAAAATGTCGGTTCAGCTAATACACGAACAAAAAGACGTGCTGGTTCTGCCGTTTATAATAGAGCCTCATCTTTAGAAACACTAGTCAGTATTTTGATACCTCTTATTTTCCTTCAATGTTTATTTGATCAAAAAATGGGAGACCTATGCTGAAATCTATTTGGCTATGCCAGAGAGAACAGAAATCTCATTATTTTCAGTTCACCAATCTGTGGTTGAAAAGTGTCTTGTACTTCCATGGTGGTCTTTTATGCATGGTCAACATGTTCTGTGAAATTATTCAGAGCGCATCAAAGCATTTCTTTAAAGTTGAAAGGAAGCAAATATGGTCTTGTTAGTTTTATTCAATTATAGCTGTAAGAAGTAATGGGTTACAGTTCTTTACTTCTTCTAACCTATTGATGATATATGTTATAGGTTGGTTATCTCTACCTGACGAATGCGAATCGTCTTGAGGAAGTCATGTCCAAGCTGGGATTCACAACTGGTTCTTCTACACAAATGATCTTGGAGGAAGCCGATAGCAAGTTAACAACCGTCTAGAATGAGAAATTTTTTCATCTGCCGTAGCAGAATTTTTGTTGAACATCTTTCAGTGAAGATACTCAGATCTTGGACACTTGCCACAAGGGCGTTACATATGCCGTGTCATCTCTGATGTGTCATGCATGAATGCATTGTGCAAGCTCTGGTTTCTGCACCAGGTATGGAAATATTAAACTAGGTTTTATAGGCCAGGAAGTAGATTGCTCCATACATGTTTAAATCTGTATAATATAACTATATCAGTTGTTCAGTGTTATGAATTCATCAAATATGATCATATATATAAGGACTTCAATTTTGTAGGTCAACTGCTTGCATAAAGAAGTCTTTAAATATTATTTTTTTCAAATATAACATAAATGTAAACCAAACTCCTTTCTAATCCTAGTGTAAATGGGATTTTGACTCCTAACATCTTGTACTACCCTGGAACATATTATTAGTTGAATCATATTCTTAATTGTCATTAACATGAAGGTCCTTAATCGGCACAAAGGAAGCTTTGGGGTTCATGATAAGAACCGGGCATTCCATCTGTTGTTCACCATCTTGAATATGCACATTAGCTTCTGATAAATCAACTCCTTCAAATCTCCTATTACCACCAACCTACTCAAATAACAAAAAGAAAACAAAGCCATTAAGAAGCTAGTACTAATTAATTTTCTTAAGATGATATTTTAAAAGATAAAGACACCTGCATTTGAGAATTTTGTAAGAAAATGTCTTACCATGTCAACTTGCCAGCCTGCACCCATTTTGTAGTTGATAGGTTTGGCACCACTCACATAAAATGCCATGATGGCAGTAAAACTGGACTGAGGATCTGTTGCTTCTCCTGCAATCTCAAGTGGTGAACCATAGCCAAGCTCCATGTCCACCCACATAATGTTATCACATTTACACTGCAAATTAAAATTCCAGCAAAGATCAGTAGATGTGAACGTTCAGACGTTTGCAATAGTCGAATTCGATCACGTGTACAAACATCTGCATTAGATAAGAAGTATATATAAAGAGGGATGATAGAAGTCTTCACCGGGTGTGCAAAGTGAACAGTAGGATTGCTTTCGCGAATTTTCTTTAGGGTTTCTTTGCGCCTAAGCTCTTCTTCTTCTTCTTCTTCTTCTTTGTCTTCATGGTCTTCTGCATCTTCATCTTCATCTTTATCGTCATCAAAATCAAACGAGCTGTCAGAATCATCTTCAAGGAGTTCAGGGGGAAATGGAAACGTAGTAGCATGGCTCACACGAGCTGGCACCTTTTCTTGGCAGCGCTTGCAAACCAACTACATAGTATATGGATTGTCAAAACACAATATAGAAAAGGTTAGATCGTATTTGTTTCTGCAAAACGGTTTTGGAAAAAATAGAAATCATTCTTAAAAATTCAGATTGTTTGTTGTTCAGTGTTTTGAAATTCATCAAATCAGATTGTTTTATTTTTGAAAATGTGAAATTTACAAATTATATGACAAGTGCGAATTAAGGATAACAAGAAAAATTAGATTTATATATCTTAGAATATTAATGAATTAATTATGAATAAAAACCTCAAAATGGTATTCGTGAGAAGGATGATCAAAGCCATTTTGAAGCTGCAAGTTAGTGCAATTGAACAAAGTAGCTTCAAGTTGTAGCAAATAGTTGCCCATGATTTCTTCTTCCGACTAGATATATTATCTATTAATCAGATTCAATTCTCTTTGACGTTTTCTTTTATATAATTAATTATTTTAATTTTTAAACTTCATGCATGTATCATTCATTCTTCCAACTACTACAACTTTAGCTTTTGTGCATGATCTGAATTTTGGCTTGCATGCTAAACCAAAGAGCTTTATAACAATTTTCATGAAGTACTTTTCTATTATACAAAATGCAAAATTAAAAAAAAAAAAAAAATCAAATCCAACCAATTGCAAAGGAAACAATCAAAATGTGCAATGATCTTTCAAGACCTGCCTAGCAAGATCAAATGCTCTAGATTTTTTGTAAATTAAATGCAAATTATATGCTGCTTCCCTACGAAGATCACAGTAACCTAGTTTTTGATCTACCACATGGCTTGAGTTCTCATTGGGAGGTCCAGGAATCCGGCAATCCTTCTGATAAGTAGCAAGAACCTTTTCATAATATGATGCGGCTAGAGAAAACATTCCGATGTGATGATATGCACGAGCAATGTTATATAACGCCTCCTGCATAAGGTTAATCGCAAAACTATTAATAAAAACGAAACTTTTACTAACATCATAGATTGAGTGTGACAAGAATCACGAACCTGGCTCTTTTCAGCAAGTTGTAAATTGTTATACAGGAATGTTAATCCCTGTGCTATGCATTCATGCTTGTTTTGAAGTCTGAGTCCAAGGGCTATGTTGATTAAGGCAGTTCCTGCAGGAGAAGCAAGATTAGAAAATAATATGTTTTTATCTTTTACTACCAAAGGAAAATATTTTCAGAAAACTTACCGGCACAGAGATTAATCAAGGGATTTTCTGGCATCAGTTTGTAAGCTTCAAGGTAGTCTCTTGCAGCATCTTGATGATGACTGATCATAGTAAACTGATGTCCAGAAATGATAATCGGGGGCACGCAATCTTCATATTTGGCTCGCACATTGCGTAAAAACTTTGCATGTTTTGAATAGATCTTCTCAAATCTTCAATATCACAAGAAGAAAACTCATCACTGAATAATTAGACGCAATGCATAGGCATATTCTGCTGAGTGGTAGGAGGCTGGTTTTCTCTTTCTTTACCTTGATACTAATTTGTAATAGCGATTCCAGGTAGTGAGGCGGTAAGGGTGAAGCTTAACCATGAATCTTACACCATCAAACCAAAGCTTAGGATCCATGGTGTTACATGGAATTTCTACTCCAATTCAAGAAAAAGAAAAAAGTGGCTTTGCTTTAGTAGCTCTTCAAAATTCTACTTTTAAGATTGAAACAAAAAAAACTTGTGAAAAATAATTTTGAAAGAATAAATATCATTTTCCAAGTTTAGAACGTACGAGCTCCTAGAAAATACAGCTCCTCTTTCTCAATTGGAAATTTGTTATCACCCAATTGCAGAATGAGTTTAATAATCTTTATCGCATCCTCGTACCTTTGCAAGGATGCCAATGTCTTGCACAACTAAAATCAGGAAAACAACAAGAGTTAGAAACTAGAGTAAGTTGATAAAGAATGGATGCATACAAGAAGTTAAAAGGAAGGGACAAGTACAAACATCTATAATAAGTTGATGATTCTCTTCATGTTTGAATGCTTCTTCCTGATGACTTGATTCAACCAAGGGCAAGAGTGTATCAACAAATTCCTCAATCATCTCCTTTGCTTTATATATGTGACAAAGCTTCATTTTGATTCTTACATTTAGCCACCACGCCTGAGGTTTATCAGAATTCACACACTTATTCTCTGCACATAATATGTCACAAGATAATATTAAAATGATAATTAACCAGTGTTTGAAAATGTAAAAATAACTCCAGAAAAGCAGATTGAACATATTTACCTAAATTGATTGGGGGAGTTAGCAAGGAAATTGCTTCCTCATCTTTAGCATCTTCATGAAGAAGTGAAGCCAAAGTTAATCGGGCATCAACGTTGTCCTCCAGTATTCGCAAAGCTGAATTGAACTTTACTTAATCAGTCATATAAAAAGCATTTAGATATTGAAGCTAGTCTCATTGAAAAATCTTGATGTGAAGATTTCCCATTACCTTTATAGAAGTACTGGATTGACTTTTCTTTTTCATTCAGTGACAAGTAACATTCTGCTGTTTTCAGGTGCAAACAACCCACCTGCAGAAAGAAAGAAAACAAATATATCAATTTTTCAGAACATTCTCAACTTTATACATCATATTTGGTTCTCCTGTTAAGTTCTAGTTATAGAGTTTTAAGCAATAAGAAGTTCTATGAGAAATTTCTGCAGTTTTCCTTACATTGTGAATTCCTTCAGCATTTGCCTCTAACATATGATAGTACTTTAATGCAGTACTAAAATGCTCGCGAATCTTAAACAAGTCAGCAGCTTCAGTAATCAACTCAGCATGATCAGATACACTCTCCGGTTGAATTGCAACTAAAAGAAGCTAAAAGTCAAGTGAAAAGATTGAACCAATGAATTCATGCAAAGCTGCAAAATCATAAAAGAGTTCACAACTGTAATCTAATTGCAAATGCTCGTACAAGTCTGTATTAGGCCAAGGAGAGAACAAACCTCTGCTTTCTCAATATTTCCGAGGTGAATGTGGCAGATTCCAGCTTTGATTCTCAAATTCAATGGCAGTTCTTTACCAGAATAGTATACCTCATCAGCATGCTCAATGTGGTTAAGAGCTTTGTCGTAAGCAGTCATTTCCATGAGCATGGATGTTAGCAAATCAATCACACTGAAATCAGCTTCAGATGGATGAGATTTAAGATGTTCCTCCAAAATGTCAACAGATTTTTCAATCTGACCACTTTTTTGGTAGAACTGAAATAGAATCAGATGATTATCTTGATCATATGAACTACAAATACAATAAGGAAAGCCATGAAAGCAGTATTATACAAGCAGGTAAAGGCATTACTATTCCAATGATGAATTACATCTTGAACAATAGCCAAGTAAATTCAAAGTTAAACTAAATCAGTTTTGTGATAGATTAAGATAAAGGCAAAACCTTTGCTGCCTTCTTCAGTGCATCAACATCCTCAGGAAGGAGCTGCACTATTTGTCTATATGAATCAGCAGCTCGCTGATAATTTCCAAGCTCCACGTAAAGAGATGCAATGTGATATTTCAGCCTAATGTCATTAGGATCTGCTTTTATGGCTTCAGAAATGCAACTAATAGCCCACGCTGTGTCCCCTTTTTCGCTGCACAGACAAAATTCAGTGATTAATCAAATCTTCTCATTCAATAACTTTAGAACAATAAGTTGAATTCAATACATATGCAGCAATAGTAATACTTACATAAGCCAGGTAAAAACAAGTTTCCACAAAGTTGAATCTTTTTGATTATGGCAAGCAGCAAGCCAATAACAACCCATAGCTTTTTCAGTATTTCCAAGTGCATCATGAACAAGTCCAAGCATGTGATATGAATTAGGCAATTCCTGTTCTAGCCTAACAACTTCATGCAATACAGATATTGCCTGCATCCAAAAACCAAGAGGAATCAGCAAATGAATTTTCAGCAACTCCCTAGCAACAGATTTAAAATTTTTTGGTTAGTGATTCACAAATCGATTACAAAGAATCACTTGCCCAACAACCGCCAAAATAACCCCTCAAACAAGAACTTAGGACCATAGATTTGTAGTTGAAACAGGCAAACAAAAATTACTCTATTGGTAACTACATTCGTCATCCAAAACCATATAATCAAAGCAAGTCCATGAATCTTCGTACCTCATTGATTAACCTGAATGATTAACTAGCTTTGATCTAAAACTAAAATCCAAATCTCTCTCAGTTTCTTCATAAATTTGAAATTGGAAGGCTATATGGGAGAGCAGCTTAACCAAGTTAGGATACAAAATTGCATAGATTATTGCATACCATGGGAGAAAGGACCCACAAGCACAATATTCGGATGGAACACATTATATAAAGCACCCAAAATAATGCAAGCTTTGAGCAGAATATAGAAACGTTACTACATGTGCATCACATTCAGCCACATATACTGATGAAAATGGTTCAGTAAATTGAAAATTTTTACCTCTTCATACCGTCCATGCGCATAATGAAGAGTAGCATCACCAAGCATCTTTCTAATTTCAGGGCTTATCTTCTTCTTGGATCCCTCCGGCCTCCCCTTTTTCTTTAGCTGCACAATTCAAAAAAATTATAAAACTTTTCATATATATTACTAACCCAACAACGTAAAATAAACACAAAAACTTTAATGCAATCTTAAAAAAAAAATAAAAAAACTTGCCTCTCTTGATCTTCTCCTGACGCCAAAGCCAAAAAACATGGCTTCAAAATGCCGTTTTTGATCATCATCCACATGATCTTCTAAGTCTTTACTCTTCTTCTTCGCTTGCCCTTCACTGCATTCATCGTTGCATGCATTCATCTTGTTAAGAATTCATGCTAATACCAATCAATGCAAATGTGACGACATAGAATTTTAAGAAAGTTTATAAGCCAAAGTGATCAGAGCTAACCTGTGGGAATTTTCCAGCGCTGCTTTTCGCTTTCTTTCAGCCAAAGCATCGTAGGCAAGAAACTCTTCCTCCATTAGTACTGCTACATACACTTTGATTTCCTGCCGTTTTCTTGGGAACTAAACACAACTCTATAAAGGTTTCTGTTCGTTAGGCAACGTGAACTTTCTCCTCTTCTATACGGTCATGGTTATTTTCATTGGTACCCTTAATCTTCGGTCAAATTTAATTAGACTAATAACTTTTACAGTTATATAGGCCGATCCGGCGAGTTTTCTTTCTTGAAGTCCAGGACGGGGCCCAGTACGGGGTGGGCTTCAATAATTAAAGGCCAATCCCCCAGAATTTTCAGTGGGCTGAGTTAAACCCGGGCGTGAATGTCAAGGCCCGATGAAATGAAGTTGGTTTGGATGGGAATTGAAACGACGACGTACTGTGAGACTTAGAGTATAAATTAGACGTCGTATTTTCCTTCCCCCTTTCTCAAAACCCTAGCCCTAAAATTTTTCAACCTCTGCCCGAGTTTGGATATTTGCATGAAAGCCTAATCCAACAATTGGACCAATCTTTGACGTAAAGCCCATAATTGACGATGGGTGGTGATAACTACAAAGGGTTGTGGATTGTGTGATGTTTGCAATCCACATGCAGCCTTAAACAAAATGAGTGATTTACAAAATCTTGAAGATAAGCCAAAATGGATAGGATACAAAAATAAAGCTCAAAAAAAGCACACAATAATTTATTTATTTTATCATGAAAAGGACCAAAAGTCTTGGGTAAATATTGTTAATAAATAATTGTTCTTTCTATTTATTAAGAACCCTGTGGGATATGTGGCAATCCAATCTCAATAGAAGATAAAGCTATTCTTTTCTCCCACATTTTTTTTATGTGCACCTTTTAAAAAAATATATATGGGTTATTCTTTTGTCTTTTCTAATTTGTTATATAAAATTTAAAACTAATCCAATTATTTAATTCATCTATTATCTATCTTTTACTCAGAAAGCTACCATTTTTTAGCAAAAGTGGTACTAAATCAATCTACTTTTTCATGTTTATATTCACAAATGATCCATTATATGTAGTTTGAAAGATAACAGAAGATTGTTAAGATAACAAGGCCTACCTTTTCTATTTTTATCATTAAAGATAATGATGCACTACAAAGATAAATTTTCTTTTATCTTTTCTGTTATGTCATATAAATTTTATATTGTATTGAAATAGTGAAAGATTGAAAATATAAAAATTAAGTAAATGATATAATACTATTATATCAATATGAATAATAACATCAATATTAAATAAGTTATAACATGAATTAGCATACAAAATTTATAAACCAACTTGATAAAATTATTAGCAATTGTTTGGTTGCTAAAATGGATAAGATGAGGTGTCATCCTCATCCTCCAATGACATGAAATTTAATGCATAGTTTCTAATGAAATCATATAACATTATAGTGAATAATTAGCTCAAGCAACATTCAATAATGAATGTGAATTTATCGATTTCAATAGGTATAAAGACCAACAAAATCATTTGCTTATGATGGTGAAAGCCTTGCACTTTTTAAAGATTGATAGCTACATTGGCTATCTAACCAAATTGTGGGGGTAGACCCATTTGGGTTTAGTGGTCCTGTAGATGAAAAGAGCAATGGTTGGACCCTAGTTTAGTTTGCTTCAAAGGGTCATAGAATCTCTAGGAATCAAGCCCCATTTATAGGCCAATTTGCTAGGGTTTTAGGTGGGTGAGGTGAACCAAATGGGCTATGTGATATTGACTAAAATGCAACCCGTGCATGTCTAGAACATGGGTTTGGTCCCATCCCCAACCAACAAATAAAAAAAGTTGCTAGCTCCAATGGGGATTGCATTTATGTTTGTGAAACGGATCTATTAAGTTGAAATTTCATAACTTAACTGTAGGGTTTTGTGTTTGTTAATTCATTTGGTAGTAGTAGTAGTTGAACAAATTATCAATCATGATCTCAAAAGGTCAATATATTAGTTCACATAAACTTGGTAATTTAGGGTTTGATAATATTAAAAAGATTCTCTTTTTTATACGATAAGCATTTAAAAATACTTGCTTATTGAAATCGTTATCAATTAAAAATATTTGTATATAATAATTTTAAACATGTAGAGTGGTCAATGTATAAACTCACGTATTACTCTTTGACATTGTTAGAAATATTTTCAAATATTCAAAATATCAGTTTTAGAATTGAAAAGTATTTTTCAATACTAATAATATATTTTGTCAAAGTCATTACTAACAAAAATAATCTATGTTGATAGTTATAATATTGAAAGCAACGTATGTTTCTTCAAATGTATATTAACCACAAATTAATGTATTATTAACCACAAATTAGTTATAATATATTATTTGTTTCGCATTAGGGTAACCTAATTGAATAAGATTGGTTCAAATGACAATTTGCAATAAAATTAAAAAGGGATTGGTAGAATTTCTTAATCAAAGATTAAGACATCTTATGCCTTTCAATAAGTTGTCAAACACTTTGCTTTTGAGAGCCACTTTATTAATAATTCGTGCAATAATTAACATTAAAATTTTGAAATAATAAGTGAAAACTATAATCATAGTTAACAGAAAATTATAATTATAAAGAATGAGATGTCAATAAGTTAATTTGGTTTAATTTTTTATATAGAAGTTGTATTATTATGTCGTTGTTTTATTCGTTTTCACTCTTTTAGTCTTATAATATTGCATAAAAATAATTTTAATTTTCAAAGTGAAATGACCTTCTTGTTGCTTTCATTCTTAGATCAGCAAATTAAATATTACACTACCTAAACATTAAATTAAAAAATATATATATGTATATATATATATATATATGAAAAGCATGAGCTCTTACTAATTAATCACCTTGCTTTTTAATTACTTAATAATCTTTTAAAATTCTTAAAAAATTTTATTAAAATTGAAACAATGAAATTATTTTACAATATAAACATATCTTATTTAATTTATTTAACCTATTGAAATTGATAAGAATCAAGTCAATTCAATTAGGTAAATCATTAAACTAAAACCATCATAATCATAAATAATTATACGACTAAGTTTAAATAACATTATCAAATACGTAATACTTGTTATCATTATAATGTCTCTGATATTGATGGTGACAAATACCATAATTAAGCAAAGTTCATGCACGTAAGGATTCATTAAGATAAAACTTGAAGTAGAAGAGAAAACAAGAAAAACACTTTTTTGCTTTTAGAAAATAATTCCATCAAATTCGAGCACCCTTTACGCAATCAAGTAGTCTCTTAATATAAATTTCTATCAACAACTTTATTCTTGGTTTGGTATAAAAACAAAAGGGTCTAAGCCAGCAATTAGACAACAATTTAATGCTCCAAAACATCATTAAGTTGCACGTATATTAGATTAATTGCTGTGTAAAATTTGATTGCCATAGAATTATTTAAAGTTTATTAGATTCTTATCATAGCATTAATAATGCATATCATTTTACAATTTTTTTCTTAAAAATTATTTAGCTTGGGATGGGACATTTCTGAATAGTTATAAACCCAATTAATGTGTCTTTAAAAATTTAAAAAAAAATGATACCTTCCTAGAAAAATTAAAATAATTGATTTAAATTTAAATTTCTTTACAGAAAATCAATTTTTTTTTTTGGTTGTGGGTGGTAATTAATTTAACTGATAAATCTTTTAGAGTAATATAAAAAATTTAGAGATTAAATTTCGCTCACATCAAAATTAAAAAAGTTTTAATTTTTTTAAAAAAATATTATAAAAAATTAAATTATTGGTTTGATTATCATATCTATTTATGTATTTGATTGTAAAAGTTGGAATGAAGAAGGCCAATCTTGAGCTTCTATTAAGGGATAAGAGAAGGAAAGAGGAAAAAATGGAAATGTTCAAGAAAAACAATTTCTTGAACAATCTATCAAATAGCATGAACAAAGTGATCACTAAAATAGACCTACAAATTGACACTTTTCGCCCCCACCAAAAATTTCTCAACAAAATAAACACTATCACTATTGTAATGGATATTGAAGACAAGGGTGTACCAAATTGAGGCAAATGTTGAAGATTGATTTTAAGATGTTGACATCAATGGCTACCCAAATAATCTACGTGGCATACTCATCTATAATTCAATAAATTTCAAAGATCTATTTTTGTTAAAAAAAAAAATTATCATTAAAATCGAGTCTTATAAATATCTGAAAAATTATCGAAGTTAAAATATATTCTTAAAATCGTTTAAACAAATAGAACAATGTTACTATATTATATCAAAATTTTATTTGTTATACTACTAAAGAACTCAATCATTTCTCAAATTCGTTCAAAATTTTTTTAGGAAACGCTATAAATTATACAAAATTATCTACATTTAGATCATTATTAGAAATGAAATATGAGAAAAATGGGTCCATAAATTGAAGGGATATCCCTTGCCAAATAAAAGATGTAGACATCAATGGTTAGCAACGAGGGCATGTGGCATACTCATCCCTCTAGCTCCTTTTGCTAGCTATTATTATTATTATTATTATTATTATTATTATTATTATTATTATTATTATTATTATTATTATTATTATTTTTAACATTCATATTAATGGGATAAGGGCATCATGCCCATGTCTTTGCTTTCTATGTTCCTACAAAATTTTTGCTGACGTGTGGCGCTTTTTTCTTACATAGTCCAATGGTCCCACTTTTCTTTAGCTTTAGCTTATGTGTCATCCTCATCTCTATTCACCCAAGAATGTGCAATAACTCGTTCTGTCGTTTAATTGCAAGAGCCAAAATAATTTTGTTCAAATTCAATTCAACGTCAAAGATTTTTTATTTTTGTATTAACATATTATAATAAAATAAATTAAAGAATAAGTGAGAGAATTTTAAAAAAAAAAAAAAAACTTTTTTATTAAAAATTTGTGGTTGAAATTTCGTTCACATGAAAATGGAGAAGAATTTTGTGGTATTAAAAAAATTAAAAATGATAATTTTGGGCAAGTTGGACTGGGCCCAAGAGAGGTCCAAGAGGGAAAAGCGAAGGGCCCATGAGAAAAAAAATGTTTAAATCGCCAACCAGCTGCGATTGTCGTTGACAAAATAATTTGACAGTCAAATAGTATTATGACACGTGGCTCCGCCGAAAGAGAGAATCTGTGGATTACAACCTATGAGGGACCCGTTGGAAGAAGAGAATATAACAGACCATGAAAAGAGACGGTCGGACGGGGTATGAGGCCAAGAAAAATATTAATATAACATGACTCAAGAGGCTGTGACCGACAGTTGGAATATACATACATAATATATAAGAACGTAAAAATAAGATAAAAATTAACAAAATAATAATAATTTGAATTCGTTTACAATTATTTAGCTTGAACTCAATTTTAGAAGCAGAATGAATAAAGTAATAAAAAAATCTAGTAATTTTTGTTGTAATATATTTATATATTATAAAATTTTAATAAATTTTTAAAAAATTATATTTATCAAACATTCGTTTACTTTTATTTGATAATCAATAATATTACTTCATATCAACAATTAACTTTAAAACTATGACACTGCAATTTTAACATAATTTAAAATTTGAATAAAAAATAGAAAAGTAATGGGTGAAATAATTGTTCATTGAATTCGGACAATCGTGAACCAAACAAGGCAGGAATTGGATTTGATAGAATTAAAAAAAAAAATGATAATTTATGAATAAATTTGAAGAGGTTGAATTTGGACGAGTCAATTTCAAATCAAAATTAGTAGATTTTGCACTTAGGTGGATAAATAGAAAAATAAATATGTACCAAGTTTCGTATGTTATATTTGGCCTTTAGTCCTTGCAAAGATAAGGCAAGAGTGGCAAAGAACAAGAAAGAACAAACATATGAAGATAAATTGTTTCAAGAGAAAACGCAATCTATCTATTAAATTCTCCGTTCAATAATTGTTATTTATTTTTTTTAACTGATTTATTTTCTTGAGAAACGGTAAGTGTGTAGGTTTAATTTTAATAAAAAATTTATAAAAAAATAAAGATAAAAAGTAATTTTACAATGAGAAAATGATATTATATATACTCAACTTTATTACAATTAATTACAATTTATATGTCTTCTAAGTAATAGTTTCGGTATTACGAATTGGAGAGTAAGAATTCAAATCTCACACTCTTCAAAAGTGTATGATATTCTTACTATTTGTGAGTAAAATTGTATCAAATATCTTGTGAGGATAAAAATCTTACATGTTGTGTGAATTGATTTTTAGGAGTATCATAATAACAATTATTTAAACTCTCACGCCTAGTAATGTTTTAATGTATATTATATACTATCAATTGTATATATAATGTGTAATATTAAAAAAATTACGACTTATATAAATATGTATTATAAGACCAATATATATATATATATATTTCTTAGATATTATCAACTAAACATAACATGTTATTAATATGATTGAATAAGAAATTTTGAGAATGGGGATGTAGATAGATGCAACACATTGAATATGAAATGCATTATTAAGTTATTAGCAACCATATATTGTGTGAGTTGATTTACAAGGGGTATCATAATAACAATTATCTAAATTCTTACTCATGAGAAACGTTCTAATATATATTATATGCTATCAATTGTACATGTAATGTGTGATATTAAAAAAAAATTACGACTTATATAAATATGTATTATAAGATTAATATATATGTATTAGTATTTTTTAGACATCATCAACTTTAGATAACATATTACTAATATGATTGAAGAAGAAATTTTGGGAATGAGGATGGAGGTAGAGGCAACACATTGAATATGAAATGTATTATTAAGTTATTAGCAACCTTATATGAAATTAAATTAAGATGTAGCAATCAAAAATCACAAAATTCCCAATTGAAAAGGGCAAGTAAAAGAATTCACATGTGTTTTCTTTAAAGATGCGACAAACTTCATGCAATATTTATGCACTTGATTTTCAATACAATAACAACTCTGCTAGCAGATAGTGAAATTATTGATTTAGACTACCGACTTTTTAAAGCTACTTAATTTCCCTCAATATATTTGCTTCTCACAAAAGCACTTTTATTTTTTTTGAAATCTTATAAATTAATAAATAGGTGACAAATTTGTAAATTTATTAATTACTTTTATAAATTATGTCAATAAATTTAATAATTTTTTAAAAAAATACACAATGGCTACTTAAATAAATCTCACTATTTTTATTTATTTATTTTTTGACTTTTTTCCGTAATTAACTATATATTCTCCTGAATGATTCTAAGCATATTCAGACTATTTATTTATTTATTTATTTTTTAAATTATAATTAATAGTATACAAGTTTCTGCCCTGCCTGTGAATATTCACGCAGTCTTATCCACTGCTTCAATTATCCCAAATTTTAAAAATAACGAATAAATAATAAATTCGTAATTTCTTTCTAAAAATAATTAATTTTCCCAATTTTCATGCCCAATAATATGCGTCAATTCTCAAAATATGAAATGAGTTTTGAGAATTAATCAATCGTGCAATTATTTTTGTGTGAAAAACATGAGCTGTTGAAAGAAGAAAAGATCGTGATCGGATCGTGATCATGATCATCTCGGGGCGGTGGATGATAAAGTGGGGCCACGTTGTCAAATTCTTCAATTGCTCACAACCTATCAACAACTAATAAATGTTTTTTTCCACCTTTTAATAAGAAAAATAATCGGCTTTATTGATAATTTTTAAAAGAAAAATATACTCATCAAATTTTGATTGAATTATTGAATAAATTACACAAATTTGTAGCAAAAGCTATTGCGTCCAAAAATATATTTTTTAATTAATTTTTTGAATATATATTAAATTCATAAATTGTTTCCCAAAAGCATTAAAATAATTTTGAACCAATAACTATAGCTTCCAATCCTTTCGTTAAACAAATAGGATTGACGTTAGCAAAATAAATTGAAATCATTGAGGAAATTTCACAAGTATTTCACCAAAATTGATACTTTGTCTACTTTGATTCTGTTTATTTAAATATTAATATTTAATTATATTTTCTAACACTATATCACAACCAAACAAAAAAATTATTTTTTTTTATTTTTTCCATCACATCAAGAAGAAAATTTAATAGCCACAATTTCAACAACTACAATATTTATTATATGGTTAGTTGGATGTTAGAAATTTTTATTTATATAAATTAAGATTTTTATTTAAATTTCACTTAATGATGTCGCCGAATATTACATCATTAAAAAATGATATTTATATTAACATAAATTCATTGTATTACAAATTAAATTATTTTTCAATTTTTTTAGAAATGAGATTCAAATAATTAACAAATACTTATATATTGTGAATAGAGACGATAATTTTACTAAAATATTTTTTAAAAAAATGTAGTGCATGGTAATTTCAAAAAATTATAGTAATAATATTCAGGTCCTTACATTTTTAAATATTTATAAAATAAAATAAATATATTTAATTGTATCACATAAGTCCCTATTGCTTTTCAAAATAACCAGATGACTCCTATAAATAACATCGAATTATAGGAACCATTAAATAAAATTCAATATTAAGATATTACTTAATAAAGTTTTATTATTTTAAAAGATTACTAAATTAATTAATACAACTTTTACTGTGCTACTTTCGCCGCATTTTATTTTTTAAACTTTTCACTGCACTCTATTTCTTTCACTCAATAAATGCTTCACGTGAAACGCTAGCGTTCCAACTCTGACTTCAAAGTAGGGGTAGTATAGTCATTTCACTAAAGCTTTTCAATTTTCTCGTCTTTAACGAGGCGCGTGGTAGTGGAGGGAAGTTTTGCCGTAAGACAATTCCCTGTTCTCACTTTTCCTATTTTGGGTTTTGTTTCGGGTGTTTTTGTTGCCAGTTTTATGCTTCCGAATTTCAAAACCCTGCAACATGTTTTTGACAGCATTAATGCTTTGCTCAGTTCACGCAGCCCGGAGCTCGAATGAAAGAAAGCTCACTAAGACATGTTTCCACTTTTCACTATAAGAAAATATAAAATAAATATATATATATATATATTTTTTGTCTTACAAACTAAACAAAAATAAATAAAATACAAAAATCAGAAATAATTTCACATATTTTGTGTATCCTTGTTGGTTATTTTTTTCCCATAATATTTATATAATTTGTTTGTTGGTAGTCATGAAGACGATGACAAATATCTAAACTTTCCCTTGCAAGATTTGTATTCCTTTCTATCCACTTTCGCAAAATTACTTTTATAATTATCAAATTAAATAAATTCTAATCTTTAACTATTTTTTTTCTTTATAATACACTTCTCAAATCAAATAGATGTAATCTAGAAAATCTATTAAGTGTCCCCATATGTTCAACTTTTTGTATAAAACTCCACTTTACATGGCCTTAACACAATAATTGAACATAAACAAAGTTTAGACTTGATTTTTAAAATTAATTTAAAACATAGCAAACCGCGTGGATCTATAGATTCTTGTTATTAATTTAATCTCAAGATCCTCTCAAAGACTCAAACCCTAATATATTTATACTTAGTGCTTTGATTTGCATTATGTGGGGAGACCAAAAAAAAGAATCTCTAAACATATTGGTATGTACATATTTATTTGTTTTTAGGTTGTATTTAGATGATTAATTTAATATGTAATACAAAATTTTTTAAAATTATATATCACACTTCCTTCCCGTTGATTAGAAGTTAAAGAAATTCTTCGTATCAAATTACATAAAATATAATTCTATTTAATCAATTATTTATTATTTTATATTCATACAAATAAAAATTTGTGTAAGAAATATCACAGTTGAAATGTTTTCAATTGTCGAAAAAGTAAGGGTAATATGAGATGAAAATTTTATACTTGTTTATAAAAATCTCAATTAATATACACTTAAAAAAAAATACAAAATTAATATTTATTAATATTATGATCAAACAAGATATATGTTTAAAAAAATAATTATGGGTGTTTTTGATTATTATAATTAAGAGGTGTATTTTTTGTTTTTCTAGCAAATAATGATTGGATTATTGAAAAATAAATTTTGAAAATGAAGGGAGGGAAGTAGGTGTTAGGTGTTTGTAATAATGCATGGGTGAGTGGGGAAGAAGTGCATGCAAAAGCAAAAGCTATTAATTGTTTATTTCTTTTGCTTTGCTTAAATTATAGGGCTTGTAACAAGACTGCTAACAAATGCAATAAATATAATAAAAAAGCACTTTTGTTTAGCTTTTTTTAAAAATGCTTTTTAAATCTCTTTCTCCTTCCGGCAAGTAATCCATGATCTCTATTTGATTGATTTCCGAAAGTGAAAGCTTGCTTCTTCATTTTCTCTCTTATTGCTAGTTAGGTGGCAACCATGCACGTTTGATGCTATACACAAATTTATTTGTATACGTGTGAGATAATGATAAAAATCTTAGTTGGTTGATATAATATGTGTCATATTGATTTTAACAGAAAATATATATATATTTAATGTGCTGTATTTTCACTTAATATTGGTGATACATCAAATAAATATATTCAATAAATACTCATTTTTATTACCAACCACCTGTCTGATTATATATACTAGTTGATAACTAATTATTTTATTCCATGGCTGCCGCCAATTAAAAATTACAAAATTTAATGTAGATACTGTTAAATATTAATGAAATATGTATAAAATATACATGCAAGCGTGTTTAAAAGTGATTTTGTAAAAAGTCCTTTCATCCTATTCGAAATTTTTTACGCGATGAAAAATTAATTTAACTACCAACTTATATATTTAATTTGGAAGTGATGGTAGATTAAAATGCGTAAGACATTGAATTAAATATTTTTCTCAATAAAACAACCTACAACATTTGAATGTGTTCAAAATTACTTTTCGAATAAACACTTCTATTCTATGAAGAAATGATTACGTGAAAAATGTGTTTTTAACTCTTTGAAATAGTTATTTTTTTATGGGTATTAAAATTAAGCACGTTTAAATCAATCATATGTAAATGAAATAATTAGATTAAAATGATAGTAAGTTAACATGATATAGAATCAAATTAGTTGTCTAAAAGCACTTTTGCCCACATGCAAGCTAACATGTGGAACACTTGATTGATTTGCATGCTTTGAAGTTATCTTAATTCTCTGTTTGCGTTCATTTGTTATATATATATACGTTTATCTTCTAAGTTTAACTTTTTACGAAGATCGAGTGGGCTAGAAGACTTGGCAAATTCAATTCGCCAAATAAGGATAAATTTTTTAAGTTCATATTTTAGAAAATCATCAACATTTCATTAAATTGAAACAAAAAATATTAAACTTTATATATATGATAATACATTTTATTATATCATATAACATACTATTAAGTAGCGTTTATTTATTTTTATTTAAATTTTAAATATAACTGAAATTTAAATTTAAATAAAATGTGAATTTAAATTATTTTTTTATTTTTTATTTTAAAATATTTAAAAATAAATATTAAATTATTTATTAGAAACTATGCCGGAGTTGACATAGAAAAAAAATATTAAAATTTAACTCATTTCTAATTTTAGAAATTTTACGTTGAATGATACAGAAGTTTTTATTTTTTTCAATAAAAGTTTTTTTTCATAAATGAATATATAAAATGACATATCTACCCCTAAACGTGAGATATTTAAAGATTGATAAATGAAATGTCGTAGAGAGTGGGAGAATCTAAAAATAAACCCGTGAGTGTGACAAATCGTAACCAACATGGGGCATTGCAATTTTTCAACAAAAGCGATAAACATGTTATTCAAAAGTAACTTAGGAGAGAATGATACCACACGCGCCTCATTTTGCACGTGCACAACAAAACCACCCGATAGTAATAATCGTACGCGAAATAATAACACATGGTTTTCCTTCATTTTTATTTATTTTCTAAATAGATAATATTTTATTTACTTATATTAAATACATCCTTAATTCTGTCAAAATGACCAAATTATCCTTACAACTAAAAAATCACAATATACGAACACAGGTGACATTGATTAACATCGATTTTGTTCTTCTTTTAATTTTATTTAAGAAATAAAAATATTTCATTTTTAAATTTTAAGAGGCTTAATAGTTAATTTAAAAATAAGAATTTAAAATTGAACATAAAGAAAGTGTGTTATAAAATATTTTAAAGAGTAAATGAAAATAAAACAAAAATGTAAAATATTGTGAAAGTAACATGTTGATGTTTTCAACTCTTTTTTTTAAAATATTTATTATTTATAGATATATTTTTAACGTTGTTAATTTTGAATAATAAAAAATAGTGTTTAGAAATTATACTTAACACTCTCAAAGAGAGTGTGATTTAATATTAAAGCACATTTTACCTATTTTAACAAGAATCACTAAATCAGAGACTTATTCAACAAAGGTGAATAAATTATATGTTTATTTAAAACATTTAACAAAATTAAGGGGTTAGGATGTAATTACTCTACTCTAACGTGTAATATAAAATTAGGGAATTAGATTCTGAGTCATTAATGATGTAAAATCAAAAAGAAAAAAAACACTGACATTACTCAGAAAAATATTTTTGGCCACCAGCTACATTAGCGCGTGTACTCTATTCGCCGATAAAGTACGAATCGACCGTATGGGGATTGAGTTAAGAATCTTTGCGTTATTTAAAACAGAAGAAAGCGCTTTTAAGAAATTTCCCTCTTTTTACGTAACAGCCAAACAGAGCTTTACCCTAACCGATGTATTTTAATAGGGTAATAAATTCTGAGTCCCTGGGTTCTTAAGATTTCGCAAATGTAGATGCAATTCGTTGATTTATGGTAAAATACCTAACGCCTGTGAAATGACCAAATACCCTTTAGTGTTCAATTATAGTACCTATGGTCGAAAACCAATATTACAAGGGTAAATTTGTCATTTGGTAAGAGAAACGAACCTTTTTTTTTTGAATACGAAAGGAACTTATTTGTTACGATACAAAACTATGTTTCAATTTAGAAAATATAAATAGTTAAAAATTATGAACAAAATAATTAAGAAAATAAATTTAGATTGAAACTCCGCGTCAGAGAACGGGGAGCCCTTGAGGTGGGTCCCAAAACCATAAGCAGTGGGACCACTTCCTCTATCAGAACCTCCATTTTTTAGTGTTTAAAAGCAGCTATAAAGCACCATGAACTTGGCAACCAAAAAAAAAAAAAAAAACAATTAAAACTCACCACACTGGCAACACTGGCAACACTTATTACAACTACAGTCTGAAAGCTCGAAACTTTCACCTCCATTTTTCTCCCCTCAAGAGGGAAAAGAAGAGAAAGAAAAGGTAAAGAGAGGACACAGCAACAAAACTGCTAGCTGTTTTCCTATTTGCTTGTCTTCTCTTCTCTCCTTTAACTCAAAAGAAGAATAGAATAAAGTTTGTAATTGTGTGAGAGAGAAAACGGAGAAAGTAAGAATAACAGAAAGTTCATTACTTTGTTGCAGGCAACAACCAAAGACTGTAATTTTTTCTTCATTTCAGGCTCATGGGGGGATCGAACAAGTTTCGAATGTGTAATGTGGCGGTCATTCTTTTGCTGGGTTGTTCTTGGATTTTTGCTAGTGTTGAAGCCTCTGTGTCTTATGACTCTAGGGCTATCACCATTAATGGCAAAAGAAGAATCCTCATTTCTGGATCCATTCACTATCCCAGAAGTACGCCTGAGGTAAATTTCATTGTCTTCCTTCAAAATGTGCTTCATGGGGATTTCTTCTTTTCTCAAAATTTCCACTTTTTGTAGGTCCCTTAAAGCTTTTTTCCATCTGGGACGCTGTAGATTTTCCTCTTCTTAATATGCCCACATGTATACAAGTCTGTTTGTTTTGTTCTATGTTTTTGTTTTTAATTGTTGGGATTTTTTTGCTTTTTCTGTGTTGTTGCAGATGTGGCCAGATCTTATACAGAAAGCAAAAGATGGAGGTTTAGATGTGATTCAGACATATGTTTTCTGGAATGGCCATGAACCTTCACCTGGAAAAGTAATGGCAAATGGCACTTCTCTTTTTTGAGAAATTTCCTTTATAATTTCACTAATTATTAGTTGTCAATTTTTTCATCTTTTTTTTTTCCTGTTTGTTGCAGTATTATTTTGAGGGGAACTATGATCTGGTGAAGTTCATCAAGCTGGTGCAGCAAGCTGGCCTTTATGTTCATCTCAGGATTGGTCCTTATATTTGTGCCGAGTGGAACTTTGGGTAAATACTTACACTAATATAGTTTCTAAAAACAGTTGAAATACTATATTTCTTCAACATTTTGGAATTTAAAGCAAAAACCTTCCTTTTCTTATTTTCAGGGGTTTCCCTGTTTGGCTCAAGTACATTCCAGGTATCAATTTCAGAACCGATAATGGGCCTTTTAAGGTTAGACACTTTTCATTCTTACTCCTCAAGTTTTCTTTCTGAATTTCATATTGCTTCCATTTCGCTTATAATCTGTTCATAATTTGATCTCTAAATTGCTGTAAATGAAGGCCCAAATGCAAAAGTTTACTAAGAAGATTGTGGATATGATGAAAGCTGACAGATTGTTTGAGTCTCAAGGCGGTCCAATAATTCTATCCCAGGTAATAAATCTCTGCATTTAAATTTCAATCTTTTTCCTCACCATTGAGTAGCCTCGAAGCTTTGTTTTTGAATATATAAAATATATGATGGTTTCTTAGTTTTGTAGTGAACTAAGAAAAGTATCTCTATCACTCTTTGTGACAGATTGAGAATGAATATGGACCCATGGAGTATGAAATCGGTGCATCAGGCCGTGCTTACACCCAATGGGCAGCTAAGATGGCTGTGGGTCTCGGCACCGGTGTCCCGTGGGTCATGTGCAAGCAAGATGATGCACCAGATCCTGTTGTAAGTATTAGCAACCCATATTTTCTTTTTCTTTCTTTAACGATGACTTTTTACCTCTTTTTTGTCATGTTCTGTATCCATCTTTGATGGTTTTCATGTTATATTGCCTCATCCTTAGTCGGGGTTATAGTTAATAGTTTGTTGTCTGCTGGTTGGTCATGGTTGAAATCAATTATTATTCCTCACTGCACATGCATCAGTTTCGGACTTTCTCACTCATATCTGTTATATTTGTTTTTATTTTATTCTCTTTGGCATCTGATGTTATGTAGTGCTAGATTCATGCCCACGTGTCCCCATTAATTAAGTCAGCTGGTCTTAACTTCCATTAATTAGTATTGGAGATGTCAAAGAAGTAAATATTTGTGACCCAAATATTCAAAATCATATATGTTTGGTTCGTGATTTGTGCTTTCTACTTATGTGTTTGATTGTTTCTTCTTAACTTTATATATTTTGTATTCAACAGATTAACACTTGCAATGGTTTCTACTGTGACTATTTTTCCCCGAACAAGAATTATAAACCCAAAATGTGGACGGAAGCTTGGACTGGCTGGTAATACCTATTATGGATTCCTTTTTGTATATCTACCTCTTATCCAAGAGCTGCATATTTATAATAACTGCAAGGTCTATCCAGAATAATAATCCAGTTAGTGTTGTCTCTTTGTTTCTGAAGGTTTACCGAATTTGGAGGTCCTGTTCCTCACAGGCCAGTTGAGGACTTGGCTTTCTCAGTTGCGAAGTTTATTCAAAAGGGGGGATCATTCATTAACTATTACATGGTAATTTAGTTTGCTGAATTTTACCTATCAGTTAAATCCCTGGACTGGTCAACTGAGTTCTATACACTTTTTTTAAAATTTCAGTATCACGGAGGAACAAATTTCGGCCGAACTGCTGGTGGTCCTTTCATTGCTACTAGCTATGACTATGATGCTCCCCTAGATGAATATGGTATGCAAAAATTAATTTTAATTAACACCTTTGCAAATTTTCTCCTGAAGTTTGTCAATACATCATCTTAATTCCATTTTCTGAGAAGTCCAAGTCATGAGTGCATGTTCTATCCCCTTGGCTTGATAAAAGGAGACAGTATATTTTGATTCAAGGTCGGCTCATTGTTCATCATATGCGTAACAGTTTTTTCTTTGTGTTGTGACTTGTGCATGGAGTTGACAATCCATCCTCAGAACCTAAATCCTATTTATTATTTCTCTAGAGACTTTGGTCATGAGCAATTATCATTTTTTTCCATCATATGAAGTTTTTTGTGGGTCAAAACAGTTTACAATAACCTAACTGAAAAAGTTTTGGACGTAGACATCCTGTTATGTGGCAGATGCTTCCATTTCTCTAACTTTAGATATTGTCACCATAAAAAATGATTGTCCTTATTAATGATTTTTAATCTATTATACTGTTAGCTGTTTTCGGCCCTCACATCTAATAAGGACCGTTTCTTTTCTGAGAGACGAATTGTAACCATACTTGAATTGTTGATAATTGCAATGATCAAAATGATTTGCACGTATGAGAGATCAGTCTATTTTTATTCTCTATGCAGGACTGTTGAGGCAACCAAAATGGGGCCATCTGAAAGATTTACATAGAGCTATAAAGCTGTGTGAACCAGCTTTAGTTGCTGGAAGTCCAACGGTCATTCCACTCGGAAACTATCAGGAGGTAACTCACTTCTGTTTTTAAATTAATTTTAATCATATATCACTATTTTCTAGAGTTAACCTTACTCCTTTGTTCATTTTAATAATACAGGCTCATGTATTCAAATCAAAGTCTGCTTGTGCTGCATTCCTTGCAAATTACAATCAGAGATCTTTTTCAAAAGTCTCTTTTGGAAATCAGCATTACAATTTGCCTCCATGGTCAATCAGCATTCTGCCTGACTGCAAGAACACTGTATATAACACTGCAAGGGTAAGACATGACATTTGTGTGAATTAAATTTCTGCATTTTATTTAGCTTAAAGCTTACATCTTTAGATTTATCCTTATTCAAAAAGAAAAAAGAAAAGAAAAGAAAAAAGTGACATGCATTGTGCTGAACGGTAACTCAAAATTTTATGCATCATTATCATATTTTCTCGGGCAAGAATAATGTAAAAAAAAATATGGACTCTTGATAACAAATTTTTTTACAGGTTGGTGCCCAAAGTGCACAGATGAAGATGACTCCTGTTCCTGTTCACGGAGGATTCTCCTGGCAAGCGTTTAATGAAGGGCCGGCCTCATACAGTGATAGTACATTCACGATGTCCGGGTTGCTGGAGCAGATAAATACAACTAGAGATGTCACGG
The DNA here is from genome assembly GCA_022749755.1 of Azadirachta indica. Lineage (NCBI taxonomy): Eukaryota > Viridiplantae > Streptophyta > Magnoliopsida > Sapindales > Meliaceae > Azadirachta > Azadirachta indica. The sequence continues at coordinate 3,718,487 of CM040442.1, read as the reverse complement.
ACTATTTGTGGTACATGACAGAGTGAGTAACTTTCACAATTAACTCCTATTATCTTCCTCTTATGTGCATTCACAACTAAAAATTTCCTTGTAAACTTCTCTTATATTTGTTTTTCTCATCTTTTCTGCATTTTATCACCCATTTGCAGCATTAAGATTGACCCCAATGAAGGATTCCTGAGGAGTGGAAATTATCCAGTTCTTACTGTCTTATCTGCTGGCCATGCTTTGCATGTTTTTGTTAATGGACAGCTAGCAGGTGAGAACATAACTAAATCTCTTACTAATTCATTTATTTCACATACCTCTCTAAACTCTTCTTCATCTTTTTGCCAGGGACTGCTTATGGGAGTTTAGAATTCCCAAAACTAACATTAAGCAAAGGTGTGAATCTGAGAGCTGGAATCAACAAAATTGCACTTCTCAGCATTGCTGTTGGTCTCCCGGTTTGTCTCTCCCTCCCTCTTTCTATATCTTTTATGTACTATCAGCAACATCCATGAAAATTTTGATTTAACTATTTATGCTGCTGCTTGTGCTTTGAGTTCAGAATGTTGGTCCCCATTTCGAGACATGGAATGCTGGTGTTCTTGGCCCAGTTACACTAAACGGTCTCAATGAAGGGAGGAGAGACTTGTCATGGCAGAAATGGTCTTACAAGGTTTGTCATCAGCTATTAAACTATGCATTTTCTTTTTCCTGACATTTTGGATATTCATAGAATTTGTTGTTCTAAATTAGATTGGACTTGAAGGAGAAAAGCTGAGTCTGCATTCGCTCAGTGGCAGTTCCTCTGTTGAGTGGGCTGAGGGATCTTTAGTGTCTCAGAGGCAGCCATTGACTTGGTACAAAGTGAGTATCTTAAATCCTAGCCAAGCTACTTTCTTTATTCTATGTAGTTCACGCTTCACAGTAGTCCTAGAAATTCTTAGCCAATAGCATGGAGTTTCATCGATGCATGTAATTCTGAAGTGTTTAATTGACATGCTTTTATACTGATTTCAGACTACTTTCAATACTCCAGCTGGAAATTCTCCCTTGGCTATAGATATGGGCAGTATGGGAAAAGGTCAAGTATGGATAAATGGACAGAGTGTTGGACGTCACTGGCCTGCATATAAGGCAACTGGTTCTTGTGGATATTGCAGTTATACAGGAACATATACCGAGAAGAAATGCTTGGGTAATTGTGGGGAGGCCTCTCAAAGATGGTAAGCAAAATCTGCTTTGCTTTTATATTGTTTGTTCTTAAGAGATTTGGATTTCTTGACAAACTTTACTATAATTGCAGGTATCATGTTCCTCACTCGTGGCTGAAACCAACTGGAAACCTGCTGGTTGTGTTTGAAGAATGGGGTGGAGACCCGAATGGAATTTCTTTGGTTAGAAGAGAAGTAGATAGTGTATGTGCTTATATGTACGAGTGGCAACCAACCCTTGTGAATTGGCATCTTCAGGCCTCCGGCAAAGTCAACAAACCCTTGAGGCCTAAAGCTCATCTGATGTGTGGCCCCGGACAGAAAATGAAATTGATAAAGTTTGCTAGCTTTGGAACACCAGAAGGTGTTTGTGGAAGCTACCGCCAGGGAAGCTGTCACGCGTTTCACTCCTATGATGCTTTCCAAAGGGTCTGCAATTTTACCATTTGAATCATTTTTTTTTTTCCCTCCCAGCTTCATTTTTCATGGTAAATACTAATGAATGACATCATTTTGCAGCTTTGCGTTGGGCAGAATATGTGCACAGTAACTGTAGCACCTGAAATGTTTGGTGGAGATCCGTGCCCCAATGTCATGAAGCAACTCGCCGTAGAAGCCATTTGCGGCTAATGAAATGAACCTGCTACATCTGGAGAAAACGAAATGGAACAAAGAAGGTTCCATTTCTTTACTCCTGTATAGCATTCTTTTGACAAAAGCATTTTCCAGTAAATTTAGTCTCTACGCATCCAAGATCCCTCCAACCATTTGATTCGGCTTCTTCCTCGGTGAAGTTGTACAGATATGCAACACACCACGTGGTTGACAGCCGTTATACATTACGAAAATGATTGAGGATAAAGCTATATATGTATGTGTATATATAAACGAGCTTTGTTATTGAAATTGAAAGACATGGAAGGAAAATTGAAGAAGCACAAGGAGACGTTCCAATCGCGTCCATGTGCAGATGATTCAGTTTTAGAATATGGAAAGCCTCTGGTTTCCAATAATTTTAGTATCTATTGTACTCCTTGTAAACTCCTTGGAAGCAATTCTTTTTCATTGCTGTGTTGTTGTAAGAAATGTTTGAGAAGGTAATAAATAAATATCAAGCAAGCATTGTCAAATCGTCTCTCTTAAGTGATCTTCCACTGTTTCTGCATTCTGATGGTGATAATTTCTTCCGTTGATTGCATTATCTGATTCCGAGTTAGTGTATATATTTTCTGCTTTACATCAACTGCATAGTTATAAAATGCGTCTCTCTACATTGCTACATGCTACATTAGTGAGGGAAAATAAATAGGATTCCTTGGTACAATGCTACATAAATAAATATTTCAGCGAAGCATGTTCTACGGATCCAAATAACAAGCACTGAATAAAATTTTACTTACAGTGGTATTATTAGCCTACAGGATTTGCAGAGGTCACCATGTGCAACAACACTACTAAACTCTTTCAAAATATTTGAATGGTTGACTTGACTTCGTATTAAATGATCTTCACATTACGTCCATAACTACCGTAATATCATTAATAATGGCCTGGTAAGTTGAGCAGGCCCGTTGATAATATTGGGTCAAGAAGTTAAGCAGAGCCATTCACTCCTTAAGGTTTTATTTTTTTTTTTTTTTTTTTTTAATTTTTTGAAATGAAATACTAAGGATATTACCACTGAAACCGATTACAAGTAGCAGCGCTAGCGGTCAGGATTCTTGCAACCGAAAAAAGAAAAGGTTGGCTGACAACAAAATTTTGTACCAAAATATTACTTTTTGATTCCAGTGTTGTCAATCATGAATACAGTACTCACTTCAAATGAGAACTAATAATGAACATGTGGGAAAAGGGGTACCCCTACTCCCAATAGTGCATAGAATTTAGTTGTTTTGAAAATAAATAAAATAAAACACTGTAGAAAAGTAAAACACAAACCCAGATCGACAGCAATATGATCATATCATATCTCAAAGCTGCAGTAAGTGGGAGGGAGAGTCGATGGCTCCATTTGCCTGTTCAATCATCAATCCAATCCAATCAATCAATCATTCATTCATTCATTCATTTGAATGAGAATGAAGGTGCTATGAATTGGTTCTTTTCTTTGTGTTATATTAACTGGGGATTACTCACTTGATCTTGCTTCTGATAAAAATTATGATCAAGTATACGAATATGAATTTGAATCCCCTTTTGAGACAACAAGAACAGCATTCTAAATTTTTACAAAATACAAAATGCAAAGTACAAATATTTACACTTACCAATTATCTTACAACACAAACAATATAACTAAATACAAGTAGTTAATCAAGTTCACATAATTTAACTTTGTATTTGAATTAAAAATGACATTGAAACAAGCCTTCATTCATTTATTAGCAAAGAAAGCTATGTAACAAACATATTAAAAATATTACATCTCACCTCCTAAGTCTACACTATTTTATATTATCTATATAATATAATGTTGTTCTAAATCTAGTTGACCTTCTGCTTGTTACAACAATTGACTACATGAGAGTTATGAGAGTGTTATTTTAACATATGAAACTTTATAATATAAAGAGTTTTTACATTAACTAATTGATGGGGACAATTTTGACTTACATGACCTCACTAAATCTTCTCAATTTAGACACTTCTGGTGTACTATATAATATAAAATTTGATTACATTTATATATTTATGTTAAGATTTACATATACATATTTATTATTTAAATACTTCATCTTGTGTATTATATTATAAAAGTTAAAATTAAAATAAAATTACTACGTTTTAATTTTTTTTTTCTTTAACTAACTATGAATTATTATAATCAACAAAAACATACCAAAATTATAAACTTCACAAAAGCTTCTAATTTTATTCAAACATGAATGGATTTGATGGCAACATCAAACATAATACTATCATTACTTTGTAATTATATCAAATTAGGATGGACAAAGAAACAACTTACCAAATGTGTAATCTGAATAATATTGGGGTCAAATAAATATGTTGTGTGGATTCAAACAAATCATAAAAATAAAAAAATTTCCACATGTTTTGCATCTAAACACAATCCAATTCATTTAACTTACAACAAAACACATGTACTTTTAGTAATATTAAATTTATATGAGTCTTGTCTTGTTAGGCTGTAACATATGAAATTTATTTATGCAAAATGTTGAACTTTGTAAATAAATTTAATTCAATATATCATATACTATTATACTAATTATAATTGAATCTAATTTTTTATATCCAATTTTTGCTAATCATTTATCATTCGTATTAATTGACAACTCTCATAGTTGTTACATTTAACAAATAACATATAAAACTTTTTAATATAAGGAGTTCTCGTTTTGAGATTTCAAAAAAATTGTAAAATTCGTAATTGTTATGAATGATTTATTTAAATAAATAAATAAATAAAAAAAATTGCTTTTTTTTTTTTTTTGTTTGCCTTAATCTATAGTCTTCCGCTTTACCAATTTATCGTCTCTGTCCACAATCAACGGCGACAAAAATCTACAGAAAAATAAAAAACACTTTTTTTTTATTTTTTAAAACAGAACTCACAAGAGCAGACGCAGCATATTGTACTAGGAACAGAAAACCCATTACTCACTCTCGTTCTGTCTCAGTCTTCTCTTCTCTTCTTCTTTCTTTCTTTTATCACAATGCTCTGTTTTCTGGAATTTTCTTAATGCTCTGTTTTCTCTCTGTTTTTATGGCGTCTTCCACCGTTTATATTTACTTTACTTTTCCCAGATTACACGATAACAATCTCATGTTGTTCTTGCTTTTGGTTGTTTCCTTCTTCTTCTTGTCTATTTTCTTCACTGTTACTCTGTTTTTAACCTACAAGAAGATTAAGAGGTTGCAGGAATTGGAGAATTATGCCAATGTTTTGAAGGGTTCGTTGGCGAATTCTGCTGGGAGTAATAAGACTGAAAATGACCGGACCCGTGTGGCGGAATGGCGTCTGCGTGAGATCTTGCCCTCTAAATCTGCCAAATGGGAGAGCTTCGTCAGGTCGGGAAAAAGGAGGGAGCCGGAAAAGGCAGAGCCGTTGCAAGAGAAGGTGGCGGAAAAAGGTGGGCCGCAGGTTCAAGAGGAGGTGGAGGAAAAAGGTGGACCGCCGGTGCAAGAGGAGGTGGAGGAGACAAGTGAGCTGGTTCAGGACGGGGAGGAGGGGGAAAAGCCGGAGCCGGTTCAGCAGGAGGAGAAGAAAGTGAAGAAGAAGAAGAAGAAGAAAGCAAACAAGAAGCGTGTGGATTCGAAGGTGGAAGAAAATGGAGTCTTAACAGAGAAGCTGGAGTCGGGTTTGGATATACCGCAACTGGGTTGTCTCTGCCCGCTTACATCAATGGGAAGTGCTACACAGCAGAAGATCAAGGACCTGTATCATGAGCTTCTGGACAGCTATAACAACGATGAGATGACACATGCTCAGGTTTCTTTTTCTTTTTGAAATTATTTTGTATTACACTCAAAATTTTTAATTTTTGTCAAAGTTTAATTCTTTTATTCATGGGAAAATGATTTTCTGTTTAGATTGTGGTGCCGTTTTGGTATGTTTTGGAACGGGGATTTTGTTTTTTCATTGTCTGTTTGTGAAAGTATTCTCTCAGTTTAGATGTTTCCATTGTTTTTGTTTCCTGTGTTGTTGAAAAACATTTTTTGTTATTGATTAAAAAGACCTTTAATCTTATTTTTTATGCCATTTTTAGAACATTGGCATGATCTTTTACTGGTATGAAACATCATTTGAATTTCGTTTTGGTTGTTTTTATGTCCTTGGATGAAATAGTTGAGCTTGATCATCAAATCATATGGTACACCAAGTGCTATTTGGGCTGTGCAAAATAACCTTTCTGCAATAAAAAGAGTGCTTGAAATTTATCGTTTTGAAATTGGTTATGGATTCTATGATGTTTATGTTGTGGTAGATGCTGAGAATGTGAATGATACTGAGGTCTTGTTTTGAATGAGTTTGATTTTCCTAGCAAAGTATAGAACTTGAGTTGTTTGGTGCTGTTGAGACTTCAAGTCTTAACTTTCCCAAGATATCTAACATAGATATTTTCTCTTTTGGTGTATGTAAGACTTGGATCTGTTCAGTGCTCCTTGATCTAGTTTAACATTTCACTCTTTTCTATATGGATTTGTTTTCTCCTCTATTTTGTGTTGTTTGTGTGTATGTTCACATGGGCTTTTCAGTACAACATCTTTCTCTTATCAAGAAAAGTAAGGACTTCCCATGAATAGCATCATAGGACCTTCAATGAGGTAATTAAAAATCACAAGTGAATTTCTTTAAAACCATGGGTGTTGAACTTGACTTTATTTTGCTGTGGAATTGGTCTTGCTGTGCTGAATGGGTTGATTACAAAGTTTTGTGTATATTGTACAATGTGCAATTGCTAGCATATGTGAGATGTGTGTCTTTTGGAAAATTAAATGTCGGCTTTACATGTGATTTATACAGCTGCATCAGCAGCATAACAATCCTTCATGTGTCTCATAATTCAGGTCGGAGAATTTTCTAAGTGCCTGGCAAAGGCCAAAAAAGAGCTAGAGAACAAGTAAGTTTATACATAATTTTCAAAATATCTATTTTGTATTTGAATGCTTGTAAATGTTGTGACGATTCACCTTATATTTTCTTTTCAATTCCTAATTACTTGCTACTCTTCATATGCATAAAATGATTTTTATGCTGCAATTTCCTAATTTCTAACTTGTGCATCCTAAGACACTGTTTTCTGTGCTTTTTTCTCTCGTATTTGACCCCTCAAAACAATTTGACTATCTGTGGGAGCTTTGTGCCAACACTGCCTTCCATGTTTTAAATTGAAATTTCTGATTTCTTAAGTCGTTTTAGCATATTCTAACTTCGTTTCGCAATTCTCTGGAGGTTCTAGCTTAGTAATTCTTTAATTTTATAACAGGTCCAAGGTCGTCGATCGCAAGATTAGCATAAAAAGGGCATTGCTTGGCAAGGCAGACAGATCATCTATTGAACGCCTTCGTCAACAGGTGATTGGTCGGTTGATTTGATATTTTTTTGGAATGAAGTAGCTGTTATCACATATCATGGTTGTCTAAAATGGGATTACTGCATTGATCGCTTCAGATAATGGAGCTAGAGGGCCAGCAGTCGAGATTAGAGGCTGATGTAATTGTTTATGATTGGCTCCACTACCGGCTTCAGCATTCACCAGCTTGCAAGAAGGTAGCCACTTAAAAATTGTTTAAGTAGAGCATATTTAATTTGAATCAACAATTCTAGATTGTGTTCTTTTGCTTGGATTTGCGCTTCCCAGTCTTTCAGAATGCTGTTAACAGATGTTGTTGAGCTTGATAAATATTGATGAAGATAATCATGGCGCAGATCATTCTTTATATTGGGAGAACTCAACTTTTCCCTCGTGAACTGATTTTCAAAACTACGTCCCTACTCATTTTTTCTTCAGATTCTGACCTCTTTTTATCCTCATTGAAGATGCTTGAAGTTACTGCTAACAAGGAACGATCGAAAAAGTCTAGCAAGCCACCAAAAAGAACAGACAAGGATGAATTTGGTTGCATTTCCTTTGAAGAACTACTAGCACAGGAAAAGAAGGATGGATTTTGGTTTGTTGCACATCTCAAATGCCTAGCTTCTAAGCTTCTGATATTTGCCACTGTTTATAAATTACCTTGTTTTGCATTTCCATGTACAGGCAGACAGATTGGAAGTTGAGAATGTGTTCAAGATGATGACATATTCGCTAACAGTATTTGTGGAATCACTTTTGTAGTATGTATATTGCAAGTCCTTTTATTTTTACTGTTCGAAGAAACTTGTGGCCATATCATTTACCGCTTAGTGTTCCTTTTCAGGATTTTGCGGTGGAAGCTAGTCAATCCCCTGCTTATGAACCATGATGTCGTATATCATGTTCTGCTGAATTTTGGTTTCTACAATACTAACCATCTAGAAGTCGCTTATAGTACCCTTCCATATCTGCTGAATATATACTTGCGCTTCGCTTTTGTGTTTACATTGTAAACTTAATGTAAAATATTTGTGATGGTAATGTAACTTGACAGAATCAACAAACCTGAATGTATGCACTCGGTGCATTGATGGTTTCTGGTTGGTATTTTAGAATTTTAGAATATGTAATGATGGAAGTTGTCATAGTCGTTTGCAGAGGCCTGCAAAATTTGTCGAGCCATGAATTCCCTGTCGGTTGTTTCTGTTCTGCAGAAGGTAAATCTATGTTGGTATTCATGGAAATGAAGTGTTTTTCAAGATGTTCCTTCCATGTCTCTGTTGGGTAATGTGTCATTGATGTTTTGAATTCAGGAAGCTTGATCAAAATGAACGCATTGATGTGTATATGAACTAGAAATCTGTGGTTCAAATTTTTACATTTCCTGGTTCACATTCCCTCTTATATTATTAGCCATGGGAAGCAAAAGAAATTGCATGTGGGGTGTTAGAATCTTTTTGGGTTAGGGTATGAGATTTGAGATTCCAATTCTGCTTACATTCGAATGGAAAGGAAGTGGGTTCAAATTTCATTTAACATCAATTAGTTTATATTATTATTAAAGGTTTTTTTGTTTTTTTTGTCAAAAAGAAACTTTATTCCCTTTGAAACCGACCCGGATCATTATTCACTTTGTTTTCTTGAAATCAATAGCGAAAATTAAACTACACCTCAAGAAATCAAAGTGATAAAAAATTCCAATTTTAATAGCACCTTAAAAAGCAAAATAGAAGTACAAGAATAGGTTTCTTGGAAAATAGTCATCTTGGATTGAATCTCTTTAAATAAGTGTTTTTCTTTAAACAATTTGAATCAGATAATTGGTATAAAAGTAATAAACTATAAATTCACAGTTTGAAATAAAAAAAGAAAAGAAAAAATTAAGTGCACGTAAATTTCATCTCCTTGATCCAAGCGTAAAAGGACAATAAACATGCATAGAAACACGAGCTTTTACGCGAACCGTTGGAAAAAAAAAACAGGGATGGCTTTGTTGGTTAAAGGCAGTTACTCTTCCCATTTCTTCTTATCATCATCACCATCAACAACTGCTATGGCAATTTGCTCAAGCTTTTGCCCTCAGATTCCTAGCTACTTTAAACAAAAACCCATTAGTTCTTTTCCCACAAAACCTTTGTTTTCTCTTTCTTTCAAGGTTTTATCTTCTCAGGCAACCAATGTTTCAGCTAAAGGTATGTCTAAAATCTGTGATTACAAATTCCTTTGATAGTTAATTTGCTTAAAGCGTTTTGGATTGAGTATCTGCATAGAGTTTGGAGCAATTTGTGAAAAATGGAATGAATGTGCGGATTTGCTGGTTTACTTGATTGAGAGTTGGGGAATGTTTGATTAAACGGGAGATTTTTTGGGTTGTAATTTTGAATTTGTAGCAGATGAATTGCCCGGTCGAATCGGATTTCTTGGCATGGGAATTATGGGTTCTCCAATGGCACAAAATCTCTTGAAAGCTGGGTACAATTTCATTTCTCTGCTTAATTGGCCTTTAGTATAATTCTGCTTTCTATTGATAACATTTGATTTAAGACTACGTCAGCATTTGATTTAAGACTACCATTTTCTATCTGTTGATCAAATGTTTTAGTAAAACACTTAAGATGTATTCTGAAAGAAATTTCGGCAGCATTTTGCAAATATAATTATTCTCGAGTGTGAAAATACATGTACACTTTCCGAGGTTGACCGATGATTGTAATGTTGTAGATGTGATGTAACAGTTTGGAATAGGACCAAAAGCAAATGTGATCCTCTCATAAGCTTGGGTGCAAAGTAAGTATTTCAAATTCACGTTATGAAATGAGCTTGTTAATGGTATTACCACTATATAAAGAGTACCTCAGAGCTTGGGTAATACAAAATTTAGACATTCTCAGCATACTTTTGAGATCCTGCAGATGCTTGGCTCTTATTGATCCTATAGTATATACGTCAAGCAAATGCTAAACAAGATGGATTATGTTATATAAATAGATTTATGTACACATGGATACAGATATATGCTTACATGTGCATGACGACTCATACTTGAAAATTCCGAATAAGGCTTTTGTCATGTGCATGCAGATACAAACCTTCTCCTGAGGAAGTAGCTGCATCTTGTGATGTCACATTTGCCATGCTTGCTGATCCTGAAAGTGCAGTGCGTATGTTTCTTTTTATTTGTTATATTTTGATCATCACTGTTTTGATTGATCTGATATCTTAAATACAGCAACTTATTGTTGCTTTGTATCAGCTGGATGTTGCATGCGGAAAGCATGGAGCTGCAAGTGGAATGGGTCCTGGAAAAGGGTAATCTTCGTTGTCTTCTCTAATGATAATGTAGATTAGTGTAAACTCATTATGAGTCATTTATTTTTCAAATTCTATGCTTTGCATTCCTAAACTTGACCTGGAGCAGCAATGGCACAATATATGGGCATTTGCAGGTATGTTGATGTTTCAACAGTTGACGGGCCAACTTCGAAGTTGATAAGTGGACATATTAAAGCTACCGGAGCATTGTTTTTGGAGGTAAAGATATGACTAAGTTTCAACAATGTGATAAGTGAGTAGATTTTGTTTCTTTAACCTAAGCAATTCTTGTGTAGGCTCCAGTTTCAGGTTCCAAAAAGCCAGCAGAAGATGGACAATTAATATTTCTTACTGCTGGTAAACATTATTCAATGACATCTTTTAGTGTATTGTTTTGTTGCTGAAGACAATTAATTCATCACATTGGCTCTAATCTTTCAGGTGATAAATCTCTCTATAATACAGTTGCTCCATTCTTAGACATCATGGGGAAGGTAATGTTGTCTTGCTAGTGTTTCTCAAATCTCAGCTACATATGTATTTTGTATCTTATTTCCTGTTGATATTCTTTATCTATGTGGATGTCTTTATCCAGTCGAGATTTTACCTCGGTGATGTTGGAAATGGTGCTGCTATGAAACTTGTTGTCAACATGATAATGGGAAGGTTTGGCGGACTTTCTTACCCATTTTAGCCTATTGAATTTGTGCTCCTGCTGATGAATAGCAAGACCATTTTTTTATCTGTTCTTTCTTTTCTGGAAACTTGCAGTATGATGGCATCTTTTTCTGAAGGGATACTTCTCAGTGAGAAAGTAGGACTAGACCCAAATGTACTAGTTGAGGTATTCCTTGAAACATTATACATTTTATGCAACTTTTATGCTGAATGTATCCTTCCACTATACTCAATTGCAAGCCTTCAATTCTCAACGTGATTTGTTCCTTAAAAGTGATTTCGCATTTATTCATTTTCAAAAAGATCTTTTGGAGCTCAAAAGAAAGTCTTTGGACGTCTGGGGATATTGCAGGTAGTCTCACAGGGGGCAATCAGTGCACCAATGTACTCACTCAAAGGTCCATCGATGACTAAATCAGTTTATCCTACAGCATTTCCGTTGAAGCATCAACAGAAGGTTTGTAGTTTCTTTCTTTGTATTGCCTACAAGTGTGGTACGTGTCAGTTAGGTCCACTCACTAGTCTACGTGTCTCAATGTGAACCTGGTTCGAACGAACGATCACAATTTCGTATTGGTTGGTTTGTTAATTTTTTTTTTTTTTTTTTTTTTTACGTTGAGGACCAACCCAAGCCATTAACACTAGTATTACTCGTATCATTATGATATGACATTCGCTATCATGTATCTTACACTTAACTCATTATGGCTGGCAGGATTTGAGGCTTGCTTTGGGATTAGCAGAATCAGTCTCACAGTGTACTCCAATTGCAGCGGCTGCAAATGAACTATACAAGGTGGCCAAATCTCATGGCCTTAGCGACCAGGATTTTTCTGCAGTTATTGAAGCATTGAAAGCTAAGAACTGAAATAAAGGAAGCTAAACTGTTTTTTCGTCAGAGCTAATATTAAGTACAAGCACTTTGTCTTTAGCTCTTTTGACTTGACTTTGTAATAAATAATTCCCCCATTTATAATAATAATCCGTTGTCACCTATTCAATGTCAAAAATACTGAAATCAAGTCACAGCAATTCCAGTGACCCCCACATCACATAACAATCATGAATCCAAATCTTGACCAGAAAATTTAATATTTACAATCCTCAGGCTTAGGATCTTGAGATTCAAGTAAATTGACTACTTTCCAAGAAAGCACATGGATGCTCAGAGATCTCAAGAGAATGAGCTTCAGAATACTTCAATGCAGATGTTTCCAATTCAAGTTACAGGCACTTAAGTAATTAAACTCTGAATTCTTCACAAATTCATGATTTTGTATGGTGAATAAGACAATCTAACTCACAGCTGAAGCTTCTTGCATACAGAAACTAATAGAAGTACAGGGTTCATAGTTTTCATAGTGTAAACATAACAACAAGCTCATTTCTAACCTACCACAAGATAAAAAGGGTTTTGACAATAATGGGAAACAAAATTCCCAGTGTAGATCTGCAGATCCATACAGCCAAAAAGGTTTGGACTCTTTTGTTTAATCTATCTCTGCCTTAACTTCATAGTAAAGTGGTGACCCCTTACTTGCAATCTCAGATTAGTCAATTTTCACAGAGGAATAGATTTTCCGCACAAACCAGAAGCATGCGTAGAAGCCAATTGTCCCCGTCAAGACAAAGAAAGCATATGAAACAATTACCATGTACCCAAAGTAAAGGATGCCTGAGACCAGCTTTGTGATTTCCAACTTGGTGAAGAAGTAGAAAACTGAGTAGAGGAAGAGGTAAAGAGCTGAGGAGCCAGCAGTTAAGTAAGATCTCCACCACCAATGGTAATCTTCGCTGCACAACTGGAAGTAACAGAGCACCATTGTTATCTCTGCACAAGTGATTAATAGGATGATGAACACTATGAAAAGGAAACCGAAGATGTAATAGAACTGGTTCAGCCATATGGATGTCAAGATGAAGAATAGCTCAATAAAAACAGCCCCAAATGGAAGAATGCCACCAATGAGTATGGAGAATACTGGTTTCATGTACCATGCCTGTTCTGGTATCTGCCTTGGAATTTTGTTTGTCTTGACTGGGTCTTCAATAGCTGGTTTTTTGAAGCCCAAGTAACTACCCACAAAGACCAAGGGGACAGATATACCGAACCATAAGAAAACAAGAGCAAACATTGTCCCAAACGGTACTGCCCCAGAAGATTGTTCTCCCCAAATTAAGGCGTTTAGGACAAAGAAGACTGCAAAAAGAATACCCGGAAACATAAATGCAGTTTTTAAGGTATTTCTCTTCCACTCTGTGCCTTTGAACATTTTGTACAAACGTGCTGAGGAGTAACCAGCAAATATTCCCATGAAAACCCACAGCAGAACCATAGCAGTCATAAGTCCCCCTCGGTTTGATGGAGATAGGAAACCGAGCAATGCAAATATCATTGTTACCAGTGTCATCCCAAAGATCTGAACTCCAGTACCGACATAAACACAGAGCAAACCGGCATTGACTGGTGCCCTGAAGACATCTCCATGAACAAGTTTCCATCCCGTTTCTTCCTGAGCCTCATCTTGGGTTTCCAACTGATTATAATTTGCTATATCTCTGTACAGAGTTCTCATCATGATCATGGCCACCATACCCGAAAGAAATAACACGATCATCAGCGAGTTTATAATAGAAAACCAGTGGATCTGATCATCATTCATGAGTAGATAAGTATCCCAACGAGACGCCCATTTGATCTCACTTTCCTGAAACAAAGCCAGAGTTAACTCCACAATTGCAAGAAGGAATTGATGAACCAAAGGGTTTAAAACAACTTACCTTGAAGGTAACGTCATATGTGAACACAATCTCCTTGCCTTTTTCAACTTCTTGTGGAACAGCAGTACCTTGAACTAAATTTTTGGTGTCTTTGTTGCATGTAGTCACCTGAGGGTTCTTCTCATCCCACTCCTTGTATTCATGATTGATACTGTTGTGGGATTCAGATAAAAAGAAAGCGATATGAATAAGCTAATCTTTTGACGACCCACAGAAAGCAAGCTCATGCCAAATAACGATTCAGATAAAAAGAAAGCGATATGAATAAGCTAATCTTTTGACGACCCACAGAAAGCAAGCTCATGCCAAATAACCCTAGTATTTTATTGTTAAAATGAATGGAAACAGTACAACACCTGTTTGGAGAAACCTCAAACCCCACAATTCGAGCAGAATCAGTCCCAGCATCCTTGTGGTACATGACTCTGAAGCTCAAGTGGTTATTGATAAAGTATTTCTCTTCCTTGCTCTGAAAAATCAGATAAAAGGTTTAAGATAACAGATATACACACCACTTCTAAAAGAGCAATTGATTTCTGATGCCCACCCCCTGGTAATTTCCTTTGAACCCAACACGGAAACCATGTTCATATGTTGTAGATTGACTTCCATCCCTCCTTTGCCTAAGAACAGCAACTGGAAGATTGTCGAGAATCCTGCAAATCAATCATAGAACTTTCAGTCCTAATTGGAAACATGTGAACAGAACAATGACCTAAAGAGAGAAACAATAAACACACAACAGAGACAAACCATCAACAAAAAGCCCATTACTTACATATTAACTCGATACTCATCATCAATTTTTTCCTTAAAATTTTTTGCAGATTCGTCATCAGGTTTTACTCGACAGGCTACTTTGCAAGGCAGATCCTCCCTCATTTCAAACTGGGAAGGAAATCATGAACTTAGATTCGCATAAATGGAAGTAAATGCTGAATGGCAACAATATGTAAACGAATTTCTATGAATTCAATTAATTTAACAAAGTTCAAGTAAAGAATATAGGTAAAAGGTAAGAGATGCTCACTTCATATACAGAATTTTCAATTCTGTCACCACGAAGAACCTCCCCCAAATTTTCTGCATTGTTCAATATCTTCGAAGGCTTACAGTATTTTAAGAAGTAGTAGTCATATGGCAGTTGTGTCTTTGTAGACGACAATTTGTTCACTTTGACATATAGTGGATCACGCTGTTCCAAAAAACGACAACCATAACATACACAACTAATAAGTGGTAAATCATTTAAGTCAGAACATACCAAACAAATACAAACAAGCACCTAACCATATTCCTGAAACAGAAAATAAGACTAGAGAACGAAACGAAAGTATTTCCAATAGAATAGTCAAGCAAATTGAGCAAATCAACCCCACAGAAGACCTTGCAACTCTTTTTCCTTTTAATACACAAAATGGACTACCAACATACCGGCATTCTATCCTAATGAAGTGATAATAGAAAAATCTTAATAGTCAGGTCCTGTTATGGCGCAAAACTGCATCATCAATAACAAGGACAATTTCATCACCATGGTGTTCTCATTCAGAATTGATCAAAATGCCGTGTTAATCACAAATGGAACCATCTAATACATTGTCAGCCGATCCATATTTATTTATAAAAAAATGTAAACTGCCAGTGTTACACTAGAACGACACAATTTTTATTCACAGATAACATTAATGATTACTCAAAGGACAAGGGAAACGCTGAAAATTATTGTACATGCAATATATTTCAAAAAACAAAAAAACCTTCATCAAAACACATCCGGGGATTAAACTATCTAATGTCTTCGAATCGTAACCTAACATGACAAAATCCAAAACACGAAAGAAAAAAAAATGGAACTCGCAAAATTCAACTAAGTCAAGTCAAGCTCAATCTTTTACACCGCACAAACACAATCCATCAAAGAAAGCCAGATCCAAAACAAACCCAGAAACAAAAAACGAAAACAAA
This sequence comes from Azadirachta indica, assembly GCA_022749755.1. Classification (NCBI taxonomy): domain Eukaryota; kingdom Viridiplantae; phylum Streptophyta; class Magnoliopsida; order Sapindales; family Meliaceae; genus Azadirachta; species Azadirachta indica. Next base: position 3,702,502 of record CM040442.1, on the reverse strand, counting down.
AACACAAAACAACAGATCAAACGCCGAGAACCCCAGATCCAACTCCACCCCAAGAAGTGAAAACAAAACAGAGAAAAAACTGGAGAAACCATCAACAGCTAATGAAGATATAAGAAACCCACCAAGGAGACATAGTAAGAACAAGAACAAGAACAAGGAAACAGAAACAACAAAAACAAGAAAGAAATTCAGGGAGATGAGTGGAAGAGAGAGTGTTTACTCGTTGAAAATCACGAGGGGCGACGCCGGGAAGGTAGAAAGAATGAGCGGAGGAGATGAAGAGGAGAGTGAAGAAAAGTGTTTTCATTGTTATCGTTGAAATCATGAAGATTTCGGGTTTGTTCGTTTTCTTCATGTTACAGAGAAGAAGAGAAACGGAGGACAGATGAAGAGAAAGTTTCGCATTCGTGTTATTTTGCGTTGTCTAATAAATATTGGATTTCGTTTTGCTATTGCCAGGAGCTTATTTGTGCTATTTCCAGAATACTCATTTTGTTAATAAAATAATTAACGCTCTCTGCGTTTCTTTTTCTTTCTTTATTTTACTCTGTTACCAAAACTCCATATGAATTTTGTTTTTTTTAATATTCTAATATTATTATTATTTTATTTTATTACTCCATATAAATTAAATTTTTTTTTGTTTAATGATTTTTAAATACTCGTAAAAAACAACTATAATGTAGCAAAAGCTTTTGTCCAATAAACAAAATAAATTTTTTATGTTTGCCAAACATAATATAATAAAGTTCTTTAACTTTTGCACCATATATAACCAATCAAGAAGAGATTGTCATTGTAAATAGTAGTTGATTCAATTTCTAAACATGGTACAAGAGATTCAGGAATTCAAATTTTGATCACATTAGAGTAGAATATTTGGTTTATATTAGTAATATTTTAAAAAAAAGAGGGAAATAAACAAAAAAAAAAATCCACATAGACAGAAGTTTCGGAATTCTGATTGGCTAATAGTTGAAACATCTTAAATCTCCACAGAGAAGTCCAAACATTAGAAATATTCTAAGAAAAGTTCCACAGTTTTGATATTACAAGAAGATCAGTTCCAAGTTAATTCTAACTTTTCTCACAGGAGAGAATGTGCGATTTGAACTTGTCAAGCTCAGCTAAGACCTCTTCTTCAGGTCGGTAAATCAAATCGATCATTCGCCATATCTGCAACACGCGAGCAAAGAAATTCCACACATTGAACACAGAGAAAAGCAGAATGACTTATGAAATCACAGGAAAATGAAAATGAAGCTGGGTTGAACTAATGCCATAGTTCAGCAGATCCCCCCTTTCACTATATTCTTTATGGAGTTGTGCTGTATATGGCACTAATCTAACATTGTTAATTGATGTCTCAGCATGAAAGTGAAGAGCTAACAAAATTGTATTTTCAAAATAAGGTATTAAAAACTTGGCAGGGTAGAATGCACGAGTCAAAGAATGGAGGTCGACTTGGAGCTGAAATAGCATGAGGAGGTGAGTCATTTGTTGGATAAGATTGAGATCATTTTATTTACCTGTAGAGTGCCACCTCCTCCAGTGCTTTCACAGTCATCAGACACACTTACAATTGTCCATGGATCAGATGCATTCCAATGGAAGTCCACAATTTTGTCTCTGATTCATATATCATAAATCAGTAATTGTAAGCGATAGTCTTATTAAATTAAACAATATAGAAGTTTACATTCATGACCAAAAATTCAAAACAATATGTTGTGAGCCCCAAAATGCAAACACATGCTGAAAAAAGAATACAGCTACATTACCTATGTCCACCATGTCGGAAGAATAAGCCCGGCGGAGAATTTGGCAATCTCAATCCAGCAGTATCTTGCTTTTTACCAATCTGAAAAACAACTTAAATTCATTACACCTAACAACAAAACATGAACAGGCACCACAGATTATCAAACAATCATCAACACAGGCAATGTCATATTAATTAGGTCAAGATCTTATATAGGAAACAAAAATGTGAATCACCCGGTAGATTCCCTTTTTACACCATTAACTAATTAAGATATTTTTAAGACCTTCTCATGATCCCAGATATTTAAAATTCCATCCTCTGCAGAACTTCCAAAGACTGATGACTTGTCTGGAGACCACTGGAAACAAATGTAAATTTGATGTTAAACAGCGGGGAAAAAAAGTTAACAGAGCTTATTCTAAAGATGCAACAAGGAGGCAAAAAGAGTTACCTGTACACAAAGGACAGCAGCACTGTGACCCTTGAATATATGGATGGGAAACCCAACTCCACCAGAAGTGAGGTTTCGGCGGTCAAACATGTGAATTGTGTTATCAGCAGAGCTAAAGTAAGAGCAGAGTAGATTAGAGCTGACCAAAGCAAGGTGTGGAACAGAATCCACGAAAAAGTAATTACTTCTTCAGAAGCATTCATAAATGTTAATTTAAAAGGAATGGGCAGAATCAATACCCCGTCAGTATGAGATTTACATCATGGGGATTCCAATCAACACAATGAATATCAGCATTGTGAGCTTTCTCAACCTTTTCCCAGGATAACAAAAACCGAAAAAGCAAATCAGCAACAAAAGTCTAAGTATTTTGTAATCAGCAGGAATTTCATAATATAGCAAAAACACAAAGGAGATATAGACAGAAACGATGTGAAGAATAGCGACCTTGACAGCTGGAGAAGAGCCTGCTCTGGCATCCCATAGTATGAGGCATGAATCATCACCTACACTGCAGAACTCCTGTGCACTACACATAAAAAACAGAAAACAAAAGAGCTCGTCACAAAACCACAGACAGTCAACTTGCTGTAATGCGGAACCAAATAACCAGAACAAAGAGAGATACCTTGATGGGCAGAATTGAACATCTTCAACAGTGTCTTCATGCCCTAAGTAGATGCCTCGTGCTCCAATAGAAGGGCTCTCTATAGATTTATCATTATTCCCACCACCCTTGGAAGCATGTTTAGTGTTGGCAGCACCAGATCCTGGAGATTTTGTGGAGCCTTGTTCTGATGCCAAAGTCGAGATGTGATCTTGAATACTCCATAAAACCACTGACTTGTCCTTGCCTGTCATAAAAATATATTTTCAGAAGAAGATCAAAGTCATGGAAAGAAGAATGAAAATGTTATCACCTTAATTAGTAAGGTAATTTGACAAGAAATCTAACTCATAAGCCAAGTAAACAAAGCATTGCCCGAGTTTAGCAGCTTAAAGACGAGTAAGTTCATATACTTCATATTCTGAGGGATGCGTTATGAAAATATTTTATCAAGCCAAGAAACAGAAAAAAGTAAAACCTCCAGAGAGCACATAGGGTTCAGTTGGACACATGGCCAGAGCAAATTCGGCATTATCTTGATGGCCAGTCAATATCTGCAAGATGGCATGCTCTAGGTTAACAAAATCAATAACAAAACCATGGTAATAAGTGAACTCTCTGTATACATGTGTGTGTGCATGCAAATTCTACATGACCAACATCAGCTAAACATTCAGTTGCAAATTTAAATTCACAATGGCAAATAAATGACATTGATGATAACAATTATTCCTTAGCATAGCAGCACCAGATCTGGACGAGAATCTGAAGCTCCCAGGACAGCATGACGATTAGGCTGTGCCTCCACATCCCAAATGAGGACCTATTTTGGAAATCCCAAGAGCTTAATTAACACGAAGTGCATTAACTTAATCAAACTCAAATTATTTGGATAAATTCTCTTTATTTAAAAGGATCATGCATGAAAATGATGGCTTACATCGGGACTATCAGTGTGTGTGGCAACTATTTTACCGTTCTGTGGGAGTTCCCTTATTCTGTTCACCTGCAAAATCATATTCATAGATTGCCGAAAAGTTCCTCTTAAAACCTAAAATGCTGAGCAGCACAAAATAATCTTATACACTACTCCTGTGAGAGAGCATGCATTGTTGGATAAGTTACAATTGTAAACAGTAACAAACCGAGAATATAACAGGTGATAAATCAGAAAAATGCCCACAAGAGCTTATAAAGCCACAAATCTGAGATAGACAAAAATGTAAAAAGGTGACAGATACCTCGCCAGGATGTATGATTGTCTTATACTTCTTTACAAAGGGTGAGCGTGCTTCTTCGTTGAACTGTAAGATCAAGAAGGCAAGGATACCATAATTATGAAATGAAACAGACAAAGCCAATGGAATCAGATATTAAGGAAATAAAGGGGGAAAGGTGGGGAAAAAATGAGAGGAAAGTGAGTAACATTTATTCACAATAATAGCACCTGCGATATGTGCTCTGCAGCTGCAACCCGAGGTTTCACAACCTCACAGTTTGCTATCACAAGCGTATTTGGAACACTGCCATCGGTCTGAGTGGATAAAATATAAACAGAATAAGAAGACTAGTTAACAAACAGGGTAACACAATATAAACAAATTTTGCACAACAAACAATGAGATCACACATTGACAGTGTTCAACTTAATAAAACAAGTGTAGCTCAACTACATTACAAGAACATATAATATGTTCACACTTGAAATATTTGAAATAATCCACAGACATAAAATGTTCAAACCGCTTGTTCTCACAAGTTTAGGGACCATTTTGTTCTCAGAGTTACGAGGAAAATGAAAGGAAATGCTAAAGAATCACTTCCCTTGTTACTCTTTGCAATTTAAGTCAGCTTAATGCACTTCTAACTCCCAAAATAACGATTTTAGGAAATGTGGAAAAAATAATTAACTTTCTCAGTTCCTTAAACCAAAATTCTGCTAATTTTTTTTAATCACGATATAAATCATAAGTCAATCGAACAAATCAAGAAACTATAAAAATAGCCAATAAGGAGTCAATTGCTTCACAAAAAAATTACTTGCCTGTTCAGAAAGGTAAATACGTTGGCGGTTCTTGTATGCAGCTTGTTCAAGTTGTGGACCCCATCTATTAGCACAAACTAATGATTAGGCATTCACTTGAAAATTGAGTGATGAGTAAGAGAGTGTGAAGCCACCCGCCTAAGAAGATTAATATCTTTCAGGGTTTTAGGAGTTGAAATGCATTACAACAAGACATTTTGAATCTTCTCCCTCAGTTTTCTCTTCAAACAACCAGAGTGTTCAACAAGACAAGAAAATCACACCAAATCATAAGAAACATGTAAAATAGCCTACTGGTGTGGGAAGGTGAAGAACAGCCAAAAGGAAAAATAACCGACAGACATAGGGAGAGGATACAAAAGCCAGTGAGAAGCCCATTTACAGGTGTAATGAGCTCAGAAACTGTTTACATTTAGAAAGAAAAAAAAAAACAGCCCATAGATGTTCCCCTTTTCTCCTTTTTTCCCAGCAACTGGACACAATAATATGTAAAATCTAGCCAATTAACCTGACCTCACACTGAACTGAAAACAAATATCACAACATTTAAAACCTAAAAGCCTCATATAGAGAAAAAAAAAAAATTCCACCGTAATTCTAACACCACCACACACCCTTCCCTTTTCCCTCTAAATTTCAGACATATCGAAACATTGGCAAAACCTCTTCAAAAAAGCGAGTCCTTTTACTCATACATCGTCTTCATCACACAGTATTATGAAAAGCAACATCACACATGACACATTCTCCACCACTTTACTCCAAATTGAAGGCACCAACATAGCAAAATTTGCCAAGATCATCAAAAAATTAGTCTTTCTAGTCATACATTATCACTAACATACAAGGTTATCAAAACCAAAAATTCTCCACTTTCCTCTCTGAACTCAACACACTTACGTCAGAAAAATATTGAAAACCCTAAATTTTTTTTTTCAAGGAAAACTTTTTCACCCGCACATTAAAAATGCATCAACAGCCAAAGATGTCAAAACCAAATACTCCAAAATCAGAAAAAAGGAAAAAATAGAAGAAAATATTACCCACAAAAGAGACAAAGAAAGAGAAAGCTTGTATGTGTGCAAACCTGCAAGAAAGAGAAGGCCAAACGAGATTATGGTTGGCGAGCCAATCATAGAGTACAGGAACTAAAGATTTCCATTGCGTATATCTTTCATCCACAGATCTTCCCATTCCTTTCGTTCCTTCTTTTATTTCTCTTCCTTCTTCCCTTCTCTCCTGCTTCTTCCTCCTGCCGTTTTGGCTTTCCCGCCTCTGCTACCTGCCGCTGTTCTTGAGTAAATGGGAGAGTGATGCTGTACGAAGAAGAAGACAGAGAATGAGAGTGAACGCCGTGGACCCCGCGAACAGAAGTACTGAATTTTCACTTAACGTGGCAAACGGAGTCGGGGCGTGTTTGTTCTGGAGTAGGAAAAGTGATTTTATTCGGAAGCACTTTTTTGTACAAGTATCTTTGATTTATAAAAATTTTAAAAAGTTATATAAATATTATAATAAATCCAGAATTTGGAATCTCTCTTACCCGTTAAATTTAACAAAAATATTAACACGTGTGGTCGTTGGCGTGCAACTTGACTTTCAAAAATTAAACGTGTATTAGCATTAGCATAATAATAATAATTATTATTATTATAAAATTTTTTATAAATGTTATTATGTTATCATTTAAAAATTATCAAAATAATGTGGTGGAATTTACTCATACACCATGAGAAACCCTAAATAATAAAAAGAGTACTATTTTATGGTATGTTATACTATTTTGTATAAATACAAAATACAAAACCAAAAAGCCAAAATTAAGACATCATTTTCTTTCCTATATTTTTTTTATTTTAAACTGATCGAGTCTTTAAAGTCTTAATACTAAATTCAATATTAGAAATACCCTCTTTTATTTAGAATTCAGAAATAAAAGAAGAATAATTGAATTGTCTTCTTAAAAAAATAAAAAATTTAGAGGTAAAAAGAGGTTTATGCAAATAATAATTTACTAAAAAAAAAAGAAAAACGTATTATAAATATTTTAATATATAAATTAGATTTAACTTATTGTTTGAATTTTTTAATAATAGTATTTTTTAAAAAAATTTATTAAAAATAAATTAAAAAATTTCATTTAATTCTTTATATATTATGAAAAATTTTAAAATAAGACTAAATAATTATAAAAAAAATACCATAAAAATATTAAAATGGAAAGAAAATTATTAAAACTAAATAAAATAATATTACTTTATTTTTTTTCCCCAAACATCAAACGCATCTTCCATTTAGGCATATAAAGGAATATTTTCTTATTATATGGACAATATATTTTATTGTGCATCAGTATATTATAGGTGATAATGACTATTTTTTTTTTATTTTGCATCACTATATTAAAGGTGATAATGAACGTTTGTGATTTATTGTTTTCTTATATTTTTGAAATTATTAAAGTTGCAGTTATTTTTAGCAATATTATTTGTTCATTTTTCTTATAACAATTATGTGAACAAATAGCATTATTTTTAAGAATATTTATAAATAAAACATTATTATTGTTAAATAATTATCTTATTTTTATATTTTAAAATGACATATAACTAATACGTGAATATTTTTTTTACATAATAAAAATTAAAATCTATTTACTTATATGTATATATAAAATGTATATTTTAGTAATTTGCCAAAATTAAAGTGCCTTTTAAAATTATGCATTCAAACACTTAATTTAGCACTAAAATATAGTATAAATACTTTTTATACTTTGTCAATCAAATGCTTAAATGCTTTTTTAAGAATTGTTAAAATAAAAAGTGTTAAAGAAGATAAGCGGTAAATATATTAAAACTTTTTCTTTAGTGCTTTTTAGTGGACCCTAAATGATGAGAGTGTTTATCAATATTCCTTTAGAAAATTATAATATGCTTTGTTTCTTAAATTTTGCTTTTGAGAAAAAGCATGCATGTCTTTAAATAACATTCAATATGCAATTCATTCATAAAATACTTAATTGATTAATTTTTTAATGTTTAAAAGCAATTTATTAAAGTTAAATTAAAAAAAAGGAAAATGTCTATCATCTTTCTAATTTTTGTCAATTATTCTTTATATTTTTCTATTATCACACCAGTCATTGACTTTTTTTTTTTAATTTTATCTTTTAGTTTAATTAGTTTATAAAATAATAAAGTAAAAAAAATATTTAAAATATTTAAACAATAAAATTAAAATTAAAGATAATAATAAGATATTAAAAAATACAAAAGTAATGGAATATTAAATGAAAAATCAAGAAAACAATGGGGATTCTCTCACAAAAAATTGAAATTAATCACTTTTCTTTTAACCAAACAATACCTATATCACATGTGCATTTCGATAAAACCACATACCACAAAAATAACGTCGGTTTTGAAAAAGATACAGAAAACGGAGGAGCTCTACAACTCTGAACCAAGCAAAGCGCTTTCGTCAATGGAAATCGACGGCGAAGACGGTTCAACGATCGAACTAAAACCAGGTTCCGACACCGTGTTCGGCAGAGGCGCAGGGTTCAGCACCGCCGACCGTACGGTCTCCCGCCGCCACGTTCTGTTCTCGTTCAGAGACTCCGACAACGATCAGACAGAGCCCAGAGCTTGTTTTGAAGTGATAGGGAGAAATCCCATCTGGGTTCGGAGCGGGAAGACGGGAGAAGTGAAGGGGTTTAGGAGAAAAGAAAAGGGTGACGTGGCAGCAGGCGATTGGCTTTGTGTTGGCGGTCAAAAGCCCGTGTGGTTTGCTGTGAAGATACGAAATGAGATTGAAGAGAAGGAAACGGAGGATATTGAGTCAAGTGAGTTGAATCTTGGCGGGTTGGATAGTGTAGATGTATCCAGTATTGACCCTGTTAAAGGTGCGATTTTTATATTTATTTTTATTTTTTTGGGTAAAATTATGAACTTATCTGCAAGAAAATTTCAATTATCATTTATGTCTACATACATTTACTAGTGTGGAACTGTTCATCTCTTTGATGAAGAGTTCAATGGAGAGTTCGGAATGGAAATGGATTATGAAATGCGTTGTGTAGCTGAATTTCTATCTTAGTATCATGCTTTGATGTGCATGATGTGACGATGTGACGGTTAATCCACATTTTACAATAGTCTGCAATATGTTGGGAAATGCAGAGTTCGGTTTTCTTGTGATTGGGCACGAGTTTGATCAGTATCCCATGGAAAAGATTCGAGACATAAAGGAATGGGACTGGTTCCTCGAGGAACCCAGAAGAGACAGTGATGAAGATGATGAATTCTCTGATAAAAGGAAGAAGGGTGTCAGGAGAAAGAGAGGGAAAGCAACAAGGAACGATGATGATGAAGATGACTGGACGGGAGAAAGTGAAGAGGATAAAGAGGTTATCGCAAAGTAAAAAGGATTCAGAGACCAATGTATTCTACTGGATCAAAGGACCGTGGGAGTCCGCAGAAGAGTAGAAAAAATAGCAGAGGTTTGATGCAGAAGAAAGGTACAGCTGCAAATGCAGAAGAGAGTGAAAATGAAGATGATCCTACACTGGGGGGCTTTATAGTTCATGATGACGAGCTAGAAGCAGAAAGCAGAAGACGAGCTAGAAGCAGAAAGCAGCATAGATCAAGAAGAAGAAGAAGAAGAAGAAGAAGAAGAATCTGATGCTGATGACGACTAAATCCTTGAGCACCAGATGACGACTAAATCCTTGAGCACCAGATTAAGGTTGATTGTAGAAATGAGCTTCCTAGGGGTAAATATTTCTTGTAACCTAGTGTTTGAAATCACAAATGGCGATATAAAAAAATAATTTCGGCATTAGAAGTGGCGATATAAAAAAATAAAAAAGTTAAAAATTCTTCTTCTTTACAGAAATTCAGATTAATCTTGCACACTTCTTTGCAAAATTTAAGAGGTCCCTTAAATTTGCAAAGCTGCGTCAACTTGCTCTAACATCTCTAATATCTCTTCCTCTGATGCTGATGACGACTAAATCCTTGAGCACCAGATTAAGGTTGATTGTAGAAATGAGCTTCCTAGGGGTAAATATTTCTTGTAACCTAGTGTTTGAAATCACAAATGGCGATATAAAAAAATAATTTCGGCATTAGAAGTTAAAAATTCTACAGAAATTCAGATTAATCTTGCACACTTCTTTGCAAAATTTAAGAGGTCCCTTAAATTTGCAAAGCTGCGTCAACTTGCTCTAACATCTCTAATATCTCTTCCTCCACGAAAGAATACCTATTGATAACTTCTATGTAATATTTAGTATGCTCAATCTCAATTTTCTTTATGCAATGTTGCCAACAAGAGATAGGGCGGGATTGGCAGCAACGAGGAGCTTCTCCTTCATAAATGACTGGATTCTTGTAAGAGAACTGAAACCAAAGTAAATGCCGTTAAGCAACATTTGGTATCAATACAATATTGGCAGTCCTGATCAAGTCTTGAATTCTTAGAAATGAAAAATATACCATACCTGAAGAAAGATCTTGTTCCGGCTACCAATTTCAATTGATAGAGTCTCTAGATGAGGTGATATCCAGAGCAAGCTATCCACAAGTTTCATAATTGGAAAACGCAAACATGCATAACTGTTTCCGAAGTTCAAATGCTTGGTACCAGATAATGGGGGCGTTAAAGTTTGCCTAAGTGCTCTTGGAACAAGCATATGCTTCAAAAGGGATTAAAGGAAAATAGATTTAGATATGAAGTAAGAAAATTGTAGATCAAAGTGGTTGGTAAGCATAGGCATACCTCAATCGAGTCAATTTTCAGATTTATCACTTCAGAAAACTGATGGAACTTTGCCAGAACTTCAATAAATTTTAACAACCACTCAGCATCACTATCGTCGGTGTAGAAATACAGATTAACTTCTGACAAAGCCAAAGCATTGACTGAGAAGGAAATCATATCACCCTGATAACTGAACACACTTAAACTAGGAGCTTCAATTTTGGCTTCAACCAAATTAATACATCCACCGATGAACAATATCTTAAGACGGGGGCTTGAAATCTGAATACTCTCCAAATTCATACAACAAGCTACATTCAAGTACTCAAGCAACGGAAGTTTGGAAATTTCATTGCAAAGCCACTCATCCGTTATTGAAAGGCACCGTAATTTTAACTGTATTAGGTTTTTACAGGAGACTACATTGATCCAACATGGTGTAACTGTGTAAGTAATAGATACTGAATGAACATTCGACGCATTGATCTCTACACGTTCAAGTTTCTCATTGAAACTTACTTTGATTTTCTTTAGTTTATCAAGATTAAACAACTCAAGACTTTTCAACTCCAGACAGTCACCAATTCTCAAGAACTCAATCAAAGGACATCCAGAAACAACATAATCAATTACTTGATCACTAGCATCAACTTGTGCAAGGGACAAATTTCTTAGAGAGGGTAAATTCACACGACTCTGTAACTCCAGCTTACAACCTACTAACTTCAACACAGTTATGGATTTTCCCCACAAAACAAATGAAGGCAAATTGTACAACCATCTAGAACGCAAATTATTGAAAACAAGTTCCAACTCTTTCACATCACTTCTAATTGCATACCGAAGGGACTGCTCTATGTATGATGCTTCGTAACTTGTTAATTCCATTTTAAGCACCAGCTTCGTAATACTTATCATCTCCATATCACGCTTCAGCAGAGTTTGTCCCAAATATGTCAACATAACCCTTCTTCTCTCGGGATCCTTATCTGTTCTATCAACGTTTAAAATTGGGTATGTAAGCCACGCTCGTTTCCATATTTTAGACAACGTACTAGTTTGAACAGCTTGTTTAAATGAAAGAAATGAAATGATATGCTGCAATATTCCTTCCGGCAGCGCAGATGTCCTATCCACTTTGTCCATTCTCAAATCCATGATATCACAATAACACAGCTTCCCTATATTTGGGATCGAGATGACGTCTAACCCACAACTGTTGCAAAATGAAATTAAATGAGATCAAATATAAACATTACCAAGCAAGTCAAGTGTCATTTCAGTTACCGTTCATTTGATATGAGCAGAAACAAAGTAGCTACAACTTACAAGCACACTTCAAATACAGTATACTCTGCAATAAACAAATCAACGAAATAATAACACATATACAGTACATCCTGCAGATTATTTCCATCTACATACATTAAATCAAGTTATTCAGCTTATTTTTTCACGTTAATAAATTAAAACTTCAGCTTAAACAGAAATTGAAGGAAAACTGAAAGAAAAAAAAGAAAGAAATTGGGCATATGGCAACTGAAAGAGAGAAGAGAACAATCACTGAGGATGATAGAAAAAAGTGAAAACTTGTCTCACCCAAACAAACTTCTAGCAATTGAGAAGACTTTCTACGACCAAATTTCCTGTACCGGCCAATTGAGAGGTTTCAGGATTTTAGGATTAAGGGGATTCTTTTTTGTTGATAGTATCACCAAAGAATCCAATTGTATGGTTGACAAGAAGGAACTTCAATACGATGTCGGATGCTTTTAGAATATGGATATTAGTTCTTCCTCGCAAAGTGCTATAATTTACCATTACAAGCGTAGAGGATTTTAGGATATTAGAACATAGGCTTTAAAAAATTTTACATTAATTTCAGGGAATTTGTTAAAAATTTCAAACTATATATTTAAATGATATTTAATTAAAATATAGGGACCTATTTGTTAATATCCCATCAGTAAATCCTCCATCAATTTCGCAAACGAGTCCAGCAAGTGAAGAAACCGGCGATTCTTCCCTCCATAAAAATGGCGCCTACAAGGGCGGATATTATGGAACTATATCGGTCTTTAATACGCGCGGCGCGTGAGTTTCGGGACTACAACATAAGAGAGTACATGAAGCGCCGGACCGTCGATGGATTCCGGGAAAACCAGAAACTTTCGAAGTCGATCTCTTCTGCTTATTTTGAGGGGAAGAATCATTTAGCCGTCGTGTACTCTCTCTACGCCCCGGAAGTGAAGAGCGTCATGGAACTGGAGAAATTGATGACTCATTAAGGTAATTGTTCTGGAGATTATTCATTTCCATTGTTCTGTATTCAAGAAGCAAAGAAACGTTTTGATTGTAATTTCTGAACTGAGGATCAACAGCTATAAGAAATACTTTATTGATCTTCTAATTTCTGATACTGTCTTTTTGTTTCAGTTAATTTGAGCCTTCTTCAAGCTCCACGCTCTCAGCTTTTTGATCTTCACTTTTTGAGTTCCATTATTGTAAGCATACAAGTGTGCCTTGCCTCCTCCACCAAAACTCTCCACTATTGAATGATCAATCTGAAAAGAGAAAAATCATAACTTGATGGTCAAAAATATTTCTCATATGTTTATATATATATATATATATATATATATATATCAACTCACCAGGCTTCTTAATATAAGCTTGTCATGAATTGGTTCTAGTTTCAGGAAAGTCCCATACGTTGCCTTGTCATTATTGTTGTTCAACAAAGACATGCTTTGGTCACCGCACAGGAGCACTGTATATTTGTTGTTATGGCTTCTGAATATTCTGAATGAGACTGCTGTGTACTCTTGTAAGTCTTTTGAAGCCAAAACTAGCAGCCCAAATGGCCCTAGAACACCCTTAACTGACGCACTCTTTTGGCCACAAAGCACCTGTGGATTTTCCAGCTTGGTTCTAGCAGTTCTGCTTTCTTAAAATCACTTATCTCAAATGAAATCTCTACATCTGCCTGTAAAACAATAGGGAAGGACAGAAAAATATTCAGGACCAATGTATTAATATTTTGGCTATTTGTTACAAACTTGGACTAACCTGTGAAGTTGTGATACCAGTAACTTCAAGCAATGATCCTCCTTCCAGCAATTTGCTTTGCAGTTCTACTTGGTTTCCTCGTAGCCCTTCAATTTCTGATATAGGCCACTGAATCATTTGTTTTCCAGATTTATCTAGCCAAAGACTCCTGGGAATTGCCTGCCAAATGAGTTAATGACACAGAGATTACTTGCAAAAAACTTATTAAAAGCAATGATTAATGACTTAAATTACCTGTAGACCAGGCCAACCCTTCTCGATATCGTCATTCTTACTTGAGGATTCATTAACCCATCCCCACAAAATCCTCCTCTTCTTAGCACTATCAAAGAAACTCTTCGGGGCATAAAATTTTCCATATTCATATCTTAATCCTGAATCATCTATGAAACCTTCTTCTGGAATGTATTTATTCACAGTAATGTCATATGTCCCAACTGTGTAACTGTCATGCGAAGTACTCAATAAGCTTGCCTTAAGGACGTATTTAACATTTGTTTTTATAACTAATGTGTGATCCACACCCTTTAGACTATTGGTGAATACTGGGAAAAAGTCTATACATTCCCGCGTTCCAGAATGCTTTGCAGAATGAAATGGATGCTTAGCTTTAATCTAATGTACAAAATCTCTACTTCTACACAGAACTGCTAACCCTTTGTCTTCAATTTAACTTCCTACAATCACTCTCCATTTCTTATCCTGACCAAGCCAAGCAGTGCTTGGATCAATTTGTTCAGGGAGTTGCATCAATGGATTTTTTGATGTTTTAATCCATTCTGTAAGTTAGGGATCAGAGAAATTTTTCGGCCTAGCTAAGTTCTTAAGTTGTCTGTTTTTTTCGTCAATTCCAGTGTACAAGATTACAGGTTTGCCTCCAGGCAGGATTGTGGCAGAACCTGACCAGCTGCCTTTTATATCAGATGGCTGTGACGGATAGATGGCTGGATCATGTGGCTTCCAGTTAATCAGATCTGTTGATGTAGAGTGTTCCACGCAAGATTGCTCTTCCATACTGGACCTCTTGGATTGTATTGGTAGAAAAAGTGATAAATTCCTTTGTAAATCATAGGTCCTAAATTTACAGAAAATGTTATCGAAAAGTCTATATTAAAACACACAGCAAGAATTGAGTCTATAAACTTTTGAAGCATCATCAATATAACCTCGAAAAACAAATGTAAGAACTAGATTAAGAGCAGAAAAGTACTAACCATTGGGATCTGCATATCAAATGTGGCAATTTTTCCCTGCCACAGCGATAATTTGTTCAAAAGACGGAAAAATGGCCAAAAATAACTTGTTAGAGATCTAAATTGACAAGAACAATAAGATTAAGTAACAATTAAAAATATATTACAAAAAGAGAAAAAAGTGCCATTCATCCAGTTCTTGGGAAGCTTAAAAACACCATCTCCAAGAAAGAGAACAAAGAGAAGGAACGGGCACGGAGAAGAACTGGCCATGATATGTTGGTCTAATAGGTTCATTCACCATCCAGGCTATTTATTTAGGTATAGAGAATTGTGAAAGATCAAGAAAATGAATATACTGTAGAGATTAGGTGGGAACTTTGTCAAGTTCCTGTTCTGTTTTAAGTTATTAACAAGGGATAATGGTTTTTACTTCAAGATATCAGATCAAATCAAATTGGTTAGATTTTGTCAGATTTCTGTCTTTTCAAAGCTTTTTGGGTAAAGACTCTTCCCTCTTGTGTTTGTTAGCATAACTTTTATGTATATGGATGTTTCTGCATTAGGGTATAGGCAACGGGCAGGTCTTTATAATCCTTCTCGGATTTAGATATGAAAGGAGCATTCACATATTCTCATATTTTGGATAAATCCAATGTATTGAGCTGGAGAAAAGAGATAGCTCTAGGAACCACATGTTATTGCATAAATTTTGACTCTTCGTCTGCTAGAAATATATTATAGATCGCTTATTTCAGTGATAACATGTATTAAATTGCAATAGTAAAGAGAAAAAGCAAGGTATCCTTTTATTTATAAATATTTTTGTCTTGTGTGAATCTGTAATGGCATGTCATTTCTTGCTGTCTTCTTCCAATTCTTTCTTTGTCTCGATTAATTTGAGCTTTCTTCATGCTCCAGGCACTCAGGCTTGTAATGTTTACCTTCTGAGTTCCATTATTGAAGCATACAAGCGTGCCTTATCATTAATTGCCATGGTTGAATAAACTCTAGCTGTGACGCAAGCTTTGCCTCCTCCACCAAAGCTCTCCACAATAGAGCTATCAATCTGTAAAAAGGAGAGAACCACAAGTTTTCTTCAAATCTGCTCGTATTCTATTTTGTTTATTGGGTCTTCAGGATTGTTTATGCTCGAGTTATTAGTTTGACATAAAATTTTGTAGTAGATTATCAACTCACCAGGCTTCTTAGTGACAGCTTCGCAAGAATTGGATCCACATCCAGAAAAGCTCCATAAGTAGTCTTATCAATATCATCATCTAACGAAGATCTGTCATACCAAAAAGAAGAAAAGAAATTAAAACAGAAGATTTTAAAAGGCATGAAACGAGGTAAGAAATTTGTATAGTTGAGTGAATGTGAAGGAAAACCTGCTTTGGTCACTGCAAATGAGCACTATATGTTTGTTGTCAGCTTTGAATACTCTCAAGAACACTGCTGTGTATTCTTGTAAGCCATTTGAAGCCAAAACTAGCAACCCATATAGACCTAGAGCACCTTTAACTGATGCGTCGTTTTGGCTGTAGAGAAGCTGAGGAGTTGTCAAATTCAGGTCCAGCTGCAATACTTCTGCTTTCCCTGAAATAAAATCTCAACATCTGCCTGTTAAAAAAAAAAAAAGAAGAAAACCTTCATTACTTTGGTAATTTCTTTACTTTATTATGATTTGATGAAAATAAACTAACCTGTGCAGCTGTGATACCAGTAACTTCGACCATAGATCCTCCCTCTAGCAATCTGTTTGGCATCTTTACTTGTTTCCCTTGAAGCTTTTCGAGTTCAGAAATAGGCCATTGCATCAATTGTTTCCCAGATTTATCCAGCCAAATATTCCTGGGAATTGCCTGCAAAAACGAGCGACAATATAAAATTGTTAATTAATGTAGATCCTTCTAGAACTTCGGAACAATATTAGTTAGTCACGGAATTACCTGTAATCTGGCCCAACCCTTCTTGAGATCATAAATGGTACTAGATGATTCATTAATCCATGCCCACAAAATCCTCCTCTTCTTAGCACTATCAAAGAACGTCTTTGAAGCATAAAATTTCCCATAATCATATCTCAATCCAGAAATACCATGCAACGGGCCCTCTTCCGCAGTGTATGTATCCGTTGCAATGTTATATGTCCCAATTGTGTAGAAGTCCTGCTGTTTTTTACTTAAGCTTGCCTTGAACACATGTTTAATGCTCGGTCCAATAATTGATGTATCAACACCATTTCGACTATTGTTGGAAACAGGGAAAAAATCCGGACACTCCCACATTCCGGCATTGTCAACAGAATATAAAGGTTGTTCTGCTTTATTCCAACTTACAAAGTCTGTACCTCTGTACAGAATTGCTTGCCCCTGTTCGTTAATTTGGCTACCTATAATCACTCTCCAAGTTTGATCAGGACCTAGCCAAGCAGTGGTAGGATCTCTAAATGAACGTGGATCAACTTGGCCAGGTGGAAGCATTAATGGATTCTCTGGCATCTTAATCCATTCTTTAAGGTAATGGTCAGATAAATTTTTTGGCACAGCTAAATTCTGCACTTGCTTGTCATTTGCATCAATGCCAGTGTACAAGACAACAGGATTACCATTAGGAAGAATTGTAGCAGAACCTGACCAGCAACCTTTTTGATCAAACGATTGTGATGGATAGATGGCAGGATCATGTGGTATCCAGTTAATCATATCCGTTGATGTTGAGTGTCCCCACGATACAAGGTCTCCCCACAGCTTGTGCTGGTAGAAGAAGTGATAGATTCCCTTGCAAATCATAGGTCCTGAAACAAAAATTTTCGCTAGTGATCAACTGAAATGTAGCAGAGCAAACAATGGCAACAACTGCAACAAAAGCCAGGAAGTACTAACCGATAGGATCTGCAAATCCAAACACACCAATCCGTTTGTCCATGCAACAATTGCAAAAAATATTAGAAGCATAAACAAGAAGAACGTATAAGAACAAAAACTCGAGGAGATTTGCCAGAAGGAAAAGAGATTACGGACCATCATGCAGCTGCTGCGAGGCTGGAAATGGTAGCCAGTTCGATAAGGTTCATTAGTAGGAGAGGACTGACATGTTTGAACATATTCTGATGCTACAAGCTCGACAAAACCATGAACAAGAATGAGAGCAAAGAGGAGGAAGAGACTACAGAAAGAATGTGTATTTTCCATGGTAGTTTTGAATGAGAGCAGCACTACAGAGATTGCAGATTGCAGTTTATGAATTTATAGAAAAAGAGTTTACGTGTGAACCCAGAAATATGCACTTAAATATTTACAGAGAAGATTCAAAGTCTTGAAAACAAATTTGGGCGGGTCTTACACGCAGGAACTTTGGCTCATTTGACGAGTGTGTATATATATATAATAGACAGGTTGGAGATTTCAGTGTTGTTTCTTGTACAACGGAGATATTTGTACTTTCCAGTTGCAGAAAATTTCGTATGTGTTATTTTCCAGTATCGATTAATACAACTGAAATAATACAATGGAAGATTGATTGATTTGTGCTCAAATATACTACAGAAAAAGCTCGAAATGAGATCAAGTTACTAAATTGCCCTCAATAGTACTTGTAGTTAATTAAGATTTGTCTGGTCAAGTATTGTATTTGAGTAAGTCAAATGATATAATTATGTATTAATGACTTTTTGATACTTATAAATTGAAAAAATGGATAAAAAACCTGTTGACAGATAAAAAAGTACATTCTTGTGATCTTGACATTGTAGTTCCATTATTAAAAGCATACAAGTTTGCCTTATCTTCAATTGCTAAAGTTGGATAAACCCTAGCTGTGATGCAAGTTTTGCCGCCTCCCCCAATACTCTCCACTATTGAATGATCAATCTGCCAAAAGTTGATGGGTTAAATGGAGAAAGAATTTATTCAATTTGGCAAATCAAATAAACTTTTTATGCAAAAAATTAAAGTTATATCTTCCAAATTCTGTTCCTTAACTCCCTAATATGAGTACTTACCAAGCTTCTTAGTGACAGCTTTTCATGCTCTGGATCCAGAGTGAGAAAAGCCCCGTATGTGGTCTTATCATTTTCACTATTTAAGGAAGACCTGCCAAAAAAAAAAACTCAGTGGAAGAGTTCAAAAACATCAATTTTGGTAAGAAATTGATACTTTGAGAGAGGGAAACTGAAGGAACCTGCTTTGGTCACTGCACATGAGCACCGCATATTTTTGGTTTTGGCCTTTGAATATCCTGAAGAAAACTGCTGTGTATTCTTTCAAATCTTTTGAAGCCAAAGCTAGCAACCCAAATGGACCTAAAGCCCTTTTAACTGAAGCACCATTTTGGCTACAAAGCAACTGTGGATTGGTCCAGCTTGGGTCTAGTAGCACTTCTGCTTTCTCAAAATCACTAGTCTCAAATGAAATCTCTACGTCTGCCTGGAAAGAGACACATTGATAACATTACCCACAAACCAACATTTTGGCCATTTCCCATAACTTCATTAACAAAATTAGACTAACCTGTGCGGCTGTGATATCAGTAACTTTAAGCAGAGATCATTCCTCCAGGATTTCGCTTGCAAATTTTACTCGGTTTCCCCGCAGCTTTTCGATCTCTGCTACAGGCCATTGAATCAATTGTTTTCCAGATTTTTCTACCCAAAGATTGATAGGAATTGCCTGTAATCCAGACCAACCCTTCTTGATATCATCATCCTGGCTAGATGATTCATTAAGCCACCCCAACAAAATCCTCCTCTTCATAAGACCATCAAAGCAAGTTTTGGAAGGGTAGAATTTCCCATAATCATATCTCAATCCTGAAACACCATCCATTTTACCCTCTTCAGGAATGTACTTATCCTTACTAACATTATATATGCCAATAGTGTAACAATGAGAATGTGTCTCCCCTATGCGAGCCTTGAGCACATGTTTAACATTCGATCCAACAACAGATGTCTCGACACCCTCCACGCTATTTGTGGAAAAGCTTGAACTAAGATGGAGTTCATACAAAGAAATATTCTCATTTGGAGATATGGAGAAACAGTCCGGGATGTGCACACATATGAAAAGTTCAAAGCTATGGAAACTTTATAATCTGAAGCATACGTGGCAACTGGACTCGATTGTTCAGAATCTTGAAGTTCTAGAAGTTTGGTGGTGTGACAATTTGCTCAATCTATCCCACATTCTGGTATGCCTGACAGAACATAATGGATTATAGCCCTAACCCAGTACGCAAAATCTTTGCTTCTGTAAAGCATAGCTAACCCTTTGTCCTCAATTTGGCTTCCTATGATCACTCTCCATTTCTTATCAGGACCGAGCCAAGCTGTGGTTGGATCCCTGAATAAGCTTGGATCAATGACTCCAGTGGGTGTAATTAATGGATTATTTGGTGACTTAACCCATTCTCTAAGGAAAGGGTCCGATAAATTCTAGGGCACAGCCAGGTTTTGCACTTGTCTGTTTTTTGGGTCTATTCCTGTGTACAATATTGCTGGTTTGTTTCCAGGAAGGATTGTGGTTGAACCTGACCAGCAACCATTGATATCAGATGGCTGTGATGGGTAGATGGCTTGATCATGCGGGGTCCAGTTAATGAGATCCGTTGATGTCGAGTGTCCCCACACTATGTTGCCCCACACTGCTGCTTTCGGATTGTACTGATAGAACATGTGATAAATTCCCTTGTTTATCATAGGCCCTGAAATTTGCATTCTATTACAATTCGCTAATTTGGTAGCAAAATCAAACCCAGCTATGTAGACAAACTTCTATATAAACTTATCCTTACAAATTGATATGACAATATTATAATCTATATTTTTCATGGTCCCATAAAAAAATCACATAGTTCTATAAGAATTTATATCTCTAATATTATTGAACAAAAAGTGAGTGGAAAGTACTAACCATTAGGATCTGCATATCAAGTGCAACCATTTGGCCGTTTGTCCATACAAAATCAGCAAGGAAAATGTTAGAGAAATGAACAACAAAATAACATTAATAAGACAAGAAGATTATACATAAAGAAAACAAAAAATACCATTCATCCAATTCTTGGGAGGCTGGAAATGGTATGCAGTTCCATAAGGTTGAGAAGTGGATTGAGAAATTTGAAGGTTTTTGCAAACCTTTTGTGATGCTTCAAGCTGAACAGCTCCTAGCCAAGCAAGAGAGCAAAGAGAAGGAACAGACTGACAGAAAAATTGGCCATGGTTTATGAGAAAAGAGAACAATATGCAGCTTACTTGTTTAGAAGAATTACTTTATTTTTTATAAGCAATTTGCAGGCAATTTTATTGGTAAAATTGAGAGAAAGACCTTGAAACTGTAAGTGATTGTCTCACATTTGGGAAGTCAGAAGTCAAGTAATTTTTAATTTTATTGGTAATAATAAAAAATAACATCCATGCCCTGGAAGTTTGGATTTTCTTATAGATGTTCTTCATCTCCATAGCTGTACATAACATGCATTATGCATACAACATTTACAAATACAATTTGAAAAAGTACAATAAACAAATAAATAAAAATGAAGGCTATACACCCAAAAAATCAAAAACCTGGATTTTTCCAAATAATGTTATCCTTTTACCTAAATGAGTTAGAAGAAATTATATTAAATGCATTATTTTACAACACTTAGAAAAATAAAATGATTTTTTTTATTTATTTCAGAAACCAATCATCATGTTTTACAAGAAATCAACATTTGGCAACAAAAGATATTTTGTTGCAGCATTTCAAACAGCACAAATTTCTCCAACTTCTACCCTAAATCGTTTCAAGCGATTTGAGCCTTCTTCATGCTCCATGCATTCAAGCCTTCAATATTTACACCTTCAGTTCCATTGTTGAAAGCATACAAACGTGCTTTATCTTGAATTGCCAAAATTGGATAAACTCTGGCTGAGATGCAAGCTTTGCCTAGTACTCCAAAGCTCTCAACTACAGAGTGATCAATCTGTAAAAGAGTTGAAAACACATGTTGGTTAAAGGAAAAATGGAAAAATGATCTCTCTGTTGCAGCTTTCAAGCTACAACTTACGTGAACTAAAATTATTAGCTGTCAAGTTTAAGTATGTGAACGAGTTATAAACGATAATATCAAATAAAAGTGGATGTTTATCAAACATTTGAAGTTGGAAATTTTTGAACGGTATATAGTGAATTTATTCTAGGTTCTCAATATGTTTTTATGAACTCACCAAGCTTCTCAGAGACAACTTCTCGTTAGGAAGATCCACATTCAGGAAAGCTCCATAAGTGGTCATATCGTTGTCAGTGTTCAATGAAGAACTGTCAGAGGAACAAAACAAGAACAAATAGAAATGATAAAAGAGCTCAAAAGATATGAAATCGGGCAAGAAATGGATAGCTTGAAAGGGAAATGGAGCGAAATGAAACCTGCTTTGGTCACTGCACATAAGCACAACGGGTTTGTTGTCATCTTTGCGTTTGAAAATTCTGAAGAAAACTGATGTGTATTCTTTCTGATCACTTGAAGCCAAAACTCTCAACCCAAATGGACCAAAAGCACCTCTAACTGAAGCATTTTGGGTGCTGCAAAGCCACTGAGCATGAGTCCATTTTGGGTTAAAAATTTCAGCTTTCTGGAAGTCGGTTATGTCAAATGAAATCTCAACATCTGCCTGATTAGCTGTGATGCCAGATATTTCAAATAGATCTCCTGGAGCAAGCGGGCGGTTTGCCACTGCTACTGATTTTTCGCGAAGCTGTTCGAGCTCAGCAACAGGCCATTGCAGCAATTGCTTCCCGGATTTGTCCAGCCAAACTTTCCTGGGAATTGCCTGGAAAATGAATCCAGAGATGAATCTTCAGAATATAGGAACCAAGCCAGATTTAAAACCTTAGGGGCTCAAAATGTCAGAAAAGTAACTTGAAGAGATTGAACTCTGAAACAGTTTCTAAATAAGGGGTAAAAGTTAGAAAAGTCTTATAGGAGACTATTCACACCAGTCGCAAGTGACTAACCAATAAATTCCCGATGTACAAAATTTTTCAAAAATTGATTGATCGATCACACCATACCAACAGGTGGCATTTGTGCGAACGTTTTCATATGAAACTTTCTCAGGGCATTTAAACATTACCTGAATTCCGGCCCACCCCTTCTTGACATCATCAGCGACACTTTGAGATTCGTTAATCCAACCCCACAAAATCCTGCGGTCCTTAGCACTATCAAAGAAAGTCTTGGAAGCATAAAATTTCCCATAATCAAACTTCAATCCTGCATCACTATCAACAAATCCCTTGTCCGGAGTATACTTATCCGTAGTATAATTATAGTGCCCAATGGTATAATAGTCATGCTTGGTTTCATCCAAGCTTATCTTCAGCACATGCTTCACATCCGGCCCCAGAGTTGAAGTCTCAAGACCACTGGTTCCTTTTGTTGACACCGGGAAAAAATCCGGACACTCCCACATTCCTGTGCGCGTGGCAGAATGCAAGGGGCGTGGAGCCTTAATCCATTTGAAAAAATCTTTGCTTTTGTACAGGATTGCCAATCCCAGGTCATTAACTCTGCTGCCTATCAGGACTCTCCAGACATTATCAGGACCAAGCCAAGCTGTGGTGGGATCTCTGAATGAGCTTGCATTGATGTTATTCTGCGTGTTTGGCGCCATTAATGGATTTTGTGGAGGCTTAACCCATTCTTTCAGATAAGGGTCTGATAAATCTTTCGGATAAGCTATGGATTGTACTTGGTTTTTATCAGGGTCAATGCCTGTGTACAGGATTACAGGTTTTTCTCCGGGGAGAATTGTAGCAGAACCTGACCAGCAACCATTTACGTCAGCTTTCTGTGATGGGAAGATTGCTGGTGGATGTGGGATCCAGTTGATAAGATCCGTTGATGTTGAGTGAGCCCACACAATGTTGCCCCACACTGCTCCTTTGGGATTGTACTGGTAGAACAGGTGATAAATTCCCTTGTAAATCATAGGCCCTGGAAACATTTTTCAGGTTCTCCTTATGTCAAACACAACAGAACAAAAAATGTAACATGTACAAGTAGAGCAGAAAATTACTAACCATTTGGATCTGCATGCATTAATTGTCCAAGCCAAAGCCAGAATAGAAAACAGGTTCAAATGAAAAACAAAACAAGAAAGCAGAAAAAAAATGTTAGAGAAAACAAGAAAATTCAACGCAGAAGAGTATTGGAAAGCTAAGGAATCAAAGTTACTACCATTGATCCAATTTGAGGGAGGTTGGAAATGGTAACCAGTTCTGTACGGTTGAAATGTAGAATCCCAGGGAGTTTTAGTCTGATTTTGAGAAGCAAGGTGAATGCTGGTGTACAAGCGATGTGATGCTTCAAGTTCCACAATACCAAGGCCTAGCAGAAGAGAAAATAGGAGAAGAAGAGAGAAAATTTGCTTGGCCATGGTGAGGAACCACTATATATTAAATTATTGGTTTTGATTTTGGAAGGGAAGATTTCAGGTATTTATTCATAAGAAAGACTTACAATAATAAAATTGGTCAAATTTGTGGCAAATTATTAGGTGGAAAACTTGAGGATTGCCTTGAGTTCAGGTATTACATTATCCTAAATCATTAAAAGAGCCACAAATTAATTAAATTGACTAATTTGAGATTATCTGTGGTTAGAAATTTATTGTCTATGTTAGAAACTAAAATTTTCTATATTAGGCAAGTTTCTTTATCCTAAAGATTTTGTAATCCGAATACAATTGGATGGATTGGATGCACCACGCAATTAGTTTTCGGGCCTCAAATAGAAAATGTAATGACATTGTATTTTTTTCCAAGATGAAAAGCACTTGTACAGATTCTCAATTTCAGAAAACTGTTTTCTTTATTTTATTTCCCTTTTGTTTTGGGACAACTACAAAAAGGCAGAATAACAACAGAATGGATATTCAATACATATTGGAACAGACCTCATGCATCCTGTGAAATAATTTGAGAGTACAAAATGCATATACATATATATATATATATATATATAAATAAGTAGAAAATTAGTAATGAATCTTATAATTTATTTCCTTATTGCAAGAATCTGTTAATGCTATCTTTTTTTTTTTGGCCTTCTTCCAACTTTCTACTCTGTCTTTGTCTTCTTCCAACTTCTTCTCCACTCAGTGACTATTTTAATAGATATGAGCTTTCTTCATGCTCCAAGCACTCAGGTTTGTGATCTCCACATTTTCAGTTCCATTATTGAAAGCATACAAGTGGGCGTAATTGTTAATTCCCAAGGTTGGATAAACTCTAGCTGTGATACAAGCTTTGCCTCCACCACCAAAACTCTCCACTATTGAGTGATCAATCTGTTCAAAAACATAAAAAAAATAAAATAAAATAAAATTAACGACGTCTTTGGAATTGAAATTGAAGTACAGTAATTCTCCTTAATTTACACCAAGTCCCAAAAAAAAAATGTTATTTTATAATTAAAAGGAAAAAAAGTATTGTGACTATTAATCCACATCTACTGTATTTAATATGAAACCCAATCACGAGCTTGGAGAGCGGAGTTAGAAATAAAAAATTAAGATAATTAATAAGTTAAGGGGTAAAATGCTGAACTTCTAAAGTTAGAAGGTTATAATACAAAGTATTATTTTATAATTATATATTATATGAATTAAGAAAAGGAAAAATGATTAATGTATCCCTAAGCTTCTGACCTTAACTAGTCATTAATATAAATAAGTGAATAGATAGTTGATAATATTGTAATTATTATTATTTATTATTTTAAAAGAAGTACGAGATTAGAGGGTGGTTGACAAATTTTTTTTCGTTTCTTGTTTTTCAAAAAAACTACAGGATAAGAGTTGACTACTGACCTGGAATTATATAGAATATATATTTTTAAATAAAATATTGAACGGAACTCACCAGGCTCTTTAATGACAGCTTCTCATAAACAGGGTCCACATTCACAAATGCTCCATAAGTGGTCTTATCATTATCATTATTCAATGAAGATCTGCCCCAAAAAATAAATAAATAAATAAAACTTCGAAAAAAAAAATTATGAAAGTAAGGTGGAAAATTGATTAGCTTGACAGAGAAACATTGAACCTGCTTTGGTCACTGCACATAAGAACCACATATTTGTTGTTCTGGCCTTTGAAAATTCTGAAGAAAACTGCTGTGTATTCTTGCAAGTCTTTGGAAGCCAAAGCTAGCAGCCCAAATGGACCTAAAGCACTTTTCACTGAAGCACCCTTTTGGCTACAAAGCAGCTGTGGATTGGTCCAGCTTGGATCCAGCACTTCTGCCTTCTTAAAATCAGTTACCTTGAATGAAACCTCCACATCTGCCTGTTAAAACAAAAGCAACCCGAATTTGAATTCCGAAAAACAAATCATTCCTGCTTTTGACTTTTTAGCACGGTAGATTGAGATATCCATCTAGATATTGTTTACTTTATTCTTATTATCCTGGAGCAAACCACGAGCGTGATTATTTGAACTAACCTGAACAGCAGTAATACCAGAAACTTCAACTACAGATCCTCCCTTCAGCAATTTGTTCGTTATTTCTACCTTCTTTCCTCTCAGCTTTTCAATTTCAACTACAGGCCATTGCACCAGTTGTTTCCCTGATTTATCTAGCCAAAGTCTCCTGGGGATTGCCTGCAAAGCCATTCCAGGAAGCGGAGTTTTCAGTAACTGACATTAAAAAAAAAAAAAAAAAAAAGAAGAAGAAAATGGCATCTGCGGTCAACTTACCTGTACACCAGACCATCCTTTCTTGATATCATCATTAACACTGGATGATTCATTAATCCAACCCCACAAAATCCTTCTGTTCTTAGCATTATCGAAGAAAGTCTTGGAAGCATAAAATTTCCCATAATCATATCTCAATCCTAAGCCACTTTCCACAGAACCCTCATCCGGAAAATACCTATCCTTGGAAATGTCATATGTTCCAATTGTGTAATATTCATGCTTGGTATCATCCAAGCTAACCTTCAGCACATGCTTGACATTATTTCCCAGAACTGAAGTATCCAAACCATAGAAATTATCAGCAGAAACTGGGAAAAAATCAGGACATTCCCACATTCCTGTGTGCTTGGCAGAATGCAAAGGATGCTTAGCTTTGATCCAATTTCCATGGAGGAAATTCCTGGTTCTGTAAAGAATTGCTAACCCTTTTCTGTGAATTTTGCTGCCCACGATCACTCTCCAGATTTTATCAGGGCCAAGCCAAGCTGTCGTTGGATCTCTGAATGAGCTTGCATTGATTTGATTCATGGAAGTTGGTGCCATTAATGGATTTCTCGGAGACTTGACCCATTCTCTGAGGAAAGGGTCTGATAAATTTTTGGGAACGGCCAGGTTTTGAACTTGTTTGTTATCAGGGTCAATTCCTGTGTACAAGATTGCTGGTTTATTTCCAGGCAGGATCGTGGTGGAACCAGACCAGCAGCCATTGATATCAGACTTCTGTGACGGATAGATTGCCGGATCATGTGGGGTCCAATTAATCAGGTCAGTTGATGTAGAATGAGCCCACACAATGTTTCCCCAGACTGCACCTTTTGGATTGTATTGGTAGAACAAGTGATAAATTCCCTTGTAAATCATTACGCCTGAAAAATTGTACACATTTCATTACATTTTGCTAAGCAATTTCCTGAAGTCAACTGTCTACAGACAAAAAAAATTATACAGCAAAAACAAAAACAAAAACAAAAACTTATTGTAACTCGAAGAATAGCAGAAAAGTAAGTACTTACCATTGGGATCTGAATGTAAATCCAAATTAACGCATCAAAATTTTTCCAGGCACAGTGATGACAGAAACAAGAGACAAAAAGACAACTGTTAGAGATATAATTGAAAATTAAACAAGAGCTTAAAGAGATCACAAACGGATAAAAATTGAAACCAAAACAAAAAAAAAAAAAAAAAAAGGAAGGCAGACCATTTATCCAATTCTTGGGAGGCTGGAAATGGTAACCAGTCCTGTAAGGCTGATTGGCAGAAGAAGAAGATTCAGAAGTTTGAAGGTTTCTGTAAACATGGTGAGAAGCTTGAAGCTGAAGAACACCACCATGGCCAAGAAAGACAGCAAGGATAAGGAAAACACAGACAGAAAATTTGGCCATGGTGGATTGGATTTTGATTAATGAGAAGATGATCACAAGTATGCAGCCTGCAGCTCTATTTATACACAGAAATTTGATCAGAATTTAAAAATAATGCCATGTGATTTCATTGGCTAGTTGAAATTTATTATTATTATTATAGAGTTGAATTTAATTGAGATAGCTAATGTTGAAAGTTAAACAAAGACCAAGAGGAAAATAAAAAAGGAGAAGGATCTCGGAAGTTGTGAGTTTCACGTCACACAAGTCAGAAGTCAGAGTCAATTTTATTTTTTATTTAATTTCTTAACTAATATATATATATATATATATATATAATCATATTCATCCTCCGTAGGATAGCTAGCTGTTAATAACCTGCATGAAAACTTTTAATATTAATTTTTTTTAAAATCTTCTAGAATATGTTTTCATGTTCAATTTCATCTTGTTTTGACTCTTATTTTTATATGGTTTTAACAAAATTTAATCTTGCTTTGAGGATTAGGTTGTCCCATTCAAACTCAGAAAGCAAATATATAAAACTAAATAATATATGGGTAAAGCTCAAAGCTAGACAATAATTATATGATTAAAATGTATCTGTTGATTAGATGTTAACAAATGAAAATATAATTAAAAAAATATTAATATATTCATTGAATATCCTAATTCATAATTTGGTTTAATATGTATGCAATGAATGGATAGAAACATTTTCTTCAATAATACTTTTCCAACGAGTATCTAGACATCATATGTTATCATTTTGTTGAAAAATATAATAATACCTTTTTAAGTTAGTTTGGTAAAATATACAATATTTTAAAATTATTTGGCCGTATTTGGGAACTTGTCAACATTGATTTAATTGGAGAGAATGACTATTTTATGTCGATATTGACTAAACATAAATGAGAAGATGAAGAAAAAAGCTGCAGAGAATATATATATATAATCATAAAATAATAAGTATTAACTTTTAAGTAATGCCCATAATTTTAACTATTATAAGAAATCTCTTCGACTTTCACGTTTTTAATAAGTAGGGTAAAGTGACATAACATTTTTATAACATATTTATTATATTTTACAAACTTTATTTATTTAATGTCTTAATCTTATAATAAATTTGAGAATTAAAAACTAAAGCTTGAAAAATTGAACAAAAAATCTTGGTGACTTTAAGATTAAAGTCAGCCACCTAACTCTTAGCTGGGTGATAATGAATACAAATTCGTATATATATTTTTGTCTTGTCATTTTTGCAAAATTCTCCTTACTTATCGTAGAGTTTCCCACTATGTGTTCGAATATATTTCCTCTAATTTAATAGGAGAAATCTCATTTTATTTGCATAGATATCTAAGCCGCACTATAAATGTTTGTATCTAAACTCTTCAGTAAATTTTTGACTATCATATTGATAGGTCATAGGTGTATTTATAATTCAGGAAAAAAGTTAAAGCCATCCTTTGTTCTAACTTTATCTCAACTAATAAATCTTATCAAACTTTAAGTTTTAGGTAATCTCAATCCTATAAATATTTGGCTAAAAACAAAGTGATGAAGAGCATCTTTGAGTATCATATTGAAGAGAAAATATGCATGTACAAATTTTGCAAGCGTGATAATCATACATGATTTTGATCATCTAAAAGCTTAAAAATTCAACTAAGCTAGATTCTCTAAAAAATTAAGTATTGTACCTTTTTATAGCAATTGAAAACGGAATATGATTAAGTTTCAGTTATTCAAATAAAACTTAGAGGGTGTTTGTTTTTTTAATTGAAAAATCTCAGTAAAATTATTCAAATGTTTAGGAGGTATTTGTTTTTTAATTTATATTTAAAAACTTATTAATAATGTATGAATGAATTAAATATTTTATTTGTCAATTATATTTTTAATTTATTACTTAACATTTATATATGTTAATAATTTAATATATCAATTTTAAATTTTTTTATTTTTAAAAATAAACAACTTAAAGTATATATTTAGATGTTTAAAGTGAAAAAATAAATATATTAATCAAAAATAAATTTCAATTAAATTTATATTTCAGCCATATTTGCACTTCAAACAAAAAGAAAACACTGTTTTAGTGTTTAATAAAATGAAATTGAATTTTTTTTACTTCACATATAAATGAGTTAAATCTAATCATTTTATGATATATAAATCACTAATTTTTGAAGTTTATATTAAGACGTAAATAAAATAAATATATTATTTAATTTGCATATAAAAGAACAAACAGACACCTAAATTTAGAACTACAATTAATTATTAATTATTTACTCAAAAGGAGACTAATTAATTAGCCAGCTATATATATAGGCTTTTGAAATATAAATAAAGAACAAAATTGTATTTGTGGTGGTGCAGCCCATGTTTCCAATATTTAAAAAAAAAAATGAGAAAACATTTTCTTCACTTCTACTTTCCAAAAACAAATAATCTATATATTATCACTTCACAGCTAAGAAATTAATACCTGTTCACAAGAAACAAATATTGTTGTTGAAATACATACTTAATTAAGAATACCCTTTGGCATTGTTGGTTTAATTGGTTAAGTTATAATAATAGTTATAATTTTATTTTATTTTTCATCTTAATTTATTGTAGAATAGTCAAATTATGACTCCAAATTCAATTGGCTTTCATAATTTACAGTTAGAATCTAATAATATTATACAAAAAGATTTTAGACAAAGAAAAGTACAAGATTTTTAAATCATGTGACATAATTCTAATAATTTAAGACACAATAATACAACAAATTTATGAAATAATATTAATATATATTACTAGACATAATTATTACAATTAGACAAAATGAAACATCTACAATATTATTATCTATTTTTTTTGAAAATTATTCATACTTTAGATTGCTTTTTTCATATGCCTATTAAAAAGGCATGCAATGCGAATAAATTTCAATTGCTTTATTAATTAAAGTTCAATTGGTCGGTTTGTTGGCTTCAAAATCTATTAATGAATATAGATTGTCCACCCTAGCTATAAATTTAATTTTTCCAAATATTAAAT
This sequence comes from Azadirachta indica, assembly GCA_022749755.1. NCBI lineage: Eukaryota > Viridiplantae > Streptophyta > Magnoliopsida > Sapindales > Meliaceae > Azadirachta > Azadirachta indica. The sequence continues at coordinate 3,671,428 of CM040442.1, read as the reverse complement.
AAAAATTGGCATGCAACATGTGATATTTATAATATACAAACTAAATTATAACACGTGGATCTTGTAACTTTTTGTATTTTTGTCTCTATTTTTATTTGTAATGAAGCCAATGCTATCTCCAGATCAAATAATTTCTGGATCTATTAAATTATAAAATAAAATAAAATAAAATAATTACGGCAATCAATTGCTTCTTCTTTTCCATTTAATGATACTTTGTATCACCATACCAAATGGTTCAACTACCCAAGTTTTTTTTTTTAAAAAAAAATAAAATTATTTAGCTAAATGAAGTGATAATATTAAATATATTTAGAGTTAGGATAGTTATGTTTGAGGTCAGATTAGCTTTTTAATTATCCCAAAATCTATTATTTTAATTTATTTAGAAAGTTTGAATAATGACAAAAGCTATGTTTTTGAGTGTTTGACAAAAATTCCATGAATTTAATTAAACCAAGGAAGCAAAGAGAATCAGCCACATGTTTGTGACTAGACAAAGTAAAAACATAGAATTTAAAATTTGAGATTTTTCAAAACTTTCGTGTGGATCTTTATTCTAATATTTCATATATTTAAAAATATATTTGATAAGAAAATATTATATATTTTTAAAAAATATTGTATCAATTGAATCACAAGTCAAAATTTGTTTTGAATTTTTGACTTTTGAGACAAAGGTGTACTATGAGTGTATTTTCATTAATTAAGCAATCTAATTGAAGGACAAATCTAAGATTTTCATGCTATTCTATTGCCTCATTTTATTAATGTGAAAGTATCAAAGCAATTCATTCTCTCCTTATAAAAATTTTTCGATCCTAAAGGTGAATTTGACTAATTCGATGCTAATATACTCAAATTTAAATTTAAAAAAAATATAAATAACATCGAAACAAATCACTAACCTCTTAATTTTATATAATTTCTTATACTATTTACAAATTTTAAAACTTTTAACTGATAAAATTGTATTTTATATGTGAATTAATTATAATATATTAATTATATATATAAATTTAATTTTAACTATTAAAAAATAAATTAATTCAATGATTCATAAATAATATAAAAAATTTTATAAAATAAAGAGTCATTATCATGTTAAAGATAAATCTAAAAATATATTTAATTATCTTGTATAATATACACATATTTTTATTGTTTTCCTTAATTTCAACCAATTTTTTTACAAAAAGCATGATTTATTACCACCCTTTTTTTTTCAGTGGTGTGAAGAGCATTAAATCAGCAATTAGATTTGTCACCCAAAATATATTTGAATGGTCAAAGAAAGAAAGAAAGAAAGAAATATATTTTGTAAATAAATAATTGAATTTGGACGTGGAAAAGCACAAAAATTCTAATCTCTTTTCAATTTCCAGCCAACTATGACTTTTTTAATTATTTTACTTTTGCTATTTTGACATGTCTTCTTAAAAGCTTTGATGTGTACTTTTCTATGGATTTAAAATATCATATTTACACACACATATGTATATATATATATATATATTATAATATAATGTAGTCATATGGAGGACTTTTTACATATATAATATTATTAGTTATATTATATATTATATTACTTTTCCCCTGAAGCCTTGTCAATATATATATATATATATATAGAGCTATTTTATGTATTGAGATAAAAGTAGTGAGAACTGAGAATGTGGATAAGATTTATAAATGTTAGTTTTCTGCTAGCTTTATTATTATTTTTTAAAAATTTTTCTTGCTGATTTTTTCTGGACAAGATAAAGAATTAATTAATTGTTTAAATCAAGTTTCCATATATATATATATATATATATATATTTGAAAAAGTGCTCTTGGGTTGATTGGCCCATACCATACATAAAACTAATCAAGCTGCATACTCCATATCCACTTCAATTCTTCGTTAATTCATTATTGAGAACAGAAGAAAGAATGTAAGGTTGCAATCAATTTTTTATTTTTATTAAAAAAATTAAATAAATTATATATCCCATGCAAGTTATACAAGTTGAACAAGAAACCATTTAACTAAAATCATTAATTGATGACATACCCATTGATTTTGCATATATATTTATACGTCTATATAATTCAGAAAATTACCAATTAACTTGTGAGTCTATGTGAGTTTAAATTTACGAAATTTATCATTAAGAACTCTCTTTATTTAAAAATTGTTTAACTATATATTAAACATAAAAATATATTTGGTGCGTCATAGTACAATTATAAAATTACATCTTAAAAATTATATATACATTTAAAAATTTAAATACTTCTTTTACTAAATAGTTTTTTCTTTTTTGTTGTAATTTTAAAAGGTAAGGGGGTAGATAGGGATGACAAAATTTCTTGTGAGACTCCAAGCTCACGAAGACTTGCCCCTAATAAAAGAAAATTTAAGTATATTTATAAGAAATAGAGCAAGAAATATAAATAAATTAATCCCCAATATATTAATGGGATGGAGATTGGTTTAACTTTTCCTACCCAGCCCTCGGCCCATTTTCCATTAAAGTATAATATAAGTATATTATAATTTATACACTAAATTTTATATATATTTAAATATGATTTTATAATACAATTTTTAAATTTTATATTATAATTAAATATAATTAGTAATAAAAAATTATGAGATCATAAATTAATATTATAAAAAATAGAATATAAAAATAAAAAAAAGTAAAAAATTTAAAATTGAGAAAACCTTAAATTATATTTTTAATGATCCTTTATATAATTACTTAATATTAAAGGGCCTTGAATAATAGTTTCCCATTCAATTTTCATGTTCCCAAATTCAAATTAGCAAAATCAATACAGACATGCTTTGCGGCTAGTGCTTGGCGGCTAGTGCTTTGCGGCTACAATTGTCAAAATCAATTTCCTCCTCTGAATTTTCACGCTCAAAGTGGTTTTCTTATAAATGGGATCATTTTCTTTCAATTGCCGCAAACTTAAAGAAAGAGTCGGCAGATATACACTGTTAATTTTTTTTTTTAAACTATTATATACTTATATATAATTATTTATGTTAAATTAGATTTTTTTTTTGAGTTTAAGAGAAGAAAAAAATGTCTGCGTCATTTAGTTATCAACTTCAAACATAATTTGGTGATATACTCGAAAAAATATCGAATGATAAGGTATACCCATCATTGACTCTTGAAATTGAACATAATGACACTAAAAAAAAAGTTAAGATCTGAAATGTGAAATCACTTTAAAAGACAAAAAATTAGTAGAGAATTTAAGTTAGTTTGTAATTATTGTGAAAAAAGGATAGGAAAAAATACAAAGCATAGGACAAAATACATATATAATCATTTTAAAATATGTCATTTACAAAACCGAAAGCAAAATGATATATAGAAAATGTTGACAACTGTAAAAATAAGTGAAGGAAAAGTCAAAGTTAGCGCATATAATTTTGATCAGAGAACTTTAAGGAGAGAGCTTACAAATATAATAATTTTACATGAGTACCCTTTCAGTATGGTTGAACATGTTAGATTTAAAAGATTTCTTAATTCTGTTCAACTATTATTTAAGATGGTTTCTCGCAATACAATTAAGAATGATATTTTAAAGATATATGATTATGAGAAGTCTAAAACAATAAATTTGTTAGAAAGCAATCAAAGTAGAATTGCTATTACTATTAATATGTGGACTTCTAATAATCAACAGAGGGGATTTATGGCCATCACAGCACATTTCATAGATGATTCTTGGACATTGGAAAGTCGAATCATAAGATACTTTTTATAGTATGAAATTTTTTTTTAAATAGTTTTATATTTTCAAGTTTGCTGTATTTAATATAGTTTATAATATTTTATTATAATTGTTTATATACTTTTTGTATGAGGTTTATATATGTACCATGCCCATATACTTCTGATGTACTTGCTGACATGTTGATGGAGTATTTATTGGATTGGAATATTGATAGGAATCTTTTTACTTTAACTATAGATAATTGTAGTACCAATAATGTTATGATTGATTATTTTGCTAAGAAATTGTCTGGCAGCTCATTATTATTGGGTGGTAACTTTTTTCATATGCTTTATTGTGCACATATTTTAAATTTGATAGTGAAGGAAGGGTTAAATGTGATCGGTGGTAGTATTGAAAGGATTTGTAGTAATGTTGCTTATTGGACAGCAATACCTAAAAGAGAGGAAAAATTTGTTGATGCTGCTAGTCATTTGAATATTCAAAGTAATAAAAAGTTATCATTTGAATATTCAAAGTAATAAAAAGTTATCTTTTAATTGTAAAACTAAGTAGAATTCTACATATTTAATGTTTCATACTGTTTTGACATACAAATATGTTTTCCCTCATCTAAAACAGAGAGAATCACAATATAAATGTTTGCTTTCTAAAGAAGATTAGTTGTTAGGAAAAGAGATTTGTGATAAATTAAAAATATTTTATGAAGCGATTGAATTATTTTGTGGAACTCAATATCCTACAGCTAACCTTTACTTTCCAAAAATTTGTCAAATTAGGTTGTCAATTGTAAAGTGACATACTTCCATATATGATGAAGTAAAGAATATGGCATCAAACATGATAACAAAATTTGACAAATATTGGAATGTAATTCATGGAATAATGGCTGTAGTTACTGTTTTGGATTTGAGATTTAAGATGAAGTTGTAGGAGTTTTACTTTCCAAAAATCTACGACGCTAATTTTTTAGTTGAAATTGAGAAAATTCGTACGATTTGTTATAAGTTGGTGAAAGAATATTAGTTGAAGAACACAATAGACGAAGAGATTCATCAACTTTAAGTTGCTTCATCTTTTGGGTCAAATTTGGTTCAAGCAGGAAAAGTAGATCCTTTATCATCATTTAACTTATTTGTTTGTAACACCACTAGTAATGAGAATGTTAAATCAGAGCTGAACCATTATTTAGAGGAATTTGTCTTGCTTAGAGTTTCTAATTTTGATATATTAACTCGGTGGAAAGTAAACGGGTTTAAATATTTTACTTTGTATGCCATCGCTAGAGATATTTTAACTATTCCTATTTCTGTAGTTGCATCTGAATCTGCTTTCAACACTAGTGGTAGATTTGTAAGTTTACATCGTAGTAAATTACATCTCAAAACATTAAAGGCTTTGATGTGTGTTCAAGATTGGCTATGGGTTGAAATTAAAGGTATGAAATTATTAATTACACATTGAGTTAAATTTTAATTAATTTTATTTTATTTAATATTTAACTAACTAAATTCTTTATGAGTTTGTTTCTATCATCAGGTTCAGGTTCTGGTTTAAGTTCAACTTTTTTTATAAAAACTAGATGTCATATATATTGTGAAGATACAGACGAGATAAATTTAAAATGTTATTATATAATTCTATTCATTCACAACTATTCATAAAATATCATCTTAATTTTCAATTAGATTAATAATAAATTAAAAGTGTTATATTTTTTTATTTGATATTGTAGGAGTGAAGTATTAAAGAAGACGACGGAGTTAATATAAAAAGAAGTAATAGTAACATTATATGCATTATTAGAATTTGAGACATTAATTGTTTTATTATTTTATTTTTACTGTTAATTATTGAATAAGACTGTTTTATTACTTTATTTTTTATTTAAAGATATTATTTTAATATTTTATAATGATAATTTTTATTTAGAATTATATTATAATATGTTAATGATATTTTTATTTAAATTAATTAAATTATTATATTAATAAAAATTAATTTATAAAATAGGGAATTGAGATGGAGACAAACTCATTTCCCACGAGAAGATTCTCTATCTCTACCTAATTAAATTTATTAAAAAATGTTGATCAAAATAAAAAACAGGTTAGGAAATGGAGTATGCCTCCCTACCCCCACCCTGCCCCATTGCCATTTTTAAGGGTGAACAGAGTTTGAATTATTTTAAATCTCATTTATATATTATAAGCAATGTTTTGAAATTGATTGGCGTTCATAACCACTTCGAAATATAATCTAAAAATTGAAGTTGTTAATAAGGATGATATCACATAATTTTATAGGAGATACGGTATTAATTGAGTTTAATTATCACATGCCTACAATAATATATTAAATTAATAAGAATAAGCTCTTCTAGGAAACTTGAAATATGTTATGATCTTATTCCTTAAATATGCAAATTTTAATTGGAAGGTTGATGATTTGTATAGAATAATAACAGTTAGATCCTTATTTTTATATTTTTACAAATAATAATATAGTTTGTTAATTTATAATAAATCAGTCCCTATTTTCTATCCAAAAAGTAACATAAAATTTAACATTAAAGAGTATTTTAGTATTTTTATTATAATTTAGTGACCTATTTTTATAAATAAAAAATTTATATCTTTGTTTATAAAAACAGAAAAATTAATGTATATATATTACAAAGACTTTAAATCTTGGCTGCAACATAAATAACCAAAAATTCTCTGTTAGAGATCAATGGCAAAAGGTCAATTCAGAGAAGCACTTTTGGCTCTTGTTTGCATTACTTTTGCTGCAATCTTGGCCCTTCATCAATGTAAGTATATATGTATATATATATATTGAAACCCTCCCATCCTCTTCTTCAAAATTACTTATGATAGAAGCGCTTTTCTTGTGTTTGTTTTCTGAAATTATTTTCAGGTGAAGGTCAAGAAGTGATTCCACCATGTATAAAGGTGAATCAAGATGGTGTAGAAAATTGGTGTTGCACAACAAATCCAAGTGTAGGATGCTTCCCAAAAAGCAAAGCAGCTTGTTTAAAGAAATGCCCTGCTTTTCCCCCTCCTTCTTCTACTGTAAATCCTTAGAAGTGATTCCATCATAAATGCTTCTTCAGTTTTAGTGGTTGTTTCAGTTTGTATGCATGATTGCATTCATTTCAATAAAGGTTTATGAATAAATGAAAAAGAACAACATAAAAAAACACTTTTTTTTTAATTTTATTTTTGTATGTTATTGTATGACATATCGAGAATATATTATAAATTATTAACAAAAATTATTTTATTTTTGTCTACATTTTTTTAATTATTTAAAATATGTATTAGTATCATGTATAAAAATTAAATTTGTAAAATTATGACTGTACTAAAATACAAATTAATGTACCAAAAACACAGTTAAATAAAATTATGTAAATTTGCAACCACTTCAACATGTTTTTCGGACAAATATTGAGAATATAAATTGCTTTATTCTTCAGAAGAATTGTTAAAAATTGATTAATTTGAATATTTAATCATGTTTAATTCATAGAGTACGTTCTAATTATATTATTTAATAATATACTCTTTAAAATGACAAAAATAATATGTAGCTTTAGCAACAAAGGGTATTTCAATCATTTCAGTGAGAATCAGTTGAAAGTTACTTAATAACCTATTTGCTACAAATGAAAATAATATGTATTTTCTGTAAACGAATCAAAATTGGGGACCAAGATGTTATTGTTCTATTTTTGTTTTCCAAACCTTGTTACAGAATACTGTTGCCCAACGACCTTTCACCTTGCAGATGGGGTCATGCTTGCAATTCGCTCATCTTCGCAGCTTCTTTATCAGATTCCCAGACTCTTTACTTTGACCCTTTACGAATCTAAAAAGCCAAAATAAAGTTAATTTTTTAAAAAATTTCATCTTTGATTCATTTTGAAGTTCTGAAAAGGGGAGGAAAATTGGAACTTTTTGTCAATGGCTTCATTTCTAGGCACAGTGAGGCCAACCCCATCTTCCATAGCCTGTTTTGCTCCCTGTAGGCGCCAAATATCGCTTTACAGCTCGCGACTGTCGCTTCCACGGACTGGGTTTTTTCGTTTCAAGAGGATTCTCCATGCTTGCCTTCAATCTAGTATGTCTTTCAATTCAAAGTATCGTTCTTTTCTGCCGCATATGATCGTTTTCTGGGACTTTTTAATTTCTTTTGCTTTGTATACGATTATAGAGGAGTTATAATTTCTGGGTGTGATTGAATGGATGATTTATTCTCGGTTCGGCACATTGTTGGGTGGGATTTATGATTTATCGTCATTGTGTCTGTAAATTGAAATGAGGAAGATAGATTGGAAGCTTGTGTGTATGAGTTCCGTTGAAAATTTTCAACTTGTAACTTCGAGTAGATTTAGATATGCGAATCGATAGAATTAGAACATTTGATAATTGTGAGGAGTAGTTGATATTTTGGTTGATGGGAGTAGTTGATATGGTTTATGTCTGCTTGAAAGAAAATTATTGATGGGCTATCTGCAGATATTACATTGTTGTCTGCAATTGTAGTGGCTATAAATGACTTATGACTGACCCTGCGTTGCATTACAGATTTGGCAAATGGGGGCAGTGGAGTGCATTTACCTGCTAAGCAATCTGAAATCATATTTATCGGGACAGGAACTAGTGAAGGGATTCCTCGTGTGAGCTGCCTAACTAATACTTCAAAGACATGCCTGGTACACCACAGAAAGCTACATTGTAGTCATGATTAGGTTTTAGTTGATTGCTGTGGATTTCCATGACATGAATGATTAACTATTTGGAGACATGGATTGCGTCCTGGATTTTCACAGGTGTGTACAAAAGCTATGGAACCTGGTAATAAAAATAGGAGACTCAACACAAGTATCCTGATTCGTTACCCTGGGCCATCTGGGATCTGCAACATTCTAATAGATGCTGGCAAGTAAGTGAAAGTTACTTTTACTTTGACCATATGCTTATCTCTTCATATGATTTGAAGGAGAAACAAATTAGTTTTCTATACCAAGTTGGGATTGGTGTGCTACTAATTTTCTTATACCTATTTGTTTGCATCTGATTTCAATTGATAATTTTTCTTTCATGATGTGCTCATATATTAGCAAAAATTAACATGTAGTTGATAACTTGGTCTTGTATAAAATTATGTATTAAATGTTGCTCCTGCAGTTTTCAGCCTTATTTCTTCGGGAATTGATGATGGAAGATTATAATACCATATTACTGAACTTGGTCTCCAGAATTAGATAGAGAAAGTGAGAACTAGCTAGTAACCGAGCAATTCTTGCCGGTCTTAGTAACTCCCAAAACTTATATGGCAAAATTTTTCTCTTGTTTCTGTTTTTCAGGTTTTTCTACCACAGTGCTCTTCGTTGGTTCCCTGCCTATGGGTTAGTTCTTATCTCATTCACTTGAAATTTTTTTAGCCACTTTATTAATGCCATAAAAGTTATCAGATGCTCAAACATGATCAACATTGAATTTACTTGAGACGATATGATTGTAGCAGAGCCTTAGGATCTTGGTACTTGGTTAGACATTGTGTGGGAATCTGGAATATAAATTAACTGCAAATATGAAGGACAGTATTGCAGAAGTGCTGTAATGAGTAAGGGATGATGCTATTTCATGTACTACTGAAGATGAAAAAATGTTCTTAGTTGTAGAAAAACTGGCATCATAACTTAACGGTGGCAGTATTTTTGTATCCCGAGTATGTAATGATTCTTCTTCACAAAAATACCAATGCTGAAACTTTTCAACCCACTGTGTTAGATTCTGTACTAGCAAGAATAGAAAATATTTGTAACCTGTGTAGTTCTGCATGTTCCGACTAAGATGAATGTGGATCCAGTGGAACTCATTCTATTGAAGTGAAACTCTTTTGTGATTAGGTTCTACCAATGGACACATTTTGGTAATTTTGATTCTGTCTCTGTACATTTAAAGCACAATACAGATCTCAGTTTCTTTAAGGTGCTTGGTTTCTTGTACTGCCATTTTCACTGTTCCATACTGCTGTGCAATTTTTGTTTTGGATACTTAGAATTTGAATATTGATGCTCAAATTTATTGGCATCAGAATTACTTCTTGACATTTTTGTTTTATACATAGAAGATTTAAACGTTGACTACTCCTATTGGTCACAGTACATCTTAGAGATAATTAATTTTGCATCTAAAATTGTACCTATATAACTAGTTGGCCTAAACTAGCATAAATATGTGTATCAGAAGCGCAGGCGAGCATTAGATATGAATTGAGGTAAACACATATCAGAATATAAGATTAATGTTAAAGGTTTAGAATTAGTTTTCAAGATATATTCATAAAACATTTCTAATCTATTGATGAAGTTAATTTGTCTTCAGCCACCTATCCTGTTTAATAACTTTTAAGGTCTTGATTTTTCTGATGAAGGTTGCTAGTTGTTTGATTGTGATGCTTTTGCAAATATCTTTATGGTACATGTTGGGAATTTGCCTTAACATAACCAGCTGCATTTCTGTCAGGCTAAGAACAATTGATGCGGTTATAATTACCCATTCTCATGCTGATGCAATTGGAGGTCTCTGGCATAAACACTTTCTGATTTTATTCCTTAATCGGAAGAAAAAGTTTATGCATAATTTTGCTTAAACATTTACACATATATGATCTTGCATTGACCTTTTTAATTTTTTTCTTTTGTTGCTCTTTTGCAGGTCTGGATGATCTTCGTGATTGGACGAACAATGTACAGCCATACATTCCAATTTATGTTGCAGAGCGAGATTTTGAGGTTCAAAACCGAATCTTGTCTTCCTTGCATCAAATTTTGTATGTTTTTTAACTTTTTTCAATCTTGAAACTCATTGTTAAACCAATCCAGGTGATGAAGAAGACTCATTATTATTTGGTTGATACAAGTGGGATTATACCTGGTGCAGCAGTTTCGGAGCTGCAATTTAATATCATAAATGAGGAGCCATTCACTGTACATGATTTAAAGGTGACAGTCATTCGCTTTAGATTGAGGTCGAATGCTCAGCCTGTGATATGAATGAGTGCCAAAAAAAGTGACAGTAAAGAAATTCTTTCTTACAAACTGTGATATGTTAAGTTATATTTGAATTGCAAAGCTGAAGAAGAATAATCAGAAACCAAAACAGCATTTTGGAATTCAGTTGCATCTTAAAGTATGATTTTTCTAGCTTGGTTTTAATGTATATTCAACTTTTCAAGGTCGCTTAGTTAGATTACAGTTTATGATGTATAATGAGTTAAGTTTTCTTTGCTAATAAGTGAATGCATTCAACGTAAAATGGATCTGTCATATCTGATTCTGATATGCATTCTGTTCAAACGCTGTGCATCAGGTTACACCTTTACCAGTGTGGCACGGTTCCAGTTATCGTTCCCTTGGTTTTCGTTTTGGTAATGTTTGTTACATCAGGTAATTCTCTAAACATTTTATGTCCCGAGAAAATGTTATGCTTGTATATTTTCATAATTGTCATGATTTTAGAGTTGAAAGTTGATCCTTCATTGACATTTGCAGTGATGTCAGTGATATTCCAGAAGAAACTTATACACTTCTGAAGGACTGTGAAATCCTGATTATGGTTGACTCTTTCTCTGAAACACTCATATTTTATGTTGTTTCACCTGTATGCTTTTTTTTTTCTTAAGTAGATTTTTACAATTTGTTCTTAGCTTCATTGTCTAATGATTTCTGCAGGATGCTTTAAGGCCTGATCGTTCTTCTTCAACTCACTTTGGACTTCCAAGGGTATTTACTGTTTTCAGACATACTCAGACGATAAATTTAAATTATTAAAATGTTAGTATAACTCTTAACTTTCTTTTCAGGCTTTAGATGAGGTACGGAAAATCCAACCGAAGAAAACACTTTTCACCGGTATATTCTCTTTCTGTTTTTAGAATTCTAAGTTTTTCCTTAATGTCACATCGCTCTTTAAATTAAGATAAGCATTCACTAGCAATTTAAGTCTTGTTGTCATCTTCTTTCCCTCGCACTTGCCAAAGGTATGATGCATCTAATGGATCACGAAAAAGTGAATGAAGAACTTCTAAAATTGATGGAGACAGAAGGCCTCAATGTACAACTGAGCTACGATGGATTGCGTGTCCCAGTAACATTCTAGCCTTTTTACCTTGTTCTTGATGCAGAAAACATAGACTACATACACCAAACATGCTCTACCATTATCTATTTTTTGACTCAACAACTGTTTTTTCAACACAAAACCTACACTCAGGATTCGAAATTGATTATCTCCTAACTTTTCTGTCACAAACTTGTATGATGTAATCTTTCCAAGAAGTTTCCAAATTCAAAATTTGATGAGAGATGATTGTAGTATACACCAAAATAATACCCAATTCTTCCTTATTGATGTTACTTGCAAGTTGATCCATCTTTTTTCTTTTTCATTGTTAATTGTTCCTGATAATAACATGCTTGAAAGCAACATTTAGAAAATGCATGGATAATTTATAGCATAGTCAAGACAAGTTTTCTTACTTTTCATAGCATGCGCGCAGGCGTATTACATAGCACAAGCTCTCACTTAGCTCTCAATTATTTGCTTTCCACCATCAAAAACCAAATTTTGGGGAGATCTGATTGTCGATTTTTGAGTTGAATTTTTTAGCATTTGAATGTTCTGGGTTTGATCAAAGCTTTTGTGATAATGACACAAAACTATTATTATTATTATTATTATTATTATTATTATTACTATTCAAGTTTTGAAAAATAAATAAATAAATGGAATGTAGGTTTCCGGAAAAAGTGGAATGTGAATGAAAGGAAACTACTTGCTTTTCAATTGAACTTACTTTCAAGCTTCTTATATGTATATACATTGTGTTTAGATTTCACTTGTGCACTGAAAAATTTGGTCTCTCTTAAAGTAATCAATAACTGCTTTACAACGGGGTTTTAGAATTGAGTTTGGCCAAATACAATAATAGGGTATTTCTAATGTTTCATGATGTATTAATCTAAAACTCGTAACTATAAATATCATATCTGTGTATTCAAAATATATCTATTATATTTTTAATTTTTCATATATTTCATATTTGAAATATCATATATTCCCCCAATATATGAATATAAGGGGTTGACTTTAATTTTGAATTTTAAACAATCAATTAATATTATCGAGTTCATAAAATTATTTGGAAAAAAGGAAATGACTGATATTAAAGTTATAGATTATATAATAATTATAAAAAAAATTCAAATTTCATATATAAATAAAAAAATTAATATAATTTTTTAGTTAATAATAAAATATATATAAAAGATAAAAAAAAAAAAAAAAAAAAAAAAGGAGGACGAATGCTGCTTTGCTCCCAATTTGCTTTTAGAAAGGCTATGGGTATGGTGATATAGAGAGTGGGAAGTCATTGTCTGCTGGGGCCCACACGATAAGATATTGTGTAAAAGCAGGCATGCAACAGACCGATGGACAGGTGTCAAAAACCAATTTTGCCGCCTCTTCTGAAAACGAAACAAGAAACCGGGAAAAAAAAAAAACCCAAAAGAAAAAGAAAAGTCACGCACTCTGCATGGATCTGCGATACTCCTGTCGAATCACTGTTAGACACGTGTTCCTGTCGGGTCAAGTACGAGTCCTTGATTAGTCCTTTTCACGGGTGTGTGTTTTGTGTTGACACGAGACGGTGAAAGGCTGTAATCATGTTACTATTTGATATGAGAAGTTAATCTGTGCGGCTCTCGTTCATTCGTCTTAAGTGGACCCTCGTGCCCATAACTGCCACGTGCCATTGATGATGTTTGATCATTGAATTTTGTTAAATTTAATTAAATCAATCACATATTAAGCGTTAATTGGGTTTGATTTTTCTATTGTTTAAAGAAGTTTATAAAATTTAAATTTTTAGTTATAACAATTTTTGAACTTTTTAGAAAATTAAATAGTTTGAAATGCATTTTAAGTATTTTGTTCTTTATGCTATATAGCTTTAAAATATTTATCAATTTAAATAATTATATAATTTTTATTAAATTTTATGTTTTTAAAAAATTTTATTTGAAAATGCCTCGAATATTATGTCAGATGACGATGGACGTGAAGGGTAGAATTGAGTGTTTAAAATTGTTTGACAATTTTAAAAATGGGGTCCACGGATATGTCAATCATAAAGGATGGGGCCTACAACTTTATTGTTTATGTGCCCTCGTGAACTCTAAGTTCACACACATGAACATTAAGAATTGGAATTTGATGGTGATGTGATATGATATGATATGATATGATTTTGATACAAATTATTCTTCCTCATGATCTTAATCTTTTCACTGTTTATTTCCTTCCAATGTAGGGCGTTCGTGATTCTTGCTTTTATTTATTTTTTTCAATTTTCATTTTAATTTTAAATTTTTTAAGTAAATTAAAAAAATTATCAATTAAATTAATTAAAATCTACAATATTAATTATCGATTGATAAATTAATATTAACAGTTGTTAATATTTAAAAATAGATTGAGCTTAAATTCAAGTTAATTTTACCCTACAACAAGAGTTTAATATGTTTGATAATTATTTTAATTAGGGGTGATTTTATTAGATAACACTTATTAATAAAAAATTACAATACAAGAAGAAAAACTTAAAAAAAAAAAAGTGATTAATGTTAATCAAACATTATAAAATAAACTAATATTTTTATTATCTAATTTTGTTGTATGTATATATATATACATAATAATAATTTATTTTCAACAGAGACATCTGTATTTTTTAAAATATGAGTGTACGTATAATTATTAGCAATTAAATGTTGAATTGTTAATATTCAACGATGAATACTTCTAAATTTTAATATTAATTGAATAATCAGATAAGTTGATAGCAATATATTTTTCTTGAAATAGTAATAACTTACCTCCGAAATAACCCTAATTTAACCAAACATATCCAACAAAAATTTGAGGTCTATTAACTAAAACGTGTGGATATAATGAGCTGAAAGTAAATGAATGAACAGAAAAAATTGCATGCAAATTTGTATTATTTGTTCACTTTTGTTGGGTTCAATGTATGGCTTTGATTTGTCGCCAAATCAAATCAAATCAAATTTGGCAACAGAGTTTAAACCAGCTGGGTAACATTTTGTCTTCCATTCAAGAAAATTTTGGCCTTGGAGGAGCCCAGAAATCATGGATTCTTATCATTTTGTTTCCTAAATTTTTTTCATCAAATAATGATAGTATATACCGCATAATTATGGTACGAGTGAGATTCGAATCTCATATATTTTTTTTTAATATTATTTTTAAAAAATTTTATCAATTAAGTTAACTAATAGTACCATACACATCGTTTATAATTAAGTTGGTTTACTTGCAAATCCATTTATTTTTTAAAAATTTTTGTTTACATTTAAGAAAGATTATTATTATTATAAGTACTGGTATTGTTTTGTTAATAATGCATGATTTGTCATTAAAATTTTAGTAAAAAGCATTATTATGAAAAGCACTTTATCTCGAAAGAGCTCCAAACAAACCCTAATCATATATCAATAGGATTTATTAATTATTAATAAGTTAAATAAGTTGGATTGAAATTAGCATATGTGGAGATGTGTGAATGATTAGGGAAAAAATTTTTTAAAAAAAAAATAGTGAAAGAAGAAGAAGACAAAAAGGAAAAGCAATATGCATTATTATTAATTAATTTGAATTGATTAATTAAAAAATTAACTTCTTAATTAAAGTTGCTTTTTAAATTAGCCTCCAGCTACTTCTTGCTGCACACTTGTTTTAAAATTGAAACTTAAAAATCCACTCAAGGTAATTATATAAGAGAAATGTTTTGTTTTGTTTGGTTTTGTTTATTTTAATTAATTAATAAACAAAAAGCAATAAATATTTTTGTGTACCTACCATTATGTAAATTTATAATTCTAGATTGACAACCTTTACATGATATAAAAATTAATTATCAAATTTGTGATCAAGGATAGCTGAGTCATAGCATACAATTATTTACACAATATTATATAATGAAAATAGAATATTCAATTAATCTTTTAATTTTTTTATTATTTAGATGCATACATACATATATATATATATATAATCTTCTAAATAAAACAACCATGTAGCATATAAAACGATGTAATTTTCACATATTTATAGTTTCAATAAAGACAAATGGCCCAAAATAAGATCAACGAACTGGGTTTTATCATACACAACAAAACATGGATAAATTTCTCGTATTTTTTTATTTGTTTTAAAAAATTTTCAATATCAAAATATTTATAATTTAACTAATTATCTTTTTTTCAAAATTTTAAAATATCTTGATTATTTTAATAGGAGGGATGAGCTGGGAGAGCATATTGAGACTTGGGTCGAGCAAGATCCCATTTCAAAAACTATATGATTATTGAAGAATAAAAACAAGAAAATGACAAAACAAAAATAATTTTTTAATTTTGCCCATTTTTATTTATATATATATATATATTTATTTATTTATATAGGGAATACAATAACTCATCGAAAACATGAACAAACAGAAAGACAATGTACCTCCATAAGTTCCCATATATTTTTTATTTTTTAATTTATTTTATTTTATGGCACTGAATATTGTATACATTTGTGATAGTGAAATCTTCATATTTTTAATTAATTTGTGTCATTGTTGATGATTCACACACACACACACATATATTAATTATTTGATATATATATATAATCTCTTTCAAATTTTTATTCAAGCCCATCTTTCCATATATAAAATTGGATACATAAATCAAACTCAATCAAGAATTACAAATTTACAGTTTGTTTTTCATCTGCCATTTTCTAAATTATATATTTATTTAAATTATTACAAAAATTAAGTTAAAGTGGCAATTGTAATTTTGCTATACCTACTACTTTTTTATCTATAATTTACATTATTATAATTATAATTACGTTATACTTATACCATTTTTCTTTAAAAAAAAACATTTTCATCTATGTAGTGTGAAGGGAACAAATAAGTTTACACTAGTTAAGTCAATCAAAATCAAAAGCATAATTGAAGCTAGTAGAAAAGTCAAGGAATTTAAAATTATTTATATGTAATTAATATTTGAATTGGGAATAATAATAATAATTATGAGGGTCAAATAATTCAGTTAAAGGACCATAGCTTGTATATAAACTTAAGTAAGTTTGGTGATGACATAGAAGTCAACCAAAGTGTATCTTTATCTACCATCTTAGTCACAACTGATAATTACATCAATTATAACAACCTTGACGATGATGACTAATTACCACACTATTATAATAATAATAGTAATAATAATAATAATATCATCCTTAATGTTCACTAATTAATTATGATAATTAAAACTTGGAAAATTTTATATATAATTGTAAAGTTAGAACACTTGTATTCGAATTATGATTAGTATAATAATATGAAGATAAGGGTAAGTCTATAATACAATAATTCTAATAAATAATCATTATTTTATTGCATATTTTAGATTTTTTTTTGGTTGAATATTTCGGTTTATATTTTGTATTTTGATTTCGTGAAAAACATTAAAAATATGTATAACACAAAATTTTAAAAATTTAATGAAAATTTTGATAAAAAATTTAACGATCGTAAAATTGCAATCTCTATATTATAACTTCACCTAAAACATAAAATCATGATTAAGATGAAAAAAAAAGAAAGGAGAATTATAAAGGTCAAATTAGGCAGCCTATTGTAATAGAAAACCTAGAAATTAAAAATATATGTAGCCATCATAACCTATATTACGTGTGTGTGTGTGTGTGCATAGCATATGATCTAAATTTACATTCTTAATTTATTTGAAGCAACACGCAAAATTGTCAGAAATTTCAGCCCTCTATAAATAAATAAACAATTAATTAATTGACAATTAGGAATTGATAATGAAATATAGAATAAGATATGATAAATAGTAGCTTGCTTTTAGCCATGCCTGTTAGCAAATTTAATCAATGAATCAATCATATCACTGTAAATATAGAAAGCTGTGGAAAGCTATACTACCCATCACGTAAAAATTAAATATATACACGTAAGGGATAATGACATACGAGCTTCTAATATTTAACTTTTCACAGAAGGGGTTATAATATTTTTATTATAACAAAGAAGTCCTCAAGCCTTTGTATATAATTGAATTTTGATGGTTATGTTAGTATAGAACAAAACTTAATATTTGTTAACTGTCTCACATCGCCATCGCACCGAACTACTATCTTCTTTATATATGGATTAGTTACTCTCATCTCTTGAACTAGTTTTTGGATTGAATTCTAATTAAACCCATTTCTAATGAGGTGTTAGAGAAAAGTTAGCTCAAGAAATGAGAGTGCTTAATCTATATATAAGGAATATAGCAATCTAGTGTAATAACAATGTAAAATGGTTAACACTCTCCCTCACGTAGAGCGGAAAGATAGTAGTTCAGTGTGATGGCAATATGAGATGGTTAACATTTTCTCTCACGCGGAGCATGGGTCAAATATATGAAAGGGCAAAGAAATAAAGATCCCACCATTGTTAAATTATCCAGCTGTAATACCATGTTAGAAATGGGCTTGAGTAGAACTCAACCCAAAAGCTAGCTTAAAGGATAAAGGGTGCCCAATCCATATATAAAAAAGATAGCAATTCAGTGCAATGGCGATGTGGGATAGTTAATAATACTGAATACTAAAGGAATAAGGATCTCATTATTGTTGTAGTGCCCAACTCTGATACCATGTTAGAAATAAGTTTAAGTAAAACTCAAGTCAAAAGCTAGCACCTTCCCTCATGCGGAAAGTGAATCAGATGCATGGGAGGGCAAAAAAATAATGATCACATCATCACCGAAGTGTCCAGCTCTGATACCATGTTAGAAATGGGTTCAAGTAGAATTCAACCCAAAAGTTAACTTAAGGGATGAACGTGTTCAATTCATATATAAAAAAACAGCAGCTAAGCCTGATGATAATGTGGGATGGTTAACAATACTGAATAATATTTTAGTCATTTTAATAATAGTTAAAAATTTGAGAATTAATATTTGGTCTGGTGATACTTCTTGAGCATAACTTGAGATTAAGAATTTAATTGTTCTTGTTCTTATAATTAGTTATAGAAATATTTCTTCATAAATCAGACTTGGTATGTCTTTATATGAGAATTTATTTTAAATTGAGTTTGATTACAAGCAATTTTGATTGACTTCTAACTAATAATATGTTACTACTAAAAAAGGTAAGAAAAATTAAGGATCTATTTGTGTTGAAATACACTAACTATATATATTCTTAGAATTCACCTCTTAATGTGAAAATTTATTTCCGAATTTAGCATAATCATAGTTGGTAATGGTTAATTTCTGACCAATGTGGTAGCACTAAAAGAGAAAAGAGAAAAATTAGGGGCCTTTGTGTTATAAGTAGACTAAATGTGTTTTTCATTTGCTACGATTTAGAAATGCAGGGATTCGGATGTTGTTGTCCAATCGATATACATTGCTGTCTCACTACAATGGTAGCTTTATTTTTTTCATTTTTCATATTTTTTTGGATGGTTACTTTATGAGCGAAGGGAAAGGTGATTATGGGGATTAAAAAAAAGGTTAAGATTTTATCAGAAAATTATTAATTGAGAAAAGAAAGGCAAATAGACAATAAAGAAAGAAAAGATTTTTCTGGGGGTTGAAGAAGAAAACAAAGGAAAAGACAGAAAGTGTAACGTCATGAATTAGCCGTAGGGTTTGTGGTTTATGTGTTCTCTCTTTGTGTTTCAGCTCCCTTCCTTCCTTCAGGATTATTATTTTTATTAGCAGATTCCCTTCTCATCCACATCTGCGTCTCTCTCTCTCTCTCTCTCTCTCTCTCCCTCTTTTTCTCCCTGGGTTTGATTTGTTTTCTGTGTTTTTTGTTTTTTTTTTTTCTTCTGTTCATATTTGTATGTTTATAGTTGGATTTTCCTGGTATTTGGAAGCAAGAGGCATACGCAGGTACTAGCTAAGACTAAGGTTTGTTTGTTCAACACATGAAGAAGAAAAGTGCTTCTGCTTCAGCTCCTAGCTAGAGTTCTAATTTCTTAATTTGTTTTCTTATTCAGAAAAACAAAATATTGTCTCTTTCTGTTGAAACCAAACAACATCTGATATATGAGAATTATTGAGATACAATCAACTTCTGCTTCTGCTTTCTTTGTTTTCTTATTATTCTTTTATCTATTTCTGCTTCTACTTTTCACTTTTGAATCATTTTTGTCTTTAGATCTCCTCATGAACATATCCTTCTAGCTAAAAACCGGCTACAAGATCTACCACGAGAAAAGATGATGAAAGGATTGATATTTCAGCAACAACAGCAACAAGTTTTGGAAGAAAACATGTCGAATTTGACTTCTCAATCTGGTACTGAAGCAAGTGTTTCTTCAGAAAATATTAGAGCTGAAACTGCTGCCAACAATTTTCCTCATCAACAACAATTTTTTGCTTCTCCACCTCAACCTCCACCAAAAAAGAAAAGAAATCTTCCGGGCAATCCAGGTAAATTTTCTTTCTGTTCTTTAATGAATCTGCATCTGGGTGGTTTTTTTTTTCTTATTAGTTAAAAAAAAAAATTATGTTTTGGTTTATGTGATTATTTTGGGTTTTGAATCAGACCCAGAAGCAGAAGTGATAGCTTTATCACCAAAAACACTTATGGCAACAAACAGATTTGTGTGTGAGATCTGCAGCAAAGGGTTTCAAAGAGACCAAAATCTTCAGCTTCACAGAAGAGGACATAATTTACCATGGAAGTTGAAGCAAAGAACAAACAAAGAGGTGAGAAAGAAAGTGTATGTATGTCCAGAGCCGAGCTGTGTACATCATGACCCATCAAGAGCTTTAGGAGACTTAACAGGAATCAAGAAGCACTTTTGTAGGAAGCACGGTGAGAAGAAGTGGAAATGCGATAAGTGCTCAAAGAGGTATGCAGTTCAATCAGATTGGAAAGCTCACTCCAAGACTTGTGGCACTAGAGAGTACAGATGTGACTGTGGAACCCTTTTCTCAAGGTAATACACCTATTTAATTGTCTTATTAAATTCCAAAAGCGCTTTTGAGAAAATACATACGTAAATTCTAATAAAATCTTCATTTATTGAGAGAGAGAGAGAGAGAAGGGAGAAATTAGACATATGGAATGTCTCTTCAGTTTTATTACAACATTTTATTCTTCACATTCATGAATTTATTACAAATACACATCTGGCTTTCTTCAGCAGCTGGCTAGAAGTACTTGTGCAGTTCTACTTTGATACCCTAGAGAGAGAGAGAGAGAAGCGAATAATGCTTGGAATGGATAAATTTAATTGAACGAGCTTATGTGGACAATTTGTCCTTAGCTTCCTCAAGTGAAAGGGAAAAAAAAAATGGACTCGGAAGCAAAAGTTGAAGTTAAGGAAGTCAAATATTTCTGGCATTGTCATAGAAGCACTTTATGACTGTTTTGCTTTTGTTTTCTTGTGTTTCTGAAAGTGTTTTATTTTTTTTTTGGTAATTTGTACTTTTTTCAGGAGGGATAGTTTTATTACCCACAGAGCTTTTTGTGATGCATTAGCTGAAGAAAGTGCAAGAGCAATTACAGGAACAAATAATCCAATTTTAGGTGCTTCTTCTGCAGCAGCTGGTAATTCTTCACATATAAGTTTACAAATTCCTCAATTTAGTCCCCAAGATTTTCATGCATTTTCCATGAAAAAAGAAGAGCAAAATTTTGGATTAAGACAAGCTGATCATCAGATAATTCCACCATGGCTTTCAACCCAACAACCAATTCTAGGAGCTGGTCCTGGCCCACCATCGTCATCATCACAAACCGTTGATCTTTCATCATCGTCATCATCAATTTTCAACACAAGATTAGACCAATTTACACATCAAAACCCTAACCCTAATAATCTTGGACCCACGATTCCTCCTCCTCATCCTTTCCAGCAAACAACAATTGCTTCCCCACACATGTCAGCTACTGCATTGCTGCAAAAAGCAGCTCAAATGGGAGCAACAATGAGCGGCAACAAAACTAGTAATACTACTGGTTCATCTTCGTCATCATCATCTCATGCTTTCATGATCAGACCCCACCAACAAGCTCACGTGTCTGCACCACTAGCAGCAGCAGCTGATTATTCTGGCAACAATACAACAACACAAACAGTGGCAACAACACCAACAACAACAACAACAATAGCTGGTTTTGGTCTGAATTTGTCTTCACGTGAAGGATTCATTCATGGCTTGACTTCTTTTGGGAATAAAGCTGCTGCCGCTGCTGCTATTCCTTCTGCGTCATCTGCTTCTGCTTCTGCAGGCTCAGGTGTTCTTCTTCAAGAAATGATGAACTCTTTCTCGACTGGGTATGGCGCAAGCGCTTCATTTGATGAAACTTTTGGTGGGATTTTGAATTCAAAAAAAGATACAACAAGAAGTCATAGCAGAAGTGATCATTTAAACCAAGAAATCAACAATGGTGAAGAATTGACAAGAGACTTCTTAGGGCTCAGAGCTTTCTCTCAAACTGATATTCTCAACATTGCTGCTTTTGGCAATTGCATCAACACTGAAGAACAACAACAAAATCATTCTCAAAAACCTTGGCAAGGTTAGCAGCTCATCAGATCGATCCATCGATCATGAATATTATTAGGTTTTTATTTTTTTAGTTTATGTATTTTTAGTTTCCTTAATTTTTCACTTTTTCTAAACCTTCCAAAATGGAAGTGTGATCACGATATTTCAATACCTTCTGTAGTTATATTCCACCAAGAATTTTCCTTTTTCCGTTCCCTTTTTTATGATATTTTTCCTTCGTTTTACTGCCTTATTCGCATATAATAAGAACCCTAGGTTCTTTTCTATTAAGCAGTACGATACTTAGAAATAAGCAACTTAAGAAAGAAGCACTTTCATTAGAAGCAATTTTCGGATTCTTTGCATTTCCCATATTTTAGTAAATTTCTTTTTGCATTCTTGAAGCATCTATATATGTCTGGTGAATTGATGCCAGATGGTCAATATATATATATATATATATTTGTGGAGGGCAACATTTTGTGCATCACATGTGATCTGATGTTATTTGCATGAAATACATACATAAATATAGAATACATAATATGGGGATCACTATTTTGTTTTAACTTAGTATACGATTATATATAATTACGCAAACTATGTATAATACTGCAATAATTTTTTTTTTCATTATGTTTAATTTGTAATTCAGACAATAATTTCAATTTCAGATATATATAGGATAATTTTGTTTCTAAGGATATATAATCCTAAAATTACGTTATTTGGAAGCTTAAAAATAATAAAAGTATCTCCCTAACTTGTATCTTAAATTTTTTTTGGTGAGTACTGTTATCGAATTGATAAAATTTTTTAAATGATATAATTAAGAGATTTGTGGCAGGAATTTCACTTATATATATATATATATATATATTTATGCAATATTTTTATTTTTTTTAAAAAACACCTTTTCTTTAGTATGAATTGACACTATATATATATATATATATATATATACAATTTACCCTCTTGGCAAATTGTTTTCTACCATAGAATAAGACAAAATTTCACCTTTCTTACATGGAAATTAAATAGGTTTTGATTAAGGTCAATTAATTCATCATACTAAATTTAATATATCTTTTATTTTTCCTCTCTTTAGCTTAGAAATTTATTTGTAAATAAATTTGAATATGCGAATATAAATAAATAAATAATGGTAATATATTAAAGGGTATATAAGGATATACGATTGGTATATGGGCACAATTAAAAAAGAGCATTGGATTCTCCATTTAAAAAGATTCGTATAAATTAAATTTGCATATAAAATTGTGCTAGCAAGATAGAGATGTACCAAATGCAAAATATTATTTTATATTCAATATTATATATTATATATATATATATATCACAAAAAGCGATATAGCTAATATAGATGATGTTTGACACCTAATTTTGGTGCAAGTGGGATTCAATCCCGAGGGAAGATCACTCTACATGTATATTCTAAATACTAATTTTTTTTTGGGTTCATTTTTTAATTTTAAAGTTTTAATAATATCCTTGTGATGAATGGTATGGTAATGTAATTTTGTTTTCTTAATATATATTAGAAGATGTAATTAAATCATTAGGGTTTATTCTAAGTTACTATATTTCATATATAATCATAATATATATATATAGAGAGAGAGAGAGAGAGAGTACAAGATTGAAAAGATTATATTTGATTTAGTGCATAGTTTGACATTAAATTACTAAAGATCATGAATAAATGTGTGTGTGTGCGCATGTATATATATAATATAAATATTTGAACTAAAAAACATATAATATTAAAACTTATAAGTTTATATAAATTTCATGAAAAGAGAAGAGTTAGAAGGTTGAATGTTTGGATATATTTAGAGAGAGAAAGAGAGAAAAAGAGAAAGTGAGAGTAATAAAATACGGAATGATATATATAACTGAGTGAGGTATATGATTAGGCTATGATCATAAGAAAAAGTTAGCTTGATCAGTGAAAACTTTATAAATTAACACAAGAATATGATATATGACCACAAAGATATGTATGTAAGATAATGCTTATGGATATGAATGTCCCCAAGATCAAAGATTGTTGCTTGCTATAATATTATTATTGTGCATGTTAGGTCAAATTTTTTATTTTATAAAAAATTAAAATATAATGCAAGTAATTAATGTTTTGTGTGTGTGTGTGTGTGTGTGATATAGTTTGAAAGTGGTACTGGCACCTGTCATTTCATTGGTATTATAAAAGGAACAATTAAACAAGACAATTACACCAACACAAAGATTCCTCTGCAATTCCGCTTCTTCCCTTTACAGAGAAACAGACCGAAGAATATATGAATTGCTTGCTTGTAACCCATATATATATATATATATATATATGTATGTATGTATGTATGTATGTATGTATGTATGTATGTATGTGTATGTATGTATGTGTATGTATGTATGTATGTATGTTCATGTTCATCTCCATGTTTCATGCATGGTGTATTATTTGAGAAATTGTACACATGCTTTTGTTACTTCATAAAAGGGTTCTCACAATGTGACATGTTTGGGCACTTTATAGCATATGCATGCATAGCCATAGCTGGTAACATTATCGGATCAATGATATGTCAATATTATATATGTAACTGATAACATATCATTTGATTTTCTATATTATACAATTGATTTATAACGACTCTACTCTTAGTCTCACATTGAAAATTATTTATATGATCCTTTCTTTGATAAATTATTTTTAAAATACGAATTTGGCGTAAACTAAGAGCTTATGTTCTTTATGTGAGGCTGATTTGCATCAAATTCCTATCCTATAAAATATAAAATTTTGCAACTATTGAGAATTTTTATCCATATATGATAAACCACTGTTAGTTGAAATAGTCTTGTTAATTATATATTTGAATTAATAATTACATACAGTTCAAATGATCTGATGGTTCTATCTGAAATTAATTAATTTCAAATTAATTAGATACAATCTCATATACAATACATATACATACAGATCATACACATAAAAAAGTGAAAATATAATCAAATTTTCTCAAATTAAAGAGGCTAATTAGCTAATTTACTAGTATGATTAGGGATCGGTGGTGGGCTATATGTATAGAGATTAGAGAGAGCTGGAGTAATAAAGCATAAGCTCATTTCCCCAAAACCCAGATACTTTTTCCTGATTTCTGAAGCTTTGTTGGGTGCTTTTTGTCTGCTGATAATAACCCACAATTTTTTTTTTTTTTAAAAAAAAGAAATTACGTTGGTATCTCAAAAAAGCTGCCATGATCATCATCATCATCATCGTCAAAACAAGCTCCTAGGGTTAGGTTTAGGATTAGGGTTTTGTTTTTCTTCTGTTTTTCTTTTTGTTTATTTTGTTTCTGTCTGTAATTTTTTTTTCCTTTTTACGTATTTTGATGGTGGGCATATAGCTAAAACTAGTTGACTTGTCATTGTAAAGGATTATCTCCGTCTGTGTAAATAGTAATAATAATAGTGTCCGTCTGTGTCCCCTACTCTATTCTTTTTCTTTGACTTGTAGCATTGCTACTCTCTTTTAACATTTTAGATCTTCCCCACATCTTCTCTCTTTTGCTTTTCTGTTTACATCTTTTTGTAACTTTCAAGCTGTGTATGATGGTGATTTTTTCTCGAGAAAAATTATTAACCTTCCATGAAAACTTGTAAGTTGGATATTGTACTTAAAATTGTACTTAATATTACTTATAATTCTATTAGGGTGGCACAACAAAAATGCGGTGGGTCTCTAAGGTTAATCTACATTAATAATTTAAGATACTATTGTCAAATAAAATCTTAAATTCTTCGTTACGTTTAAATTAAAATTTTTAAACATGCTTAATAAATATTAAACGATAAGTTAATAAAATATTCAGATTTAGTAGAAAAATAAACAAACTCTTATTTTTGTAACAAATCACATGAAGTCTTTGGTAAATATGATTTGGGTTTCCGTAGAAAATAAAAGCCAGTCCACTAGGAAAGCCCACCTTGAATAGTCTTTTGTGGTGGATATGATATAGGCCTCTTGAAGCCCAATAAAAGTCCACTAGCAAAGCCCACCCTTAATAGTCTTTTTCATTTCTTTTCCCAAAGCTTGGCTTAAGGAGAAACATTTTTCTTTTCACTAAAAAAAAAAAAGCTTTAAAAATTCTCTCTTACCTAACACAATGATTTGGTGCCTTTGCTTCCAAAATTAGAGATCAGAACAATCCACAGAACAAAGCAAAATGATGGGGATTTCCTTTTCATTTAATTAAAAAAAAAATTTGTTTATTAGAAGTTATTTATTCACGAGATGAAATGCAAACCATTTTTTTAAAAATAAATACATATTGATTTAAATAGCAGTGTCTCCTAAAATAGTATAAGAGATTTTTAATTTTTCAACTCGTGTCAAAATGGAGATAGAATTTGTTTTATATTAGTACAAATTTGACTAAATTGGAAATAAAAAAAAAAAGGTTATACCTTTATTATTTATTATTCCATACTCGTGGTCATTCTTATAAATAAATAAATAAATGACATGCACAAACTGTGAGATTTGAGATATAAATTTTGCTGGGATTAATTTGTACTTAATTTGTAATATTTTTTAAAATTACAAATTATTAAAAAGCTCTAGTTTAAACAAATGAATTAGAGGTCTATTTGTTTTGTAAATTGAAATTTGAATAAAATTATTCATATATTTAAGAGATGTTTGTTTTTTAACTCAGGTCTGAAAATTTGTTAAAAATAAGTTAAAAATTTTAATTTAAACTTAAATAACTAAGTGTTTTAATAAATTAAATATTTTATTCGTTAATAATAATTGTAATTTATTATTTTTACTTAATATTTATATTTAAACCAATTAAAAAACAAATATTTCATAGAAGAGGGGCAAATGAAATTTAAACTAAATAAAAGTTATGACATATGAGTTTTCGAGATCTTATGATTTCTCAATTAGGCCATAATTAGTAGATATATTTGTAGTTAAAAAAATATACATTAAACTTATGTTATAACACTTAAATTTAACACTATAAAAGAGTACATTATTTATGGTCCGTTTGGTATAAGTTTTCAAATAAAATTTTTTAGAATAAAATTTTTACCTATAAAATTTTTATAAGTAGAGTTTTTAATAAAATTTATTAATCGTTTGATTATTATAAATAATTTTTAAGAAAATTTAAGTAATTATTTTATTAGATAAATATTTAATATTATACTTTAAATAAATAATATAAAATTTTAAAATAAAGTAAAATATTTTAAACAATTTTACTTTTTAAAAAAATTATAAAAACTTTACCATCAAAAGTTTAAATAATGAAATTCTTCTAGTAAAAAAAATATATTATTTTAATCCCTAAAATTATTTTTTTAGTGACAATCAAACGACATCAAAAATTTAAAAAGGACTTTACTATTAAAATTTTTTTTTTATTTAATGAAAAAGTTAAACACAACAGCCACTTAATTCAATTGGCATCTTCAGCTCCTAACCTATTTGATATAAATGGATGAATTAAATATGTAGTTTAAGAATGTAAGAACATGGGGACTTGAATGTTATTATTTATTTATTATGACAAACGGAGATTCCGTCGATCTTGAAAAAATTTTCAAATCCAATGCAAAAACACGTTTCCCGATTCCTAGACGAAGTCTTTTCTTTCTCCTCTGAGCACAAATGAGCAGCACTACTGCTGCTGAGTGAACGACGACGAAAGTCAAACCGAAGTTCTCCACGATATCGAGAATGCGGAAGCGGAGTACTAGAACGACGGTGTTTCTTACCGTTTTGATTTCTCTTCTGGCGTTCGGCGGCTTGGTCCCTGTCTTCGCTCCTCTTCCTTCTCTCCGCAATCCTCCACGTCATCGTTACCGGCACAAGCACGTAACTAGTTTCTCTCTCTATATGTGTAGTTGTTACGTTATGTATGTGTTTGTTGATCAGTTTCTGTAACGGATTAAATTTGAGGAAATGGTAGTTGAATTTTATTTAAATATTTGTCATTTAATAAGAATTTGAATATCTTGTTCAATGTTGAATCGTTAGGAGCTTAAAAAATGAATTTTGATAATTTTGGTGGTAATTTCTTTTGTTTTAAGAGTGAAAGTTAAATTTTGTTTAACTGTATTACCAGATGAATGATAAAAAATTTAAGAATGCTACAAGCTTAAAGAATGAAATTTTAGAATTTTGTGACAAGTTCTTATGTTTTTACAGTTCAAGATTTCTTTCTTTTTTTTTACAGTTCAAGATTTCTTTCTTTTTTTTTATTTGTCCCTTAATTTTGTGTGAGCTTTGTTGAATTGTATATTCAGATGAATGATAGAAAATTTGAGATTGATGACGACAAGTTTTGGAAAGATGGTAAGCCATTTCAGATTATTGGTGGCGACGTGCATTATTTTCGGATTCTTCCTGAGGTATTCCCCTTCTATTTATTTATTTATTCATTTTTTTCTCTAAAGCAGTGGCATTTTCTTTTTCTTTTTTTTTCTTTCTTGAAATGAAACTGTCATGTTGGAAATTGGTTTCAGGTTGTTTCTTGCTGAATGTTTTGGTGGATATAATGATCATCTGCGTACAATTTGATGTGTTTTTTACGAATGCAGTATTGGAAAGACAGGCTTTTGCGAGCAAAGGCTTTGGGCTTGAATGCCATTCAAGTTTATGTTCCGTGGAATCTGCATGAACCAAAACCCGGCAAGCTGGTTTTTGAAGGTATTGCTGATCTTGTATCATTCCTCAAACTATGTCAGAGGCTGGATTTGCTTGTTATGCTTCGACCTGGGCCTTATATATGTGGAGGTCAGTCTTACAACTTCAAATCCTCTGTCAGTAGTGTTTTTTTTTTTTTTTTGGGTTCTTGTTGCTGCTTGTATTGATAATGAGAACTGTTTCCCCTGAAAATATCCTTTTGTTGCAGAGTGGGATTTGGGGGGCTTCCCTGCTTGGTTGCTTGCCATAAAACCGGCCCTTAAACTAAGGTCATCAAATCATGCTTACCTTCAACAGGTATTATATTTGTGATTTTTAGCTTTTAGCAAAGCCTGTTTAACTTCTGTTTCAACTTTAACTGCCATTGATTCACCGTGAAGTACCTCAATGTGCCTCTATGAAAAATAAAAAATGTTGTAGGTGGAAAGATGGTGGGGAGTTCTACTTCCAAAAATAGCTCCTCTTCTTTACAAAAATGGAGGCCCTATTGTAATGATTCAGGTATATGGTGTTGTTACTTATTTCTTAATCAGAATCACAGCAGTTAAGTCAAAAGGCATATCCTTCTTAAGGGTAAAAGAAAGCTATTGTTACACTTGGCCTAGGGGAAAGTACAATTCCTCCAGATTTCCGGTCCTGTCTAACTTCATTGCAAATAAAAATAGTAATGCCATTCCTCCATTCTCCTTACATTCCCCCTTTTCCTTCCAAACTTCCCTTCTGGCAAACAAAGTGTTCATATGATAAGTTCAGCACCAAATTCTCTAGCTTCAGGTGTTGATGTGGATTGATATTATTTTCACAGATTGAAAATGAATTTGGTTCATATGGAGATGATAAAGTCTATCTTCATCACCTCGTGACATTGGCCAGAGCACACCTTGGGGAAGATGTAGTTTTGTAAGAAAATTTTCTGCTCTTCATTCCAATATTTTCTGGTAATTGCATTAGGGTTATTATTTTGATATGAAAGTTAGCCTTATTTCAACTAAGTGGGGTTAACTACATAACTTTCTCTTGGCTGCTCTACTCATGGCCACATGGTTTTCTAAATTATATGTTATCATGTCATCTGATTATCTATCCTGTCCTTGATTTTAATTGTTCTCAGGTATACTACAGATGGAGGAACTAAGGAAACCCTTGAGAAAGGAACCATCCGCGGAGATGCCGTCTTTTCAGGTAAGTTGAGCATAATGTACTGTAATTTTGTAGTTGTGAGGGAGATAGGTACTCTTTTAGACACAGGAATTGAAAATATCACTCTATAATGTGTCTTTCCAACAACTTTTGTTCTCTTTTTCAATTGTTTATACGTACAAGATGTTATTCTTTGTGTAGGAGTAATGTATTGCTCATTTTGTGTATAACCTAATTTGTGATTTGTAGCTGTTGACTTCTCTACTGGTGACGAGCCATGGCCTGTATTTAAGTTACAAAAGAAGTACAATGCCCCAGGAAAATCACCGGCACTTTGTTCGTAAGTGTCATGTAATTGTTTTGTCCTGGTCAATGTCTTGTTGCTCATAATGCTCGTTATCTCAGGGAATTCTACACAGGTTGGCTTACACACTGGGGAGAGAAGATTGCAAGTACTGATGCTGATTTTACAGCAGCTTACCTAGAAAAAATTTTGTCACGAAATGGTTCTGCTGTGCTTTATGTATGTACTTTGATTACCAGTTTTTAGCTGCTACAAAGAAAATTGTTTGTATGGTGATGTTCTGAAATCGGGGACTTCCAGATGGCACATGGTGGGACAAACTTTGGGTTTTACAATGGAGCAAATACTGATAAAATAGATGAGTCTACTTACAAGCCTGATCTCACTTCCTATGATTATGTGAGGACAATGTTGATTTGCTTGTCAAGAAAACTAGATTGGTTGTATGCACCAAACTGGTAGTCTAATACCCTGTTATCCCAGGATGCACCAATTAACGAATCTGGTGATGTGGATAACCCAAAGTTTAAAGGTATAATTTTATCTTTGTGTTTCCTGTGTAGCTGGGTTAAGGCCTTTTTTCCTTCTATTTTGTAAGTAATGTTTTCACAGAATTCTGCTGGCAACTGACTGTTCTCCTTTCAGCAATTAGGAGGGTCATTGCCAAATATACTGCAGCATCTCTTCCTTCAGTTCCTCCTGACAATGAAAAAGCTGGATATGGACCTATTCAGTTACAGAAAACAGCATTGTTG
This sequence comes from Azadirachta indica, assembly GCA_022749755.1. Classification (NCBI taxonomy): domain Eukaryota; kingdom Viridiplantae; phylum Streptophyta; class Magnoliopsida; order Sapindales; family Meliaceae; genus Azadirachta; species Azadirachta indica. Next base: position 3,640,049 of record CM040442.1, on the reverse strand, counting down.
TTTGATTTACTTGATATGATCAATCCTGCAGATGTAGTGGAATCTGAAAACCCAATTTCAATGGAGTCTGTGGGCCAGGTGTGTAAGCATCAATAGTCTCACTACCAAGTTTCATTTTTCGGCATTTGATAACAATCAAAGATTGCTGAATACTATCTGCCACATTTGGATTATTTTTTGGTCCAGATGTTTGGATTTCTATTGTATGTTTCTGAATATTCTGGAAAGGACTACGGAAGCAGTCTGCTGATACCAAAGGTATTGTCGCATTGATATCCTTCATTGCATATTTGAGCCAGCTAATTGTTATTTCAGTGTTTTCTCATATCAAGTTATCCTGTCATTATTAGTTTCAGTATTTACTTATGGTGATTCACAGAAACTTAATAAAGACTTTAAGAATTGTGTTGCAGCTGCATGACAGAGCTCAAGTGTTTATATCATGTCCATCTGAAGATAAAAGTGGAAGGCCAACATATATTGGAACCATTGAAAGATGGTCAAATCAAGCACTCAGCCTCCCGAATTCTAGATGTATCTCTAACATCAGCTTATTTATTTTGGTAATTGGCTGTCATTCTCCTTCATTGAAAAATTGACAATACTATTTTTTTTCTCATTCCAATTAATATATTTCTGTCTTACAGGTTGAAAACACAGGCCGTGTAAATTATGGGCCATTCTTATTTGATGAGAAGGTACAGTTACTTGCAAAGCATAAAATCTAGTTTTTCTTTCTCAGATACATCAAGGCATCGTTTGGTGACATTTAGATCCTATCAATTCAGCTTCTCTCATTGCTGTTCATATAAACATTATAAGCTTTAATTGTTGATGTAAGGAAGTACAATCAAGCTGATTGAACTCCTAGTTCTTTACAGCTGGTTTTTCTGGATTGTAGGGCATCTTGTCTTCAGTTTATTTAGGAGGGAAAGTTCTGTGCAGATGGAAAATGATTTCTATTCCTTTTCACAACCTGAATGAGGTGCCAAATATCAGTCTCATCCGTCAGGTTGCATATTCTGGATTGATTAAAACATCAGCAAGCAAAAAATTACAACATAACTCAGGTATGTCTTTAGATTATAGCATATTTATTGCCTTATTTTCTCTCGCACTTTTAGTTGTCTGGTCAACTTAGACTCTTTGCGCATTTGTTTGTCTTGGTGCAAGCATGAGGAGGATATAATTTATGTATTGCATTCCTTCTGCAGAGAACATTACAAAGGAACCTGCATTCTATGCTGGAACTTTCTCTATTGACAGCATAGACCAAGTTAAAGATACATACTTATCATTCAGTGGTTGGGGTAAAGGGATTGCATTTGTCAATGATTTCAACATAGGAAGATATTGGCCGGTAAATATTTTCTTCTAATTAAATGTATTAAACGGTTTATATCTTTTCCGCTGAGAATCTGTAATTGGCCCTTTTTGCAGTCTGTTGGACCGCAATGTAACCTTTATGTCCCAGCTCCAATCCTTCATCATGGGGAAAATGTTGTGGTACGGATTGCTTAAATATCCTCTTTTTCTTGGTTTATTTCGGTTTTTATATTTGCAAATCAGGCTCTTTCACAACTGTTTATATCTTTTACATACTTGTAGGTCATATTTGAGTTAGAATCTCCAAACCCGGATCTTGTGGTACATTCAGTTGATCAGCCAGATTTCACGTGTGGTTCAAGTAAATTGAATGTGCATCAGTCTTAACTCTACATCAATACATACCAAATAGTTTGTGCCATTATTGATAAGATAGAAAGAGTTGATTTCTAAAGTTCACCTCCATTCTGGCAAATGTTAAGACTTCCGAAAATCTTCCCTATCCTGGAATAGCCGCTCACAGCGCAAACAAGTTATTGCACATCATTCTCCAGCAAAGAATATATACCTGCACGAAAGATAACACTTGAAGTAGAAAGAAGAAGGCGCGGAAATGCCGAGAACAAATCTCTATATAATCCACTTTATGTTAGGATCTATATTTTTTCAATACACAACTTATTAGTGTCATATATTTCTGTCTTCTGTTTCCTTCTCTGACATGAAAATGCCATCATCGTTTCTCTCCAACAATTAACAAGTTTCCTGCACATATTGATGAATGTTAGCGCAAGTTTCCCAGAGAGTACTTTCTGAAAACATTCCTAACAAATAAGATGACCACAGAGAACAAGGCAGTTGATAATTTCGTGCCAGAATAAGAACACGAAACGTTCATACCTCAAATGTTATAGTAAATCAGCACATAAAAGGTAACCTGTTCAATAACATAAGATTGGCATACCTCAAATGTTTTAGTAAAATCAGCACGAAAAAAGAAACCTGTTCAATAACATATGATCGGCAAGATTTGATTCAATCAGAATCAACAGTCATTTCTTTTATTTCAGGTTGTTTTGATGTTCATTTATGTTTAATCTGCTCCCAGTGAGCTTTCCAGACAACTGCCAACTATGCTACAAATAGTATTGACTACAAAGCACAACAAAAACAGAAAAGCGAAACCCAAAAAAGAATCATTTGGAAGGCTGCTTAGATTCGTCCTTTTGATCCTGTTTTGATTGGGTCATTGCCGCCGCTGCCATTGACATCGCTGCTGCTGCTGCCCCAAGCTTTGCCCCACCTGCTGCTTTCATTGCACCGGCTACTTTAGCAAAGACTGCAATTCCGCCTACTAGTACAGCCCTCAAGGCAACTGTTGGTTTTACTGCCATAATAGACCTGTAATTTCCAATAAAATTAACAGCTTCAAACTAAAAAGTCTCCAAATGAATAATAAATAAATGTCAGATCATAATGCATTGTAAATAATTGCCAGAAAAACAGCCGAGAAATATCAACAAGATGAGAAAGAAAATAAGTATTCAGGCTATCTTTCAATCTAATTTTAGGAAGAAAACGAATATAAAGATTCACTTATTTATATAAGTCTACATTTTAACCTTTTGGATGTGAATGAAATTTTCTTTTTTATTTTTTTTTTCCTCAGTCAACCAAAAAGATTCTGATTATCTCATAAAAACAACAAAAATTCCTTGAAATAGGTTGATAAACAAAATTATTAGCAAGGATGCAAAGCTTGTCCATGTTTGGACCATATGTTTGTTCATCTATTTGGCATTATATTTCATGAGTTCATCCTCAAATGGCCAGGAAGATTGAAATTTTTTTGCTCAAGAAAACAAACGACTTAAGAAAGAAATAGAAGATTTCGCACAATACTGTAAATAACATTCTATGAGAAGATTCTTAGCAAGTTCTTTCATCAACCTAAACAGTTCATCAACCACGTAGGTTCACACAAACACAAATTATCTGCCTTCTTAAACCCTCAAACTTTTCGGAAAATATACAGCTAGGGACGCTGGATAAAATGAAATTCCAGCTATCTATGCTAGTGATCCTTTAATTATAAACAAGCTTCTATTCAGTAATCATCAACATCCATAAGTCAATAACACATAATAACTTTTATACTAAGTTTTCTGAATACTACATGAAAACTCTGTGATACATGCACAAACTCATCTGTATCAGGCACGTAACCAAACATTCCAACTTTCAATGCCAAAGCTATCTCCTACTCAGAAAACATTGCAAAATAAAGCTTCATTCAATCAACATCTTAGCTTTTGAAACTTCTTATATACCACTTTCCTATGCATTGTGCTGCTTAGAACCAAATATCCATAGGATAAATGACGTAATAAAGTGGTTGCCTATTCCTTTAACATTCACAAATACAGTACCCATACATAAGCGTCAAAATAAAATTTTGATAACAGCACTCTTACTATCACAAGATCTCAATCAAAACTTGAAATTTAGCCCAAAACAAATTCTGGGTCTACATCAAATTTGTTTAAATCAATTCACCCGTGCAAATTTACTTATATTTGCATCCGAGAAAAAAAGTCTTTTTCCTCTTTCTCTTAGTTTTCTCCTTCCTGGTCTTGAAATCAATTGCATTCAGTAAAAAAAAATTCAAACCAAGAGAAACCCACCAACATATAGCAATAAACAGCACACAAAAACATTAAAAAGGAAAAAAAAAAAAAAAGGCCCAGTGAAAAGAAAGGGAGAGAAGAAAACGAACCTAAGCCGGAAGTTTTGATACAATTTTTTGCTGAAACCGTAATTTGCAGAGTGAAAAGGAAGAAACTTTTAATTGTGGGATACCGTTTCAGCTTCTCCCGCGGAACTAAAATTGAGGTCTGTTAATGGCCGGCTTTCGAGGAGAGACAAATCCGGAAGTAAAGAAACGACAACGTTTCAAGGAGGTGACGTTTCTGCCTCCAGGCAAAAGGGTGCAACTGTTTGATAGAAGTAATTTTCACCGTTCGATTCGTAACGGTGAACGGTGATGATCACGAATTATGTAATCTTATGGGTTTATCATCTAGCTCCTTAATGTTTCATAAATTTATTAAATAAAACATAACCTTTTCATTTATATTAAATAGATATATAACCAATTAACCATGTTTTTCATAAATAATTTCTTTAAATTACTAATACGGTAGAAACTCGAATGTTATTGCTCAATTATAAAACTTCATCAGATAGAAATACTTAGGAAAAACTTAGCACATGAAATTATAAAAATGCCCTTGGTAAGCAAAAAATGAGGGGAAATTTATATGACAAGACAAGAAATTTAGAACTATCATACCTTGGTAGAGAATAAATATATTTATATGAAAAAACTCCTAAACTATAGGGACCTAAAGGGTTATTATTCCGAAAGCGAACCCAATGGATCCGTTTTCCCCTGGGCTTGTCTTCTCTACATCCCACTTCCGTTCACTCAAAATCCTGCACAGCCCGATGGAGAACAATGATCCGTTTTCCTGGATCCTGGAGCATGATCCCAACCATGCCGACCCACAGTAACTCTCCTGCACACTCAAATCAAGACAATCTATTCCTCTCCCCGCAACATCAACAACAATTCTACCAACCACCACCTCAATTTCCACAGCAGCAACAGTTTCAGACGCAGCAGCAGATTCAACAACAACAACAACAGCAACTTCAACAACAACAACCTCTGCAACAGCAACCTCGTACACTTCAACAACAGCAACCCCAGCAGACTCAACATCACCAGTCACTTGCTTCCCACTTCCACCTCTTACATGTATGTGTGTATGCTTTTTTTTTTTTGGATTATTTTGTTTAATTTGTGTTTTTTTGTTAATTTTTTGAAACTGGGTTTGTTGTTCAGTTGGTTGAGAATTTGGCGGATGCTATTGAAAATGGAACCCGTGACCAGCACTCTGATGCTTTGGTACTTTTCCCTAATTTTTTTGCGGTTTATTTATGCTGGGAATAGTTTGTTTTCCGCTTCTTTTTAATTTTAATTTTTTAATTTTGAATTTTGGAAGGTTCATGAACTGAACAATCACTTTTGAGAAGTGTCAGCAGCTGTTGAATTCAATCTCAGGATCACTGAATACTAAGGGAATGGTAATATCTATCAACCCCAGTTCATTTTTTATTTTTTCTTTTAATTAAAAGATTGTGTAGTTTTATGATGCATTAAGAGTCAAGGTCTCATGCATAATGTTGGGCTCGAGTTCATTTGATTTGTCTAGTTAATTAAATTGCATAATGTGCTTAAAGGTTATACCTTTTTGTTCAAAGAGGAAGAAAATGGTGTGCACTTCTTGTCCTAATAATTTTTGTTAATCTCATGTTGGAATGGTGGACATTTCAAGTCCCACATGAGATGCATATGCTGCAAAAGATGTCCCATGGTGCAATAGACACTTGCCAAAATATTTAAGGGGTGTGGAGGGAGAGGGCATTTTGTGGAGATACAGTCTCAAGATTGGATTTTTAGCTCAAATAGAAATAGTTGGAGGTAGATAAATGAACATAGATGGAAGTATCAAATAGGGGAGCTACGGAGGAGCTGAAATTAGTTCTCTTTTTTGCTTTTCTTTAAGCATCCACATCGACATTTTCTTTTGGTCGCTTAAAGTTCCTTAATATAATCCAGTGAATTTTTTAAATTGGATGTAGACAGTTGAGGGACAGAAGAGAAAGCTGGAAGAAAGTGAGCAACTACTTAGTCAGCGGAGGTGTGTAATGCTTATCTTGTTCTTTTGTTTACATTAAAAGTGCTATACTTGAATGGTACATGAGTTGCATTGTAACCGAATGACAGGGAACTGATCAGCAAGTATAGGAACTCTGTGGAAGAGCTTGTCAAGTCAGAGCCATAGTTGCTTGTCTGCATCTCAACCCAGGGTGAGAAAATCAACAATTACCTTTAGAATGATGGGAAACCAAGATCCTTTTTTTTTTTTTTTTATTTGGAGTGGAACTTTCAAGCATGTTATTGGGAAAAAAACTGAACTTTGTGATCTAATTTGAGCAACATTGCCAATTCCACCTGTAACGACAGTTTTTCTGTACTAGAAGTTCATTCATCATTAGTCTTCTATGAAGTATGGAGCATGCGCTTGAACTTGTTAGATTGACCTTGCAGCTCTTACATAAATTCTCAAAATTCTGACTTGACCATTAATTTAGGATTGGAACTTTCTCTGGTGGCATATATCTCCACCTATTTATATTTTTTGGGAATACCAATGCTGAAATGATTGTTGATGCATTTCTGTTCAACTTTTCTTATTTGGACATGAAAAAACTCTCAGAAAAACGTCATCTACACTTGATGTCTTGTGTGTTCTGAAACAAGTTATGGATGTTGCCCTGTCAAACTTTTCTTGAGCTCTAGTATCAGCCTTCAGAATTACCTTTACATGGAATCATAGGAAACTACTGCTGATCACAGTCTAGTGATCGGGCTACTAGTATTTTCATCGATCTGATTGTCATCTTCTCATTCAAACTTGAAACACTACCTTTCTATCGATCATTAAACTTGCATTGCATATTTGAATAAGCTTTTGACCATAAATTTCCCTACTTGATTTCAGGTTCAGTTGCAGTTGCAGTCAGCACAACTCAGGTTCAAAGAGAAAACCAGCGTTTTTTTTCGGATTGTATAAGAACAACGCAATCTGTAATCAGTTCATTGAGTAAATTGCTATCTTACTTTCCCTCGCTTTTTCATCAATTGTATAACATTTCAAGCAATGAAATCAGTATGCAGCTCCATTTACCCCAAGACATCCGTTGCCTTGATACCTAACATAGCTTCTGCTGTTACATGAAGAATATCTCATCTTTGATCCAAGTGAAACCCTAGACTACAAAACTCAACTAAAATATTTTGCTATATATTTGTGTAAAAATATATTTTGAAAAAAGAAAAAGGTAAGCAACTCAATAAATCAATCATAAAGCTTACATATTTGGATATAATTTAAGAGTTGTGAGTGATCAATGGTCCAAAATATAAAAGTGCGAGGACAAATTATCTTTAAAATCATCTTAAAAATAATTATGTAAATATTATTTACTTTTGAGTTTGAAAATTTATTTTTGAACTCTACATAAATAATTCAAACTTGTCATCGTTAGCAGTAAATAACCAACATTCAATTGTTTGAAAATAGCACTTAAAATCATTCTACTTTTGCGTACCATAGTTCTAAATAAGTCTTATCTCTCATTTAACATAGAAAATGCATCATCATTTAACCAATTTATGAGTTTCAAACATCCCATTTCAGATTTCAGGGGTGTAAATGTAAACTTTTTTGATTTTAACAGAATGTCGAAACCCCTATTTTTAGCCACAAAATTATTTCTAGAATAAATACAACCTACCAAAACAAACAATCAATATTACCAAGTAAAAATTCTTTTTAAAAAAATTATTTTTTTTTGAATTAACTAAATTCGGTTAAGATCCCATCTAATCAAATTCATTTATCTGTCTGTTTCTCCCTTCATTTCTCTCCATCTCTCATTTTCCCTCCTCCATTTTCTTCTCACCCAAACAAACTTTACCCGCATCATAGAAAGCAAAAACAACAAACTGCAATCCCTCCCCGCCGGCAACGCAGCCGAATTCTCAAACCCCTTCAAAGAAAATTATACAAACAACAACTTTTGCACCATCAAAAATGAGCAACATTCCGAGAATTGGTAGCAGCAATGGTGCAACAACAACTCAGGCTTGCGCTGCGTGTAAATATCAGCGCAGGAAATGCGCCCCTGACTGCATTCTCGCCCCTTATTTTCCTCATGATCGACAAAGACAATTCCTTAACGCTCATAAATTGTTTGGTGTCAGTAACATCACCAAAATCATCAAAACCCTCGAGCCCCCGGCGAAAGACGAGGCCATGAGGACCATCATTTTCCAGTCTGATGTTCGTGCAAGTGACCCTGTTGGCGGATGTTATAGAATTATAAGAGAACTCCAGCGTCAGATTGAGTATAATAAGGCTGAACTTGAGCTTGTTCTTCATCAGCTTGCTATTTTTCGAGCTCAGACCCAACAGCAGCCGCAAAATCCTCTTCAGATGCCGGAAACTGATGATTCTGTGTTGAGTTATGAGATTATGAACGCTGCTGCTGAACCTTTGAATGTACAGAATTATACTTATAATGTTCAACCAACGCCTACGCAGCAGCAGAATCAAGAGCTTGTTAATGTTAGGAATCAGTTGCAGCAGGAGGAAGATGTTAATGCATGGGCCATGCAGGATCCAACGATTTTATCTACGTTGAATGTTAATAATGATAATGGAATTAGCAGTAATGACGATGTGAAGCCACAGTTTGTTGAGATTCCATGTGAAAGACATGATGTTAAGTTCGAACAAGATCAAGAAGGTCTAGTTGAAAGGAGGTTTGTGCCCTCCACGCAGTTGCTTATATCATCATAGATTTTATCTTGGTTAAAAATAAAATCTTGCAGAAAAAAAAAATGATGTTGGAGATCAAGAAGAGTTTGATGAATTGATGATGGCATTTGAATGAATCTTTTCTGTTGTTGTTTGTTAATTTGATGATGCATTCTATTCAAGCGTTTATATATGATCTCATTTTTTTATTGTTTTATTTCTGCTTTTATTGATTTGTCAAGTTTTGTCTTCAGAAAGTGATGAAAAAATTGATAATACATTTAAGACCATGAATCTACATAAAAAAATGGATAACCTCATTAATTTTAGACTGAATTCTTACAAAATTCCGGAAAAAATTCAATTTTTATCATTTCTTCCTCATCTCCTACAGAACGAGATCATTATCTTCTACATAGCATTTGCAATCCATTTGAAGAGCTAATTCCTCAAGAATTTCAAGAGCTTCCTTCAAATCCAGCTGCAAACTGTTTCCTGATGAGAACATATAAACTTTCTTCTTGACCTCAATCCAGCTCCGCCCAGCAACTTTCTTTAAACCCTTTGTTTTTGCAGAGATTCTCACCTTCGCAGAATCATCCCATCTCCCATTTGCAGCATATATGTTAGAAAGAAGCAATAGTTCCCGGTTGTCTCTGTGTTTAGGCCTAAAATCTGTGATGCCGTTGCTTCTGCAATGTCTGCAATTTTGTGATTCCGGCAAGAGTTCAAAAGAGCTCCCCACACATAAGCATTGGGTTCCGTTGGCATGTTTTTCACAATGTCACTTGCCTCCTGCAACAACCCAGCACGACCAAGAAGATCCACCATGCAAGCATAGTGCTCCATCTGTGGTTCAATCCTAAATTCACCAACCATCACATCAAAAAGCCTACGACCCTCCTTGACAAGCCCAGCATGACTACAAGCAGAAAGAACAGCAACAAAGGTGACCCCATCCGGTTTGATTCCAGCTTCAATCATCTCTTTAAAAGTTGCGAGAGCATTTACACCAAGGCCATTCATTCCATACCCTGAAATCATAGAGTTCCACGAGATTAAATCTTTCCTGTTAATTTGCTCAAATACTAAACATCCTTCCTGAAGACATCCACACCTCATGTACATGTTGAGCAATCCATTCTGAACTAGAATGTTTCTATTCATCAAGTCTCTAAGAACATGGCCATGGATTTCTCTACCAATATTCAGCGCTGCTGACCATGCACAAACTGATAGAACGCTAGAAATTGTCACAGAATTGGGCACAACTTTGGCAAGCTGCATTTTACGAAAAAGATATAAAGACTCCTTCCCTCGTCCATTGGAAGCGAAAGCACCAATTACAGCACTCCAACTTATCACATTAGGTCTCTCCATTGAACCACCATCTAATTTCTCCAACTGTGAAAATACTGCAAGTGCCTCATCACATAAACCAGCCTCTGCACACGATGTGATCAATGCATTCCAACTCACTGTATTCTTTTCCTCCATTTCAGAAAACAAATTCTGAGCCTGTTTTACATCTCCATGCTTACCATACACTGTTATGAGTGCATTCTTCACAAACAAGTAATCTTCAAACCCACCCTTAATAACATACCCATGAATCACTTCACCCTTTTCAACAGCAACTAAAAATCAGCACAGACAGATAACACCACAGCAAGCACCTCAGCATTAGCGCCAACCCCTCTCATCCTCATCATATCAAACAAATCCATAGTCTCTTCAAGCTGCCCACATCGAGCATGGCTTGACAACAACGAAGTCCATGTCACAAGATTTGGCTCCAACCCTTCAAATTCCATTCTTTTAAACATCTCAAGAGCGCTATCACAATCATAGTTCAATGCAAAACCAGAAACCATCGTATTCCACGAAATATAATTCCTAACACGCATTTTATCAAACATTTTATGCGCATCATCCATCCGTCCCATTTTTGCATACATTCCAATCAATTCATTGACAATATGAACATTATCTCGAAAACCCATTTGCAGAACATGATTATGAACAAACTTGCCAAAATCAAAACTACCCATAAACTTACAAGCCCTTATAACCAGAGGAAAAGTAAACCCATCACCCAGAACCCCTCGCTTCCGCATTTTAACATACAGTTTAACTGCACTTCCATACTCTCCATTCGACACATTTACTCTCAAGATAGAGTTCCAAACCAGAGAACTCGATTTACAATCGAATGGGATTGTTTCAAACACGTTTTGAGCATCAAAAACAAGCCCAAATCGGGCATACACCGATATAACCCGAGCCGCCAAGAAAGCACTAGTATTGGCGCGAGTGACGATAGCTTGAGCGTGTAACTGTTTGAGTTGAAGAATCGTCTTGCATCTTTGAAGGAGAAGGTCGAACAAATCGACGGCATTACGGTGCGTAATTGCAGAGAATGAACGACAGCGTTTTGGTTGGAAGAAATGATGAGGTTGACGAAGAAGAACCATACAGCATGAGCATGGGAAATCTAACCGAATTAACGGTTTACATTTCGAAGCTCTATTTTTTTTTAAATATTATAAAATTTTAAATTTTAAATTTGAAAAAAGGAAGAAAAAACTATAGAATAATATTTACCTTAAACAGGTTTCAATAATTAAACATTTAATTTTTTATATTTCTTTTATAAATTTTATTATGTTAATATAAATCAAAATTTTCTAATATCTTTGTTTATCTCCCTTACAATTATTTTTATTCATAATTTAAGCATAATTTTTTTTTAATAAATTTTATTACTTAAATATGAATCATATTCTCACTCATCATATACAAAGAATCGTTAAAAAAAAAAATTATCAAAATTCGTTCAAGAATGAAATTTAACCTCTCAACGATTGTTTTGAACAGCTATATTAGCTTCACTTTTCATAAAATGTAGACGGCTACACTTAGAAATTGTTAAAATACATTAAAAAAATAAATAAAAATCATCAAATGATTGCATTTCGTTTTTTTTTTTTTTTCCTGTATAATGTGCTCGTATCGTAGTTAATATAAACCATGTCGCATAAGAATTTCAAAATGTACATGACGTGCTATCAATTTTTCGCTATCAAAAGCCATTCCCGTACAAACTAAACAATAACTTTTTTGCAGTTCTGGATCAAGGTAAGAAATGGTTCAGCAATGTTATAAATCGTATGCTTCTGGAGCTCAAATCACTTGTAATTAATAGCCCATGTTCATATTTGGCACGCGAGTTGGAGGCTTCTCATCAGGATTCACCAGAACAGTTGCTTCAGTTGTTGTCAGCAGCAATGAGACGCTGCAAATTCACAAGCACGAGGGTTCAACTTAGCATATGCCAAAAAATGTTGTTTTGCATGAAAATTATAGCAACGATTGTGATTTTCATTTCACCTGGCGGCGTCTGCTAAGGCAGTTCTGACGACTTTAAGAGGATCGATGATTCCGGTCTTCACCATGTCAACATATTCACCTGTTTTTGTACATGCAGAAGACAGGAAATCATAAAGTGTCATGAAAGAGAAAGAGAGAATATTGAAGCAAGCTTCGATACAAATTTATGAGGAATTTGAGAGCAAACAGAACCTTTAGCAGCATCAAAACCCAAGTTACAATCATCTTGTTCCAACAATTTGCTAATAATTGCAGAACCATCAAAACCGGCATTAGATGCTATTGTTAAAGCAGGTGCCTATAATAAACAAATATCAACCATCAGGAGACAGAGGATTTGCTACAAAACCATGAAAGATCTAAGAGATCTGGATAAAACCTTAAGAGCATTTTGAATTATTTGCACGCCTCTTTTCTGGTCTTCATTCTGAGTTTGAAGGTTCTCAAGAGCCTTTGTGGCATATAAGAAAGCAACACCGCCACCTAAAAAACAATCATGCTGTCAATATAAACGGCAACTTGGTGTATAGACTTATAGAACACATATATAGATGATGAAATTCAACTTACCAGGCACAATACCCTCTTCCACAGCTGCTCTTGTGGCATTTAAAGCATCTGTGACCCTATCTTTTCTTTCTCCGACTTCTACGTCGCTAGCACCTCCAACCTTAAAAACAGATAAGTAGTTGTTTGTATATGGTATAAGCGTCAATGCTAGAATTCAAAAAAAAAAAAAAAAAAAAGAATGGCTTACCTTAAAAACAGCAACACCACCAGAAAGCTTTGAAAGTCGCTCCTGTGCTTTCTCTCTGTCAAACGTAGAAGTACTCTTCTCCATGGCCGTCCGTAGCTGTAAAACATGCAGAGTATCAGTATTTGTCACAAAATAATTTGCTTTCTTAACTGCCAACTTAAGAGAGAATAAATACAACTGAAAAATAATAAATATTCTAATAGTAATTGACCAAAAGAAAATTTAAAAGGAAATACAACTGAGATGGCTTGATAAAGTATTGGCATACCTCTTCACATCTCTCTTCAATCAACTTCTTATCCCCGCCACCATGTAGAACAATTGTGTCATCAACAGAAACAGTGACCTGTCATAAATAATTAAATCATGTCAGTTGAGTCTACAAAGAAGAGCATATAAAACTTACAGTCAGCTTTTATGTACAGACCTTTTTTGCAGTACCAAGCATTTCAACTTTGACCTTATCAAGAGTTAGACCACGATCCTCAGAGATAACCTATATGATGAACAGTTAACCAGTCCATTATAACCATCAGCAGAGGAAGGGAGGAAGAGGGGAACAAAAGATGGCAAATCTGAGATTTGGAAAATCTTATCACCTCTCCGCCTGTAAGAACAGCAAGATCATTTAGAATCGCTCGTCTGTTCTCGCCAAAACCCGGAGATTTTATAGCACAAACCTAAAGTCACAAAATTCAACATTAAAAGGTCCATTATATCTATGTCCAGATATCCCTCTAAGAAAGCACATTATGTGCCATATCATGAAGCATATATCTTATATAAATAGAAGCTAGGTATTCACCTTAAAACCACCATGATGCTTGTTAAGAATGAGCACAGCTAGCGGCTCACTTTCAACATCCTCAGCCACAATAAGAAGTGCTCTATTCATCTATTTGTAATCAAACAGCAATAGAAGAAAGGAATGAGAATTCTTCTTTGAACCCTCCGGAAAATTATCTTATCATTTTGTGCAAAATATTGGAAACTTACCCTTACAGCCTGCTCCAGTATTGCTAAAAGTGAGTTCATGTCTGAAATTTTCTTGTCATAAATGAGGATCAGAGGATTTTCAAGTTCCTGCTGCAGCACGCAAAATCACAATTTCTTTGTAGTAAGAGATAAAGGCAAATTTCATATGGCTAAATGTAGGTATCTATGTAGTATTCACAAATGCAGAAACATAAACTTTTCTGTTAAACTTGAAAAGAAAAGGAATGGCTAATAAAAATTATCAGCACATAGTAATTACAGAAACATGATTCACTACAAAACAGTGAATATCTTTTAAAGGAAAGATTTTCAGCCAGAATGACGCAGATCTGAACTTACACATTTCTGTGTCTTCTGATCTGTAACAAAATATGGAGAGATATAACCTCGTGCTAGTTTCATTCCTTCAACCACTTCCAACTCGTTATCCCAAGTATTCCCATCCTATAAAATTTATACATAAGCAAGACCAAACTGTAAAACTCAAATTTTGATTACATGAGAGGAAATAAGTACTCTCACCGCAACAGTAATGACTCCTTCCTTTCCAACTTTCTCCATTGCTCTTGCTAACAGTTCCCCTATCTCACGTTCACCATTTGCGGAGATAGTGGCAACCTATTCATTACATATCCATATGTTTCAATTATCATTGACAGAGAGTAAATCAAACATAAATAATGTTTCCAAAGTATGGTAAATTTTGCTCAAGCACATTTAGATATTAAAGTAGTTGCAATCGACTTCAGGAAAATAAAACAGTCCAACTGTCTCCTACTTCAGACTAGTATGAATATCTTAGATAAACGCATAGGAAAACTAATTGCTCTGAGAAGCTTCATCACCTGTGTAATTTCTTCAGGGGTACTTATCATTTGAGCTCTGCTTTTTAAGTTGGATATGACTGCGTCAACTGCCATATTAATACCACTGCGTAAATCCATCACATTTACACCAGCAGCTGTAGATTTGCATCCTTCAGTGAGAATTGCCTGAGTCATGACAGTTGCACAAGTTGTACCTGCAAAAGAAATACGTTAAACACCTCCAGCAATAAGATTGTATCTAAGAAACATTAAGCCTGCCTCTTTTTTTCCTACAAATCAATAACAAATCCTACTATGTTTAAACATAAAGTGAAGGAAATCTAGAAGAACTTACCATCTCCTGCAATTTTATTAGTAGCATTTGCAACCTCCTTTACAAGAGTCGCACCAACATTTTTTGCTTTGTCCTTGAATTCTATGCTTCTGGCAACAGTTACACCATCCTTTGTGACCTTGGGATTTCCAATACTCTTCTCAATAATCACAGTGCGACCCTGAATAGTAAACCAAAATGAATGACAGAAGAAATTCCAACAATATTTCTTTCTTACAAAGAATTAAAATTAAAAGAGAGATTACAAAATCTGACAACTCTCAATCTATTTATTACTCCAAGACATTCAAAGTACAAAAATGTAAAAGTCAAGGATATGCATCTAATACCTTTGGTCCCATTGTAACTTTCACAGCTTCTGCAACCTCAGATACACCTTGTAACATAGCAGCTCGTGCCCCAATTCCAAAATTGATATCCTTTGCTACATAGTTTCTATTGCATAAGACCCTACCATATACCTTTCCCGTTCAAACCATTAACCAACAAAGAAAAAATGTCAATGCAAACGAAAAATTAAATTATCTCAATTTCCCTAAAGAAATCAATAAAACCATGACCCGTAACTCCTTTTCACATTTTACGAAATCCCCAGTTCAGTATTAGACATAAGATTGAATATCGTACTCACTTTCTGCTATTAACCCATACTTCCAGCAACCAAAAAACAAATCCAAACTTTTAAAACGAAATGCAAATACAACAGAGAACAAAATGAAGAGACACAAGCTCTTACCACTTTCCTTGAAGCAGAGGAACTGTTAAATTATCATAAAATGCCATAAGAAAACGAAAGAATCCATTAGCAGGTATACTCACAAGAGCTGAATGTAACACTTTAAAAAAAAAAAACAAAAAAAAAAAAACAAAGAAAAGCAGCGTTACCTGATTGAAGAAGCAAGTTTTGAAGCAAATCGATACATAATTGAAATTAAACACTGAAAGAGAAGGAGACAGCTTTTTCGAGAGCAAAAATGGGAAGTTTTGATTGGTTTTAGGCTAAAAGTTTGAAACTTTTTTGTGGAATTTAGCTCTGTGGAACTGTAGGGTTTTAGTATGTAGGGTTTTACAGATTCTAGAACGTAAAACCTTTGGGCCTATAAAGCCCAACATTATGGGCTTATCTTTATTGTCTAAAAGTTTGGGCCAAAAAGTGTTTTTTTAATGTTTTCCTGTCAATTTTAAATAAGTTATTTGTGATTTCCTTTTTTTATTATCTTTTTTGTGGTAGGAAAAAAAAAATTAGAAATTAATTTAGAAGAGAAATGTGCACTTACATTGATGTATTCATATACAGGAAATATGTTGAGTGTTAATCTTTTTCCATATTTATTTTTAAAAAATTCTTTTTCCAATTAAAACATATATAAAAAGATTCTGAAAGATGTAATAAAATAGATAAATTAAATTGGTTTCTGTCAATTAATTAATTTTTAAAAAAAATTATATTTATGAATGGATTTTAATTTTACAATGAATAACAATAAATTCTCTCTCTTTTTAATTTTTTTAACTTGAGTATTAGATATTTTTAAATTCCATTATTTATACTTCCAACTAAAATAATAATAATAACTTTGAAATATAATCTTAAAAGGTTTGGATGTCATTTTGCCATTTCCGCTCAACTTTCATGAAAAGTGGTTCCACACTTCATAACTTTCTTTTTTTTTTTCTTAAGTATTGAATATTACATGTACAAATTATACATTAGAGATTTATCAAGAGTTTTGATTAAATCGCATATAACGTTGCCCAAATTTTTACTCCTAATACCAGGGTCATGATTGAGTCATAATTTTTAAGTCATTATCTTATTTTATTTAGACAATATATGCGTGCATATATATAAATTTAATACTACCAGTGCTTTCTTTATAAAGTACAACTAATTTATAATATAATATGAATAAAATTAAAATTGTAAATTAATCATAAAATGTCATATAATAATGTCACTCATTATAATACGTACAACATAACTCACTAAATTATTATTTTTATATGATGAAATTGTATTTACTTCACTATAGAAAGTTAAACTAAAAATTGACGAATTTATAAATTAATGTACCAATCAAAAATTATATTTATTATGTAAACTAAAGAAAATTGAACTAAATCAAACCGTTTTGATTCGATTTAATTTTTAACTTTTATTTAGATTTTCATTTCTTTTTTTAGTTTTCTAGATTTATCAAAATATTTGTTTACTATAAATGTATTTATTAATACTATATCAGAGTTCTACTGAAAGTTTAAATACACATTGTTATAATTTATTTTAGAGTTTTATGCATATATTGTTCAAGTTAAACTCTAAAAAACTCATATATTATTTGATTTAAACTCTATATATAGTAAAAAGGGTATTCACAAATTATGAAACAAACCCTGGCCATAGTAAAGTATTAAAATTTAACTATATTAATTGATTTTGTAAAAATAAGATTAAGAGTATGTCAACAAAAAAAATAATTGAATTAAGAAAAAATTGATCCGCAGTTAACCGAACCGGTTTGGTTTTATTTTACCGGTTTTATTTTTGCCTAGCCCTGGCAAGTGATTCACGTGATTTCAAGTGATCACTATTGATGGCGGGTTGCACACGACACATGTCATCCTTCGACAAAAAGGCATCATCTTGGATGCTTGAAAGATCGGGCGATCAAGAAGCACGTGCTCCTTATTGCTTTCCAAAACATGCTGCCAAAAGCACTCTCAGCAACAAAATCACTTTCCAAGGGTCCCGTGCTTTGAAACATACAACCACTTCTCTATTCTCTATTCTAGATGCATTACCTAGAAGGATATATTATTAAAAACATTTTAAATTTTTTTTTTTAAAAAAAAAAAAAAGCCCTAATCACACAACCACCCCATATACGCACATCCACCGACACGTAAAATTTTTATCCTCTTATTATTTATTTATTTTATTTTATATAAATAAAAAACACTATTTAATAAAAATATTTTATTTTATTTTATTATATAACTTAATTTAAGATTTATTTTTGTGAACAACTGGGAGTGACGGGACAACCACTAAATGCTAAGTAAAGACTTATTTTTGAGTCAATCATTCAACTACTCTATATACATATATATATACATACATACATACCAAAATTACCAATTCACCATCATCAAACTAGTTAATTAATTAAGAGAAATGGTGAGAATTATATGCTTACTTCATTCAATTCTTTTATCAACCACTAAGATATTTAAAATTAAAAAAATAATTTACATGTTAAACAAATGATTTTTTTTAATTTACTAATAATGTAAATATTGCACGCATGTTAAGCCTATCAAAATTATCCGCATGACGCTCTTAATTTAAACAATATTTTATTAATTACATAAATTAATTTCAATAAATGTAATGCCAATATCATGCATCTAACAAACGACAGAAATTAATCAATCAGAAAACAGGAAAATATATATATTAAAAAATTTGTAAAAAACATATATTTAACCATTCTTCCATTTACAAAAACACAAAAATTAAAATCACCCCCAAAAAAGATATGTAAAAAGAATACAAAAAAATCACAAAAAATAAAATTTAAAATTAAAAAACAAAATAAAATGTAAAATTGTCACACCTTTATTTAATTTTTATTTAAAAAGTCCATTTCCAGATCTTAATCCTCAAATCAACCTTACACTTTGCGTTCGAAGTCGTCGCAGACGTCGGCGTTTTGCCAGCCGGAACACTCGCTTTAATTCCGTCGCACGAAACCCTAATCCGAACTTTCGGAGACTTTATAGCTCCCATCTTCACTTTCACCTTCGTTTCGATCTTCACCTTCAACGGGAAATCCTTTTTCTTCTTCAGCTGACTCTGCAACGAGCTCGCCGACGCGTCGTCGAGTTGTTTCCCGTTGCTTTTGATGGAGGTTTTTATGACAGTTGTGTTCTTCGTACCGTGCTTGAAGGCCGGGAAAGTTCCGTCACCGACAGGGATGTCGTCGTTGCTGGTGAGGGAAACGGTAATGGGATCGTAGTAAAAGACGAGTTTTTTGTTAGGGTTTTTGGCGGTGACGTTGAGGTTGATGTTAGTGATCAAGTTCGAGGAGGAAGTGAGGTTGAGGGTGGTGATTTTTAGTGTGGAGACGGTGAAGGAAGGGCGGTGGGGGCGGTAGAGCAAGTAAACGATGGCGCCGGCGATGGCGGCGAGGATTAGGATGAGGATGATGGCGAGGGTGAGCCAGAGGCAGCAGGAACAGCAGCAGGAGCGGCGGTAACGGTGACGTTTTGGTTGAGGGCGGTAGGCTCCCCGGGTGGCGCCGTAGAGCTGGGCTTTGCTGGCGGGAAAAGCAGGGTTTCCGCCGTTGCTAGTGCCGTTGGTTGCGCCGTTCGCGGCGGGCTTCGCTGACGGGTAGATTCTGTCGGCCATGTTGGAGAGAGCGAGCGAGCGAGCGTCAGAGAGAGAGAGAGAGAATTTTGTTCGAAGGGCGAAGGGGAATGTGCTTAACTGCATTTTGTTAGTTGAGGAAATTGGAGTGAGGACTTTATCATTACGGTCCTTATTATTTTAAAACTTTATACAACAAAATAAAATATATCATATTTAATTAATTAGATCTCTTAAGTTTTTTTTTTTTTTTTTGTTATGAAACTGCCGTATTTCACTTTTTTAATATTAATAATTGACGGTACATATTTTTTTTTTATATTTAATCTATATATATATTATGATTTTGGTTAATTGTTATTAGATGATTTTGTGTAACTATATGTTAGTAAAAGTTATTAACAATTTAACAATAAACTATCTTTATTAAAAAATAATATGACTTTTTTAGCTAATTATCTATCAAGATCTTATTTCGTCAAAACTATTTTAGGATGGCTTAGGTATCCAAACTTATTTTGACAAAAAAAATTTACTTGTATTATATTAGAAACTAAATTATGAAAGATAAAAGAAAAAAATTAATTTAATAAAAACTTAAATTTGATTTTATTAACTCATTCATTTTTTTTAAAATCAAAATCTCACTGAGAGCTTCAATCCCCCTTGATCGCCTCAAAAAGAACTTTGTTGCTATCGGATTGGTAGAATTCGAACTCCCATTATATTAAGGGTTACTTTGTTACGGCGAACAATAATAAAATAAATAAATAAAAAAACTATAAGAATTTAATGCAAATAAAATATGTAGCAATCATGTATTATTATATAAAATATGAAATTATAAGGATCTAGATGATAAAGTTCAAAAAGAATAATGGAAGCAAGGAGAGACGGCAACATCATAACTAAAGCGAAGAAATTTGCGCACTCATTTTAGGTAAGCGTGTTTTGTAATGAACAAAAGGGGTCCTAGTTTTGGAAATTTTTTCTAAATTCTAATAATTTCATATTATAATTTCCATAATTAGATGTGTTATTATGTAAACCCTTTTTTTTTTTACCACCCTTTTGACATTTACTTAATTTACATAAATTTAATTATATTGTTTTATATTATAAATATAAATAGTATAAATAAAACATTCTCAAAAGAAAAAAAGATGATAGCAATTCCCTAATAAATATAGCCTACCTATTTCCCTTATAAAAAATCAATATTTTTTTGTTTAATTTATGGAATGTCTCCATTCTAATAAAATATTTTAAATTATTTTAAATTACAAGTAATAAAAAAATGACATAAAATAATAATTTAAATTTAAAAATTATATGAATTTAGTGCTAAAAAAGACAAACACCCTCTACCTCATTTGATATTTTTCAATTGTTTTTGTTTCCATTATCAAACTTGAATTAAAAATTTGACTTGAAAAGGAATTAATAAAAATTATTTTGAATATTAATGAAATTCAAAAGAAAAACAAAAGTTTAAGCTTATATCATATAATCAAAATTATAATTAACTTAAAAATTTATAGTGAGATAAATTTGGTAAGAGTAACTAAAATAGCATATAATTAATTTTATTGACTCTCATTCATCAATAATAATAATAATAATAATGTTGTTTATTATTTTTGTTATTATTGTTCTCATTATTATAATTACATTGTGCAACTGGGAACGTGAATAAACGCGCCTAAGGAGAGTGAACGCGCCAATCTCTCAACTAATAGACACCTCCACGTCACCTAATTGGCTCTCTTTTTCTATCGAACACGTGTGGAATTTCATCGTCTTCCCGTAATGAAGTGAGAGCCCACGCGGTCGTGAGGCAAGAGAAAATTTCATCTCAGTCCCCAATAATTTATATAATTTTATTTTACTCAACTAGTTTTTACATAATATCATAAGTACATCTAATATTTTACCTTTTGTTACACTCATAATTTCAGTCATCTTCTGTTAATCCCTTAACTATAATTTTGCTAGTTTTTTTCCATCGAACCCATAAACTAAATTTTTTTTTCCATACATTTTTAACAAAAAATAACATATTTATCCTTAATTAGATTACGATAAACCCTAATCTTAAAAGACAACATACTTATTTTTGTTTAAAAATTAAAAATTTTTCTATTTTGATCTTTTAAAAATATAGAACAATGTTATTTTGATAAATAAAAATTAAACAAAAAAAAAAAATATTTAATGAGTTTTATAAAATTATTTCATGACCCTCCTCTCAACGTTAAATAAAATTAATAGATTTTAATTTTAGAAATTAAACAGAACCAAAGATAAAACTTGTAGAAATTTTTGTGATACAATGCCAAATTAGTTAAGGGAAAGTTTGGAGAAGATTAAGGACTAAAGTGAAATTCTCTCGCCATAATAAACCTCGATCATCTTAATCACAAACGCATTTGTGATTTGTCTCTGATCGTGTGGTCAGGATTTGTCTATAAAAACAGTTGGCGTTGTATCATACGAAAAGCTCTTGATAAAGAAAACGACAAGGAACCAAACTCCAGCTACTTGCCGTTTTGTCAATCATTGACAGCAAGAAAATCAACGAAAACAGCAAATCGATTCCTCACCTAATTAATTAATTATTAATTAATCAAATAATTACAAAAATTTAAGATAAGTAATTTGTTAATCTTTATTTAATTTGGGTATAATTATTCTAATTATTGATTAATTAATCAAATTAATAAGTCAATCATCATGAACTGATTATAAATCTATGAGTTTGGTACACAGATAATTTTTTTTAATTAATTGATCAAAACATCCCAACTTCCAATGTGGACTTATTTTGAATCTTGTGCTTCTAAATTTTCAACTAATTCTTTTATTTTTTATAATTATTTTATTAAAAAAAATTGTTTTGAGAATTGTACTTTCAAAAGTTTAATGTTGTCACGTTAGTAAACTTCTTTGAATTTTTCTAAAGAAAACACTTCTAATTTTTCTTTTTTTTTTAATATTTCTCAAAAAGATTTTTAGATGTTATAATAAAACATGTTTACCGGTAAATTGCCTTTAAAAAAAAATTAAAATTACTCCTAACTAATCAGACAAGTAGAGTTTAAGTTCTAAATTTTATATAATTCATCTCAAAACATAAATTTATTAAAATTAGTTTTAATTGTTTGAATACGAAAATCTCTTAAAATAATATGAGAGTTTTGGAATGGAATTGAGGAAATATTTTTAATTTATATTTATAAAAAATTATTATTATTATCAATTATCTAATAAGAAAATTTTAAAAATTTTATAATCTTTAATTTTTCTAATAAAAATGATTCAAAGATATTTTTGTATAATTTATTGTAATGTAAAAGCATACAAACAGATCCTTATATCAATTTAAAAAATATTTTACATAATTTATCAAAAAAAAAACATAAATTTAAAGCACCTGAGTCTTAGTTGTTGGAATTAGTATAATCTCTTAAAATAATGCGATAATTGTGGAATTTGAATCTCAATCATGCTTGCTGGAATTAAAGAGGCACTTTTAATTTATATTTATGTAAAAAAAGAATCTAAATTTCAAAATAAAATATTAAAGAGATGCTCATAATTCATATTTTAATTTGTTTATTTTTCAAGAATAAGAAAAAGGACGCATAATAAGTCCAGCCCTTTGAAGAACAGTAATTAGTGGGCTAAGTATTTATGCCCATTCCTTATGCTATGTTGAGGCCCAACATAACAATCAGGCTCGGTCCTACCACAAACATTATCTTATATAAGTAACAAACATCCTTTTTTTTTTTTTTTTAAAGAAAATAACAAACATATTTTAAACCTATAATAACATTAAAATATAAATAAATAAAAATTTATGATTCCAATATATGTATATATATATATATATATACACACACACACACTCAAGCATATATAATCAATTATTTAATGACGATGTGATGATTGTTCAAAGCAAAGAAATAATACGATAAGAAAATATTAATAAAAACGACTATAAAAACACTTAAAATTGTTTTATAAAAAAACATGTACTTATATTGTTAATAACATCAAAACTATTTTGGACAGTAATAAAATACTTTCAAATATATTATTAAAAATAATCTGAAATATAGTTTAAATGGTTTAAAATATATTTAATACTTTAAAATTATCTTAAATTCAAATAACAGGAAGTAAGGATTTGGTGTTAATAAGTGAGATTTTTTATTAAATTAATTCAAATATCACATTAAAAAATAATTAACTTAAAAAACATAAGCCAAAGCAATTATAATTATAATGATTTAAAAATAAGGTTGGTTGGAAACTTTTAACATTGATACCGCTTTGCAAGTAAGCATTTATGTATTTTAGGTGTTTTCATAATTAAAAGGAGTAGGTTATTATATAGTATGTATCATACACAATATTAATTGCCAGCTTTTGTTATATATATATTAATAATTGGGCACAAGAGTTACTAAAAGAGAAGTAGAATAATGATATTTATAATTGTAAAGAAGTAGTTGGTTGATTTTGTAATCAATTTTTTTACCATCTTTTTCTTCACTTTTATATCCATTTGCCCAATACTCATAGCTTTATCATTTTGTAATTGAGTAATCATTCATCATTTTACCAACAAAATTGCATGCTATATAGATTTGAGATATCACATAAATATCATAAAAAATTTAAAAGTTTTAACACAAAATTTTAAACTTATTTAAAAAATAATAAATCTTTCGACACTTTAATTTATTATATTATATATAAAGAGTGTTAATATAAGTAACCGTTCGATTCATTGGTTTTTTAGTATAAAATTTTTATAGTTAAAAATATAAATTTAGAATTTAAAAAAATAAAATGTACTATTTAAAATATTGAAGTTATATTGTAAAAATTTTAGAAATTTTATATTTTAAATACAAATATTATGTTTTAGAAAACAAAAATTTTTAAATTTGACAATATTTTCATGTATAGGTAGATGTAAAAGCCAAGTGTAATAATAAGCAACGAACAACGAAGATATGGGTTGGGACCATATTTTTCTTCTGAAGAAGACAGTAAAATAGTACATAGAATGGCCCTCCAAAATTAAAGTTGGTCATTTCTAAAGAGTGAACAAATAAAAATTATAGTACAATAAAAGCCAACCAATTTCACCGACACTTTTAATAGTTGGTTAGTGTGTGGCTAATAATTAATCATAAATTGTAAATAATAATATCGTGATTAATTTGTAATTAATTAAAAAAAATTAATGAAAAAAATCAAAAGTTGCGGTGGTGGACTATAGGGGTTTTACCCTTACCAAACACAATGCAACACTTCTTGGCTTTTGTCTTTTATGGGGACAAAATATCCAAGCTTAGGTTATGATAGATTGCTTTCATGATTTCTTTGTCTCAAAGCCTAAAGTGTAGAAAAATAAATATGATCAAATAGATAATACAATCATGTCATGTTCTATCGAGTGAGTATCTTTATTTCCTTTTTTTAGATGAATTTGATTTAGTTAAATTTAACTGTTTTTTCTAGTTAATTGTGTTGATGTTTCTCGACTTAAATTTCAAGTAATCTAATTTTTAGTTAAAATATTTTTTAATGAAGAATTTCTTGTAAATTAAGAACTCTTGATTATGCTTTTAATAAGGTTAAAACGTTTGAAATTATAATTCATTTGTATTAAAATTAGGATTTAAAAATACAAATAAATTTTGGTAACATATTCGAGATTAAATAATTTTTGTTGATCACAATTTTATTTTTATACTCTTAAAATTAATTAAAAATATAACAATTTTAAATATATTATTAGATAAGTTAAAACTTATTAGGAAAATTTTATGTTGATGCATGTGGTTTGTCAAGGCAAATAAAGCCACCACCCAAAAAAAAAAAAAAAAAAAAAAAAGAAAAACAAAAGTTCTTTGAACAAAAAGCCAATTAGGGCATGGGGCTAAATTGGTCTTCATTTTCATAATAAAATGTAAGACTAGTTAGTTAGAATAATGGTCAAAAGAAACCACGTAGAATTTATAAAAAATTTATATTTTAGGATTTTTAGTTAGGTATATATTAGAATTGTACCCAAAATTATAATTATTATAACAAATTGAAATATTTAAATTCATTAAGAATTCAAATCTACTCTCAAAGTCCTTCATATTTCAAACATTTCACATCACCAAGTCACAACCACCATTAATGGCTGTGAAAGAAATTATTAATATCAGCCTAAGCTGACTATGAAGGCTGAAAACAATCCGAGGAATTATCAACTTTCAGCAAAGATTCTAACTACAATAATTCTTTTGGCATAATCTTTCAAGTTTCAATGTTTTCTTTGTTAATTTTTAATTCTTTTTCCTTACAACCCAACAACTATCTTGCTTAAAAGTGTTATTGTTTTGCTTTTTTGCTTCATCAGTTTTAGACTTTAGTTCAGTTTTGAAACTCCAGAATTCTGACACTTTTTTAATGTTCTTAACTGCCTAAATTCCTAAAAGCATTACTTATTTTTTGCAACCTAATCAAGCTTGAATTTTTATTTATTTATTTATTTTTACTTTTGTGGTACCATCTGTGGGTCTTCTTCTTCTTCTTCCTTTTGTGGTCTAAAGAACACTGTACGTGTTTGTTTGTTCCTTTAAGTTTTACCCATGTTTTTGCTTCAAATGGGTGTTGTTTCTCT
The DNA here is from genome assembly GCA_022749755.1 of Azadirachta indica. NCBI lineage: Eukaryota > Viridiplantae > Streptophyta > Magnoliopsida > Sapindales > Meliaceae > Azadirachta > Azadirachta indica. The sequence goes on along the minus strand of CM040442.1, from coordinate 3,613,905 downwards.
TTTCAGTGCTTTCTCTTCTGCTTTCTTCCTCCTTGCTTTGATGATTCAGTGAAAAATGGGATCTCTTGAAGCTTGATGCTTTATCACTAAAATGGGGTTGCATCTGGCTTTTCTGGTGATTGAAATTTGTGTTACTTTCAGTGCTTTGTCTGTTCATGGATCTGCAGGTAAGATTTTTAGGTGTCCCAACTGGTTTCTGTCAAGAATTATGTTTGATCTATATACTTGTTCCTCAGAATACACGTAGGTTTTCACGAATTTTGTTTTTCAAGCTGACATATGTTTTGTTCTTGAATGAGAATGATACATTTTGTTTAAGCTCGTTCAGAAGTTGAAATTTCCATGGCTACATTGCAGTTTGGTTTCTTTACGATTCTGGGTTTGAGCATTGCTTATAATTCAAAGCTGCAAAGTTGATTTCTTTGTTTTACGTGCCAACAAATTTCCATAAATCCTCTTGTAGTGGTCCAAAATTTGACAGGCTGCTGTGATCTTCATGAATACCAGGGTTTTATTCAAATTGCCACTTGAGTCACTTTTCCCTTCTCTGATTCTGTCGCTTAATGCTGCAGTAACATTCGCATTACCACCAAGGAGATTGCCACAGAAAACGCCACATGTCGAGCCCCTCAGGCTGCACCCACTGCCACCCACATTACCAGGTGAAAGATGCTAACTGTCCATTGAAGTTGCATAATTTTCCTAAAAATCTTATTTTACTGGCATTTACTGATCCCTTTGTTCGTTGGTTGGGTCATTTTTTTGGGTGATGCAACAGATCATACTTTTCCTCCAACACGAAGTCCTGTTTTTGGCAGGAAAAAACATGGGGAGCTACTTGTGCCGCCTAGCAAAGCATACCACATTTCATCACCCATGCACCATTCTCCAACCAGAGGTAAAACTGGAAACTTGTAATGTAGAAACTTATATTTGCAAACAAAGAAGTACACCAATTTAATAGTTTAATCCCGTTGTAGCTTCCCGATCACAAAATGCCATGAGGCCTTCAAGTATTGCTCTTGCACCGTCTTCCATGTCATCTTCTCGAGGTCCTAGAAGGAAATGGGTGCATGGTCCTGTATCTTCTCCTTTGATCTCGTTTCCTAAACATCATCATGCAAGGAACAAGTTTAGACACTCTTCTCCTGGACCGACTTATCTGATTCCTCCTCTGTCTTACAGCTGGAAAGGTTTTGTTCTTACATAACCCCAATTTTGAACTATCATTTAACAAAATCTTTTTATATGATCCTGAACAATTAATGAAATGAACAGGTCCTTCGGCCTCCCCATTTCAGTCTCCCCTTCCATCACCATCAAGCTGGACTTTGCAGGCACCAGCACCATCACCAAACATTCCGTCACGCCAGTTTAATAGTATGAGAGTTTAATTTTGTAATTCATTTATATTATGGTGCTTATTGAATAATGATAATGTTGTGATCCTTTTTTGTTTGTATTACAAGTGTCCATTCCTCAGCCTAAAATTTCTCCCATGGGTTCGTCCTTGAAGAAGATGAAGACTCCACCACCATTACTGGTTATGACACTGCCACCTCCCCCTCCTAATGGAGGTACATGAACTATTTTCTGCAGCTGATTAAATTAAACTTTCATATTCATTAATCACAATCCTTGGTTCATTTTACCTGCAGATTGTGCTGCAGTGACATGCACTGAGCCGCTAACATATACGCCTCCTGGAACACCCTGTGGATGTGTGTGGCCAATTCAAGTTAAGCTCCAACTGGGCATTGCAATATACACGTTCTTCCCTTTGGTTACACAGTTGGCAGAGGAAATTGCAGCAAGTGTTGGACTAAACCACAGCCAAGTTCGCATTATGGGGGCGAATGCAGCTACTCAGCAGCTAGAGCAAAGCACAGTCCTTATCAACTTAGTGCCGCAAGGAGTCAAATTTGATGATACTTATGCTCTTTTAATCTACAAGAAATTTTGGCAGCGACAGGTTTCCATTAAAGTTTCCCTCTTTGGTCCCTATGAAGTATTATATGTTCGCTATCCAGGTTATATGTTTATCCTCTTCTACTTAAGATGTTATTAAATAATTTCAGCACAAAAGAAAAATAATTTGATTTCTTGGAGAAGAAGATAGGAGGATTTTGGATTTTTTAAGAGGAATTACATTTTGAAATCACATAAACTCTATAGCAAAAGCAGCTACTGGTTCTCTACATGAAACTTAAAATTTTCATCTAGTTCTTACAAGTTACAACTTTACAGGTCTTCCACCTTCTCCTCCTTCAGCGCCTTCGAGCATTGCGACAATAGAAAGTGGACCATATGCTGGCCGTGATAACAAGGGACAGACATTAAAACCATTAGGAGTTGACGTGCAGAGGGGGAGAAAGGGTGGTCTTAGCAGAAGCATGATTGCTGTAATTGTTCTATCATCTTTCACAGCCCTTCTTTTATGCTTCGGAATAGCATGGCTTTTGCTAGTAAAATTTGGGGCTTTTCGACAGCCTGAAAAAACTCCATATTCTTCGAAATCGACCCCTGCAAATCCATCAGGTACCACAGTGATTCAATTGCTGAATTCCTTTTGGAAAAATTTTAAGCAACATATTATTTTTGAACATGTAACAAATAATGAAATTTAAATTCTGCAGGGTGTACTAGGACTATGAGATATGGAACTATGCTCAGTTCCTCATCTTTGTCCCTCGATTCTGGTGCGATGACATATACGGGAACTGCTAAGACTTTTACTTTGAATGATATCAAAAGAGCTACCAATGATTTTGATTTTTCAAGAATAATTGGTGAAGGAGGATTTGGTATTGTCTACAGAGGCATTTTGGATGATGGAAGAGAGGTGGCTGTGAAGGTTCTTAAGAGAGATGATCAGCATGGAGGCCGAGAGTTCTTGGCAGAAGTTGAGATGCTTAGCCGTCTACATCACAGGAATTTAGTCAAACTGATTGGTATATGCATTGAGGAGAATTCACGCTGCCTAGTCTATGAATTGGTTCATAATGGAAGTGTTGAATCCCATTTACATGGTAGATACACGTTCAATTTTCATTTGATTACTTTTGTATTTATGAGTTAACCTTAATATTCTGATAGGTTTCTTGGGTTAACATTAATATTCTGATAGGTTTCTTGGATTCATTCCTCCTGTATACTCTCAGGAATAGACAAGGTAAATGGTCCACTTGACTGGGATGCCCGAATGAAGATTGCCCTTGGTGCAGCTCGAGGTTTAGCCTATTTGCACGAGGACTCCAGCCCTCGTGTTATTCATCGAGACTTCAAGTCCAGCAACATCTTGTTAGAACATGATTTTACACCAAAAGTTTCGGATTTCGGATTGGCCAGAACAGCTTTGGATGAGGGAAACAAACACATTTCTACTCATGTTATGGGAACTTTCGGGTAAGAGTATTTTCTTCTTGTTCTTCATCATTTATGCTTAACATGTTTTCTTCATATTGATTAATACCTAGATTTGGTTGATCTGCAGTTACCTAGCTCCAGAATATGCAATGACTGGTCATCTTCTAGTGAAAAGTGACGTTTATAGCTATGGCGTAGTCCTCCTTGAGCTTCTAACAGGACGAAAGCCAGTGGACTTGTCACAACCTCCAGGTCAAGAAAATCTTGTTGCATGGGCTCGTCCGCTCCTCACAAGTAAGGAGGGTCTAGAAACAATCATCGACCCAGCTATAAAGTCTAATATCTCGTACGAAAGCATTGCAAAAGTTGCAGCTATTGCATCGATGTGTGTGCAGCCTGAAGTATCTCACCGGCCTTTCATGGGTGAAGTTGTTCAAGCCTTAAAACTAGTGTGTAATGAATTTGATCAAATAAAAGAGATGGACTCAAGAGGTCTCAGCGGAGGCTACTCTGTCAATGTAGATAGTAAGATCAATAGAGCTTCGGGTGAGCTTGTGGAAGTTAGTCCTGACAACAATGTGGCAATATCAGCATCAGATTTGTTGAGCACACCAATGGGAATTGAAGGGCAGGAATTGGGGTCTTTCAGGAGGCATTCTACTTCAGGGCCTTTGAGAACAGAAAAGAAAAGAAAGTTCTGGCCTAGATTAAAAAGTTTATCTCAAGGTAGCACGAGTGAACATGGGTTTTCATCTAAATTTTTGTCAGAATCCCACTAAAAGTTTTGCTAAAGTCTGCAGAAGATGTTTGGAATTCACTTTGATGGATAGCTGGGAGTCTGAGAAATCTCATTGCATGCAGACTAATGTGCAATGCAGCCACATGCACATTGCAGAACACGTTTGAAAACTCTTCAAAAATTTCAGTAATGGCTTCTGTTGATGCTCAAAACTTCAAATTTCAGTACAATGGGCAGATTATGTGATAGTTCTTGAGTCTGGGGTGGTCTGTTTGTTAGCAACATACTCAGTTTTTTTTTTTTTTTTTGGGGGGTTCATTTTTGGAGTTTCTTTATTAGTGTCATGACTTTTAACGAAATAAACTCTGATATCCCAGCTTTGTAAAGATTACTGCTTCTGTCATGTATTGGAGGATATGTGAATTGAGCTTGATTTCTATATTGCAATTCATTTTACTGGGATCTTTAAAAATGAACTCTTCTTTGAAATTTAAGGTATCCACTTTTAGCTGTTACATATGGTATCAAAATCAGCTCGCTATTCAATGCGCAGATTTAAACTAGCTGTTAGACATTTTTTCTTTTTCTTTGTTTCAGATGTAAATTTTGTAGGTTAAAGATGAGGAGCATAAAGCATAAGGTGTATACTCTTAGCCTTCTCAAGAACCACAAGGAAGAAGTGAAAAGTAGTTGATTGATTTAACATTAAGGATAGAAAGAAAACAGCAAATATGATTCACATATTTCCTGAAGCAAGCCAGTTTCTACACACAACTGCTCGCTAAGAATTGATACAAAACTAGATTACATATTTCCACTACTTGAAACTAACAGCACTTCTCTCTTTTCCTCCTTGTGGTCTTTTTCATTACGCACCAGCTGCTTTTCCTAGTCTGTTTCTCAAAATCTTCAGCCCCATGTACCTGCGTATCACAAAGAACTCAGATTTATCATGTTATATTTTTACTACAGGTGTGAGATTTTTGAGACCCGAGATGTAAAATTTCTGAGACGTAAGGAGTGTCGTTTTACCTGCCCATCATCAGGACAGTGGCTTGAGGATTAGTTCCAGGGGATTCGTTGAATATTGAACCATCAACCACACGGAGCTTGTCAATTCCAAGAACCTTATAGTCAGGGCCAACCACCTTGCCCACGTGGCAGCCTCCGTGGTAGTGCCAAATGGTGATTACAGTGTCTTTACAGAACTGCTCCAAGGACTTGGGGTGTCATTGGTATGTTTAGGAACAAGGTTAACATTAGCCTTTACACTTGCATTCAATATTGCCTCAAAACTTCGCTTATCACATTGCGTGTAGTTCAAAAAATGTTGTGATTGCACAAGCTTTGCTGCCGTACGAACCCCGTCAACGCAACGCTTGAGATCACGCGGATTGCTAAAGTAATTAAAGGTAACAGAAGGGTTATCGTCGACATTTGTGTTGATCAAGGTAAGCTTGCCTGTTGAAACGGGGCTTGCAATCTTTTCCAATATGAAACCTCCTTTGAATGCCTCGTGTGGTAGCTCTTTCTTCCTTTTGATGTACTCTTGAACTGCTTCTGGAGTTCTTTGCTTTGGAGGAATGGTAGATAGTTGCCCGATCTGCTTAAATCACAAAAATGCAGCTCATGAAACAAACGATGTGCAAAACAAGATGAAATATATAACCGAGAAACCGTGAAACAACTTGGATTGATTGATTACCTCTGCTGACACAATTCCATGGTGGCATTGAATGCTATCTTTTGACTGTCCAAAGCCGCTGCTAGCTTCAATGTACACACCAAGTTTGGTAATGCCCACAGTTTGTATCAGAGACTGTTCAACTGGTCTATTAGAAGGAACAAAAATTGTGTTCATGGGATTATCTGCCATTCCTTTTCCAACATTCTCATTGTAAAGAACTACAGAAATATTCAGTTTTTCGAGTTCTGTCTTGGGTCCAACACCACTTAGCATTAGCATTTGTGGTGTCCCAATTGCTCCACAAGACAAAATCACTTCACTGTTTGGATTGTTTGCAAGGAATGCTTGATGTTTTTTTCCGTTTTCATCCTTGAATACAACTCCCACTGCTTTTGGTTTCTTCCCAGCTGCTGGCTTATCAAATAGAATTCTTTGAACAGTTGCATGGATCAACACAGTGATCTTCTTGGGGTTAGCAGAAGCAAGCAGTTCAGCTGCAGTATGACGGCGGCCGAACCTATCGAAAATCGTGCCCCCAAACTTGGTTCCATAGATATGATCATAGGTGAATCCATTGAAAGGTGAAACTCCAACATCCAGAAGACTATCCTTTAAAGCTTCCTGCCAAGGTGCAAGCTTAGGCTGGTGAACAATTTGGCTCTCAACCCATGGATACGACTCATTCACCAGCTTGGGATCCCACCCCACTCTCTTAATAAACCTGAAATTGAAATATCATTACTCATCTATAACACAATTCAGGTCAGATGAAGATGATAGATTCTGGATTCATGATTTGTACGTTTGTATATATATATATTACATGGACCACTCATGTCTCTCTCTATATATAAAATTAATGTATCATTTTCATTTGCATCCAAGAACTGTCATGTACCTAAATAATCACTTAGACGTATATATCAAAAAAATTGCCAACAACTAGCATTTAATACAAAGAGGAAAGAGCATTAAAAATGGATGGTGGGCTCATAAATGCTTGTGCATTTTTAATATTTATACTACTATATACATACCATAGTCATGAATGTCAGTCATATGGTCACCACCAATTCACAACTCCTAATAAATAGTTGCCTCTAGAAATTAAGATACATATATATGTATATATTTATCAATCACAACCATTCAGAATTATTTTTTTTCTTTTTTTCACTTAAATTTTTATCCTACAAAATAAGATCAGCCAAAAGTTTGTTCTGATTGGATAAGTATATTTAGATTTTAATTATTGAAGCTAAATAAATGAATAAATGGGATTATTTTTTTAGTGAATTCAAATTTAATGTATAAGAAATGGGATTGAAAAGAAAATGAGAAAAAATTTAGTGTGACATTAATTTGGTGCAAAGAAAGAAATGAGGATGACATGATATATTAATGATGTCACCAACTGAATGCTTTAATATAAATACGTACATACATACATACATACATACATACATGCTTGTTTTATTTTTGAAGTAACATGGAAATCACCATTAATTAATGTTTTCAAAACCTAATCTTGCTATCGGGATTGATTGATTACATTTATTATGTTGGTTAAGGTTGTTTGTAGTTATGGAAAATAAAAGCATCTATAATTTTAAAAAATTTAAAGAAAGACAAAGGAAGATAGTGGGAAATTTGGGATTTATAGGTGAGATATCTTTTCATTATCTTAATAATTTGAAAGACGATTTGTTTTTGGAAGACAAATTTGAAAGAAGATTATCTAAATTTTCTAAATATACCGACATTTAATAGAAAATGAAAAGTCCAGTCAATATTCCTATTGACTTGATGCTAGACAGATAACAAGCACTACAAAAGTAGTCTAAATAAATAGGTGTTGTGTACGTATATGTATAGATATATAATTAATTAAAATTTGAAGATATATATAGAAATTAATAAATAGAATAGAGAGACGATAGGCATACCCAGAACCAGCTCTACTGTAGAAACCAGCATTGATGCTAGAACCACCACCCAAGACTCTAGCCCTGGAATTGAGAACACCGTCAGTTGAGATGAAATATTGAGAAGCAGATGTTGGAGAAGTATCAGCCAAGGTCATGTGAAAATTCTCAAGAAATGAGACGTTCGCATTGCTGAAAGGAACTCCTCCTCTTTCAAGCACCAACACACTGAAATTCTGAGAAAGTGTTGCTGCCAATGGGCAACCAGCTGTGCCTCCACCCACTACTATGTAGTCAAAACCATTACCATTTCCATTTCTTGATGATGAGAAGGATAATGAGGATGATGGGAATGAGCTTGCTTCTTTGATGAAAGGGTATCTGAATTTGTATTTGTTCACGTTCAGGTTGTTGTTAACATTATTCTTGCTTTCTGCAGCTGCAGAAATAATTAAATCTTAACGTTAATAGATTTTTCAAAGATGAGACATACAAACTAAGTCAAAATTAACATTGCTATTTCTCCAAAAGCCAAAACTTAGATGTAGCTAGCTTTTGATTCCGGATCTCTTAAGTTTGAAATATGTGTGTGTGTGTGTGTGTCCGTCCTAGCTAGCTACCTAGCTACATGCATAAAGGAAAGGGAAAGAAGCCATGCATGAACAAGAAAAGAAGTTAGAGAAGCCAGAAGGAGAAAGTAGCTAGAGAAGACCTGAAGCTGTTGCTTGACAGGAAGAGAGCAAGCAGGTGGTAAGGAAAAGAAGAAAGCAAAGAAGTAGCTTCAAAACAGCTTCAGGTTCAGCTTCTGCTTTTGCTGCCATTGAAAGTCAGAACTAAATTACACCCACTGAAAATCACTCAAACACGCAGAAGAGAGAAGCTGTTTTTCTCAGGCTTTCACCCTCTATGTGTCTCTCTTTGGTTGGCCTTGTTTTTTGTGTGCATGTTAACAACTCCTATATGCATATATACACACACACACACACACACACACTCTCCTAAATTCTTCACGATTAAATACATTGCATACATAATGAAAAAAGGTATAAGATAATTGTATACACTAAAATGCATGAGAAGGGAAAGAAAATAAAAAAGAAAAAAATAATGCAGGTCTCAACTGTATTTAAGATAACTGCATCTAAAACACGCAACTCATTAATGGTGAAATCAATGCACACAGTTGGAGTAGGAAGCTTTTGTTTGTTTATTTATTTATTTTTATTTTTTTGGTTTCTGATTTATAGACTTCGATCATTTAGTAGGAAGACAGCTCAAATATACATATATATATACCAGCCTATGAGATAATAGATGGTTTTAGTAATCTTGTTCCTATTGTATCTTTGAAAAAATATATATAGTTTTCTTCTTTAATTAATTATATATGCATCATAATTGAGATGAACCCATCAAAAGAAAATTAAAAGTCTTCTAGGAACTAAGTCCATGCACGTAATCTTATAATTAGCTAATTATATAATAAGATAATTAAAGAAGATGGGTTATTTTAGTTATTATGATGTAATATCACAAAATATATTTACACAATCAGAGATCTAATTATTATAAAATAAAATAATTGCATTAATTAATTAATGCAGTTTTTAAGATTAGATGGTGGTCTGGCCTATATCATCGCATTGATTATATATCTATATTAGTTGAAACACAAATCAGAATGGAAAATTAATAATAGTTTTGTACCTTGTGTGTGTATATATAGTTATACATGCCTTTTTAAGTATTTTAATTTTTATGTACTCTTACTCTTTAAAGAATTTTTCAAACCACAAAAATATAGACATAAATATATAACCAAAACTAATTAAAAAATTCGTTAGATTTTTTTATCCATAAACTTAAATTTATTAATATATAGTATTTAAGTACAAGAAGTCGCTTGGAGATGAGATCATAATAAATGATGAATCAATTTAATCCATATTGAAGTAAAAAAAAAAATAATAATAATTATGTAATTGAGACAAAACAGCTATTCGAAAGTTTGAATTCAAAGACATTAATTAAATAATATATCATGTTAATTACATCCTCTATTACTATTAAGTTAAATTGAATGAAAGACATAAATGATTTTTTTGTATTAATTATTTATGATATATTGTTTGATTGTGAAATAATATTATTTGACATAATGTACATATAATTTAAAATTTAACCCAAAAAAATCTTAAAAGTGAGTTATTATAAACATTGAAATATGAGTTCAAAGTTTTAATATTTAATTTAATAAATTGTATAGTAATATATATTTTTCGAAAAAAAAAAAAGTAAATTCCTAATAGAAAAGAATCATGATTTCGACCCATCGATCTCAAATTTAATGTGGCCTGACAAAAATCTATTCACATGTTTTTTTTTTTTAAAGTTATTCTAGTTAAAGGTTTCTTCTTTCTGTACATTCTTAGCTGGAAAATGGGGATTGAAAAAAGAAAAAAAATGAAAATAGAAAGCAGAAAACAGCTTTACCATCGGTTCTTGTCTAATAAATTTCTGGCAATTAATTAGTAACGGTAAATGTTTACTACTCATCACATTAAATAGAATTAGATATATTTTTATGCTTTGTACTTAGATTAAATTTAATACACACACATGAACTGAAACACAGCAATAAAAGTTTTGTACCAAATAAAATATAAATGCTATGAGTTGCCAACTCTTCACATTAACATTTAAACATTTTAAATTTTATTTTATTTTTAACTTTTTGACTACTTAATTTGAAGTTTGTCACCTTCCAAATTCCGATGTGTTTCAAGTTTGTGAAAATAATTGTTTTAGAAGACTTTAACTTATGAGAGTATTTTTCTTACTACGCAAACTAATAAAAACTGTATTTCGAAAAGGCGGGATAAGTACAAGACAATGATTGAATACGAATGAAATTACGTATATTTGAGTCATATTACTTTATCGAATGGGTATTGATATCCAAATGTTTTTACGAAAATATATAACGTTAGACTTATAATATATTAGTAACATTTAAGGTTAACACGTTGTTATCGGGAAATGAGGTATCAAATTATTGATTTGCTTGAAGTTAGCTTTCTTCTATCACCATCGGCATCGAGGGACCATACCGACTAGCTTACCAACTAAATCTCTGTAACGTCAAATCAACTAACAAATTTAGGCTTTCTATTCTAAACCCTAATCTTCTAAACAGATATCCATTTCGGACAAATCGAATAGGGTTCTCATCCAACTGTATTTTGCGATAAAACTTTTTAACTACTTGTCACAACAATGGAGGCGAGAATTTTAATAAAAAAGTTGAGAATATAATAACAGAACTGAAAAAATATACAGTTTATCGTGTGTAACGTTAAATGACCCTTCAATTTCAAGTCCCTTTCTCCAGTATCAGAGATGTCAATTTCTGCCTTCCAAATTTAGAACCACTCATTAATACCAATTGCACCTGTTAAAGATAAGCTCATAAATTACTTCCACAGCTTCGTTTTTCCATTACAATATATTATATATGTAGGCCAAGCATAGATACCATAGAAAATGCTTTGAAATCGTATCGTTTTATGATGTGTGTTTATATTTTTCTTGTTCTGGGTCTGAAAATGACTTCACATCCCTGAGACAGCCAATTTATTTCAATGCTCAGAACAAAAACCAATGAAATAAAAGTAAAAAAAAAAATGACACATTAAACATTTGGAAACCCCACCTAAACAGTTTGTCTCCATTTACAGCTTATGTGAAGCAAAGGTCACATCCAAATATAAATATGGCTGCTATATGCATCCAGCTGTTAAAAACAGATTAAAGTTATTGCGGAAATAATTTCAAAATAATATCTCAGTTATATTTACTTCCACATATATATAACCCAGAAATTCACAAATACTACAAAACATTTAAGAATAACAATAATAGAATTGAAGAGTTGTACAAAGGGTACAACTTAATGTAGCGTAAACATAGCCCGAAGTAATAATCCAGCTGTTATTATTGTTCATATCAAACTAATCTAACTTTTCACACAATGCCTTTAATGCTATTTGTTTTATTTCTCTTTTCTTCCTCTACATCTGCCCTGCATTTAGCACCAATAATAATCTCTCTCATAAGTCTCTAGTCCGTAGAGTTTGGCCGAAGATACTGTTACAGATTATATTAACTTTTTGCAATCTATAGCGTAAAGCTATTATAAACTGGAATTAAGACAATATTCAAATCCGTATCAGATACTGTGAAGATGAGAAGGGAATTTTCTCCTCAATCAGGAACACTGGACGAAAAGTGTTGATACTTTTAACATTCTTGCAAATTTCTTTTTCCTCTTCTTTTAAGATGGAAAAAGAATGAAAAGAAAAAGAGATAAGGAACACAGCATATTTCAGTTATACAATCAATCAAACAACAAGTGTTCTGTTACTCGCAAGACAAAATTTGGGTGCAAAACAGACTAACCAAAAAAAAGAAGCCATCCACGTGATATAAAGAGAAGCCTCGCAAGCTTCTATGACAAGCAATAGTTGAAATCAAAACCTAGACTAAAAATTTAGATAAAACTATTTAATGGGGACATTTTTGCCACAAACCTCAGCCCCCTGTATGTGGCACTGCACAAAAATGAATGCCTTCAGGATAAATAACCCTCACACGTGAAAGTTAGATTTGCGGATGAAAGACGTTCAATACCCAGCCAACCAAGAGTGAGCAGAACTCTAGCATCTTCAAACACATTAAAAAAAAAAAACTGATTTCTTTTCAGGAACTTACTTCTACTCTTCTTTGGTGGCACTTGAGTATTCGGTTCCATTTGCGGATGAAGTTATTTCAGATGAGGCACTTGATGACATTTCGCTGGTGCTTACACCATTACCATAGTTCTTTGATGCTGCAGCAGGGTTTCTTGGAGGATCATTATTATTTGGTGTAGGGATTTGGCCCTCCTCTGCTAGTTTCTTGAGAAGGTTCATGACAGTAGGGAGCAACTTGGTAGACAAGGAAATAAGGCCGGGAAGCTGTAAGCATGTACACACATCAAGCCCCCTAAAGTTTTTACTAAAAGATAGTGGATGCTCTAAATTGTAATAGGTTAATCTTTTCACAACTAATAAACAACTAAAAGTTATCATCTAGAGGTTTTGTTCTGAAGTCAGCTTTATAGTTTGAAATTTTACTGCATATGCATTGTGTGAGTGCAATATGACAAAATGCATCACTTAGAACATAATAACTTGAGGTCCATTTTACAATTGCCAAAATAAAACTTGTAGAAAATATTAAAGTTTCTGTTCTGAAGAGAAGGATCAACCTTTTTCAAAAATCCACTAAGCACATATTGATGTCTATAAAATCCAACTTAAATTCAAAAGCCTAGAAAGCATATTGTGGATTGAATGCAACTCAAAAGCCTATAAAATTTCAACTCCAAGTATGTCAAAATCAAATTCTCCAAAAAATAAATAAATAAATAAAGTATGACACTTACAGCGCCATTGCGGAATTCACCAGAAATGTCCAATTGCACCCACAGGGCTTTGATCAGTAGATAACCAACAAAGATGACACCAAGATACAAAGGATTTCTGCAATGAACAGATAATAGTAAGTGTAATAGTGGTATGACTTATAAGAATACATTTAAAGTTTCAAACACTGTATCTCAATTCACCACCATACAAGATGACTACCTTAAAAGAGTCATAAATTCATTAAATCCAAGAACAACCAGGGCAACCATTGCCCATGGAGGTGGTAACCAGTTGTTGTTGCGCTTGTTGGCTTCCTGAAAAATATTAAAAGGAGGATAAATCAATAGGCTAACGACAGTGACAACACAGTAAGTTATTTATGTTCCCTACAACCTTGAAAGCTAACTGGCCCACTAAAGCCATCTAGATTATCCTCACTCTTTCCAAAATATTTTTAGCATGTGATTTGACTCAAACCAGCCCTAACATTTGTAGCTTTCATTTTACAATCACACACAAGTTATCTAATACCTCTTATAACTCACAAGGTTAAGTTCAGTAAAGTATACAGAGAGATGAAATCACATGTACAAACTGAGAGACTTAAAAATGGCTAATCAGTAAAATAGCATGCCTGAGCAGAAATAGCCTGAGTAACACTATACTCTGTCTCTGACTTGAATTGCCTCCACAAAGATTTGCACTGAACAGGTGTGATCAATGTTTTTGAGGATGGAACCTGTAATGAAAAATCAGCAACAGCAACTACTTAGTCAGGAAAAGAAGATGCTCTCATTTTTGAGCTGCACAAGAGGGCCACAAGAACCACACATATGATGGTGTCTTGCAACACTTTAGGGACTTTCCAAACTTGTCACATGCATTCAGGGATTCATAATTTGCCAGATCAAAAGGGATTTGCCGGCATAAACAATGATACTGGACAGATGTAGCTAAAAAGCCCACAATCAAGCAAGTTCGCAGATTTAAAATTGTTAGAATTAAAATTATTATTAGCTTTTTCCTAGTTTGTTAAGGGTTCCTAAATTTATGAGGATTCGTAATTTATTTTGCTTTATTATTTCAGTCTATATAAAGACATGTCTATGTACTTCATTTCTAATTCAAAAGAGATTCAATATAATTTTATTTTCTTCAATATAGTATCAGAGCAGGTTTAATCTTAGGTTTGAAAGTTATATCAGAAAATTTTGATAGCGGTGATGTGCTACCGTATAAGGTGGTTATTGAGCATGATTTAGTTTTCTAGAAAGAAAAAAAGAAAAAAAAATTCTGAAAACCTTAGAAAAAAAGGAGAGAAAAAAGTCTAAGAACCCTAATATGGGTACTGTTCATGGATACTATTCACAATGTTGTGGCAGAGTACTGCTCATGAGTCCCTTGTTCTTGAAATGGTTGCTCACTTGTTTACTATTACTAGTCTATAGAAAGGCACTATCAATATTTTTCGCCTAAAGAAAGGTACTATTAATATTTTTCGCCTGAAAGTAAAAACACACAGTTAGTATTCTTAGCCTAAAAAAAGGTACAGCCAATATTTTTTGCCTAGAAAAAGGCACAATCAACTATTTCTTACCTCTTAGAAGGCACAAGATCGCCTCTTGAAGATACAAGTGGTTTTCTCCTATTATTCAATGTTATGCAATTTTCTTCTTAATCACATTAACTTCCAAACTCAAGTTTGCTCTACCATCTTGAATTTGAGGGAGAGTGTTAGAATTAAAATTATTATTAGTTTTTTCTTAATTTGTTAAAGGTTCCTAACTTTATGAGAATTCATAGCTTATGTTGCTTTATTATTTCAGTTTATATAAAGGCATGTCTATGTATATAATTTATAATTCAAAAGAGATTCAACATAATTTTATTTTCTTCAACAAAAATATTTTTTGATATCCCAACTTCAGGAATCATATGTAAGTTTGGTGGTCCTTGTCCTTATAGTTTTATTATTGTTTTTTTTTTCCCCAATTTTCAATTCAAGCATTTAATGGAAAATTTCATATGAGAAAATGTCAGCAATAAAAAATGACCTGTTCCCAAGTGCTTGAGGCCAAAGGGTCATGTTTAATAATATTCTTATTGGCAGCAGCACCGCTTGTCGATTCCACCAATGCAAGGGAAAGCGTATTCTCAATAGTATCAGTAGTCTCATCATCCAAACGGATCACAGCCATAACCGAAAGCAACTTTAAAGACTGTAAGGCAATGAAAAAGATATGATTAACAGGAGACTCAAGGAATTAATAAGATTAAAACCCATCACTTAAGCCCTCATAAATTAACATACTGCAGAGCGAGCCATTTTGGTAATTGCTCGAATGTCTTCATTCCCAGTCCAAACCCGTGGCATTGAATCGGAATCATGACTAAATAATGATGTAAACCTGTTGGCAGTTCCACGACAAATCCCGATAAGAATAACTGAAAGAAATCAAACACTTCAAATCAATTATTGCACAGAGATGCTACCTGTCCTTCATACGCATCAACACCCTTCCAGCTTCTTCCCGAGCTTTTGCTTCAACCAAACTCTTGGCATAATTCTCCAGACTTGTAAGCATTTTCTCCTTGGTTTCTTCATCCATGTCAAAACCGGAAAGTGCATCAGAAAGACCAGAGATAGCTGACTCAGTCTCACGCCAAAGAAGTTTCCTTATTGCAGACCAGGTCTCATTATTAGCTCCATCCAATAGAGCTTCCACAGGTCCAGATAATGATTCATTCAGCTTTGACTGCAGACATAATATGACTATCCGTAAGGTCTCGGGGATATTATTTGGCCTACTGTAATACTTTAGGCAAAGTACTGTTGGGACAAAATTCTCAGGATGTTATAAATAGGCCAACTAAATGAAATATTGACATTGGAGAGTCTGCCAGTTATAAGTCAGTATGAATAAGAACTAAACTATTAGATTGGGAGCTATACACTTCTTCTAATGGCTTATCCCCGATTTAACACCTGAAACAATACTTTCATTAAAGTATCCAGAAAAATGAATTGAATTATACCTCGAAAGAAGTATTAAGTTCAGCCAGCTTGGCAGCACGAACAGATGCAATATGAGCATCTATGTCGCGCTGGAGCTTATCCCGTACTTTAGATGTGTCCCAATTTGCTTGTTCAATTACAACATCTGCAATCAATCAAATAATATATTATAGATGGAAGAGCATGTGTCTGTCCGCAACCATAGCTCTTATGCCATCTACCCACCTAAAATTTAAAGTGTCATACTTGACAAAAGTGACATAGCAGTGAACCAATAGATCCAAGTCAAGCCTTCTAGTGTACAATCATTCATTTTATACATATCCATTTTTGGTTATAAAATTTTTGTCTTTTGATTCTGTTTTCGTTTTTGTTTCCTAGGCCTTCAAATGACAAAGAATCATTACTAAAATTAATCATACCCACACATCCTTCATCAAATAGAGCCATATAAGACTTAGAGCAATGGCGAGCAGCTGAAGAAAACCCTTCCCCTCCACTCAAAGCCTTATCAAATCCATCCTTGAATTTATCGAGAGTTCCGGACCTTATATGGCCCAACATAGTCTGGAATGCTGGTTGGACAAGCTAACAACTCAAAAGAAGACGAGCAATGAGAAAAGAAAGCTAAATGAAATGAACAAAACTAAATAAATAAATCACACACTTGAAACCAGTTATGCCATGGGGAGGGCCACCCAGTGGACCAAAAAAGGCCCAGAAGAGCCTCCTTTTGAAAAGAAAGATGTATTACCTGCAGTAACTTTTCTTCTAGCTGCTTCCGCTTTGCCGATCTTACACCTTCATCAAAATACAGAACTTCTTCATCGTACCTAAAATAAAACCAAAAATAACTTAATTTTTTACAGATTAAGAAAACAAGCAACTCTAGAAATACTTGCAAATCATACAAAAAACAAGTACGACTGCATCCATAATCTAAATGATGTCATCCCAAACTGCAGTTGATGGTTTGAAGATTCCATAGAAGTTGTAGCAATCATACCTTGTGATAAGAACCATTCTCTCTCCCATTTTTTATTTCTTTTCTGGTGAGAAGAGAGAAGAGCTCTTATGTAGCTAAAAAACTGATGCTAGTATTGACATTGAAAATGAGAGGAAAATACTAAACATAACCACCATGCATCATTGCACAAATATTTATACACAAAGCTGACATATTATATTTCATTTTATCCTGGTCTGACAAATGCACTAGACCAGAATCTTATCCCAAGGTCAGTTCATCCATTGCAGCTGAGTCAATACGATATGCAGATATTAAATGAAAGAAATATTCTTACCCTGATAGAGAAGTTTCGAGAATTGAACTGAGCTTCTTTCCAAAACCAGAAACTGGACCAGATTGTACAGCCTCCTCCAACACACACCATGCCTGTGCAATTTCAGACCAAGACAGGTAGTGCCAATAGGTACATCAAGTAGATTAAAAAATATTTTTAAAGAAAAGAAATAGAAAAAGGAACTTTGTAAAGAGCAGGTACCTCATTTTTAGCAAAACCAGAATACTTTTCATTTGCAATTTCTTCACAGCGTACAGTAGCCACCATGACCTAGAAATGAACAGGTCATGTACAGCACAATAGAAATGATTAATGAAAAACATTGTAAGAAATATATTCACAAAGTTACCTTGTGGGCTGGAAGGTCAAGGTCCTTGTTCTCCTTAATGACTTTCCAGATTTCCTGTGCACTAAAAGAAAAGCCTGAAGCCGGAATTACACCACGTCGATCCCCAGCGAGCCCTCCAGGTGCAACAGAATGATTGAATCTTTGCCTCAAACTAGCAACCTTCATTTATAACAAGTAAAACAGAATAAACACATAAATGTCGAAAGTTTAATTCAGCCAAAAGATGTTTTGCTCTCTCTTTTGTATTACAAGACAAAAACTAAAGACAGGCAACATAAACTTGCAGATAATAATTGCAATAACTTTCAGAGAACAGATAAAATTATTTGATTGCAACAAGCAATGCAACAATTAATAACAAATTATTAATAAATTATTACTAATAGCCCGTTATTACAAATTGCCTCGCCCTATTTATTTTGTTTAGAATAAACATAGAGAAAAGAAGTCATAGAAGTGGGCTACTTTTGGACATTCTGAACAAAAAAACAGAATTATTTCAATTCATAAAGAGTTTAAATATCCCTTAAGAGATACTAGAGATGCATCCGGTACCTGCTCTTTGAATTGTTCTTCCTTTTCTTCATAACTAGAGAGAGCAACAACTTGAACCTGACCAGATGTGACAAGAAATTGCACTATCACCATTAATACATAATTATTCCCTTTAAAAAGAATGAAGACATGTCTAAGTTTATAGAAACATGACATCTTACATTAAAAAATTCACTAAGAGGAGTTTCTATGTGAGCTTGTGGCTTTGGAACAGAGTCCCATATCTGCAGTTAAAGGAGGAAAAAATAGTAAAGATCAGAGAGAAACATCATGAAGTAAATTTGAAAATGGAAATGGAATGCAGCAATCCTTATACCTTTTGAATATCTTCTCTTAGAACAGGTTCCAAATTTTCCAATGGCGTCTATAAACAGATAAGACAGATGATCAAAATCTCAGCTCAACCAAAAAATATAACACTTAACAAAATAAAGAACAAACAGTCAAAAAAATTCAACTAAATAAACAAACTTAGATCACTCAAGGTACACTATCAAATACACAAAGGAACACACCCGAGTTTTATCACGTATTACAAACATCAACGTTGTTTTACGTGGACTGAACAACCGCATCATGACCTGTGAGCACAGTCCACCATAAACTTATAAAATCAGAACTTTTATCTGAGAACACTGGTTGCAAAAAGGTAGACAGATGAGATTACCTGGAATACAGTCTTTAAAAGAGGTTTATTTGCAGCTTGCTCACGGCCAATGTCATGACACCACCTACATAGAATATGTTTAAGAGGATCACTTAGAAGCCGATGGAAGGCTATCCCAAAAGACATTTTAGTATTTTGGAAAAAAAAAAAAAAAGGCAGGAAGAAACCAACTGATACTCTTCTATTGCTAGATAAAATAACATACATGTTTATTAGCACTATATCTGAAATAGCAAGGGCAAACAGGGCACTTTGCTTCTCAAATGCAGTATCATCCTGAGACAAGGAAAGAAAGCAGGTAAGAGTCAAAAAGGGATAGATCAGAAACAAAATCAGTTCTACATAACAAAATTAGAAACAAATAACTCTAAATTACATGCCTAACACTGCAGTGCATAGATGTAAGATGATATATAAATGCGTATCGCTAGCAATAAGTTACAAAAGAGGACTGATGATGAAGATATAATCCAATTGCTGATCTCATTAATTACATTGAAGAAGTTGAAATAAATTGAAACCCAAATAAGTACAAAAGAGTACCTCTCCCCGTTCTCGTCCATCAGTACCCTCCAAGTCCATTACAAGGGTACAGGGCTCAATGCCAGCACATCTTGCCAACCAAATACCTTTTGTGGTTTGTGATCTGAAGAGAAGCACATTCTATCAGTCATTTGACCATCCAATTAACAGAAAACTCACATACCATGAGAGTACTAAGATATCATGCCTTCCTTTGAATGCATCCATTTCCCTGAAGTTGGTGCGAAACAAATGATTTAATAGAGTGCTCTTCCCTGCCAAAATCATGAAGAAAAAAATGTGGAATACTTTAAATGGTGACACAATGAATAAGCTATAGTACACCAAATAAATGGGAAGGAACAGACAACACTGAAAGGCAAAATGAAATACACTCAAAGAACTATAAATTGAGAGCCCACTAGTCCACCAATATCATCAAAGAATCGATCCTTTTGGAGAAAATCAAAGTGAATCACCAGAGTGTTTTGACAAGATATCATGGAGTCTTGACTCAATAACTTGTTTTCTCTAATTCACGAAAGCAATACCATCCTTATGCTATGTTTATTAAATTTGATTGAGCACAAATTGGTCAGCCTTCTCTAAGATGTATTACTTCTAGCATTCCATTGAGAAATGAATTCATATTGTTTTATTTAATTTGATCGAGCACAAATTGGCAAACCTTTACTAAGATGTATTATTTCTAACACTCCATGGAGAAAAGAATGCATACCGCTACTCTGTGGTCCCATGATGGAGACAACGGCATATGACAGCCCACACTCTCTCAAATTTACCTCCTTGATAAAATTCTCAAGTCCAGATATATTGAATCCACCATCACCATCAATAAGCTGAGTTGAGCAAGTGTCTTCACTACTTGCTGGAAAACCAAAGATATCCACACATCAGTAACTAAACAAAACTCATTGCTTCACTGACTTCAAAATATCCATCTAGAAGACAATTCAATCGAAGAAAACTAACTTGACATACATTATTAACTTAAACAAAGTGAAAACCATTTTTCCATCAAATAAACAGCAGATAAAATCAGTAACCTTTCTACATTAATTCAGATGTATAATACGCGAAAACAAATCTTCAAGTAGTAATGTCTAATTATTTGATACTTCCAGAACACACTCTCCTTTCCTCAAAGTAGGCTCCATCAGCTGAACTCACACAGATGATTCACAAATTTAACTTTATATTTTCTTTCCTCTCCTTTATTCCATTTTCTTATCAACCAATCAAAACAAAATCCAATAAAAAAAACCTCGAAAAACACAATAACACATCCATTTCCCGATCGAAACAGCTCAAAATCTTCATTTTCACAATTTAAAGCATTATCAACACCTCAAAACCTTAAATTCAACATTAAATCATCTCAAATCAATCAATCAATCAATCACATCACATCACATTAAATTAAATTAAATTACGAGACATTGATTAACAATTAATGCACAAACAAACAAACAAAAAACAAACAAACAAAATGCATGTAACGTATTTTAAGTTGTAACTCCGATTGGAATTGATGAAAACCAGATTAATTACTAATGCATTAACGGAACAGCTGAGAAACGGCCACGTTTTGGAACGGAAATTCGTAATTAGCAAACTAAGATGCGGCGTAAATCGGATTAAGATAAGAGATTAAGGAAGAGATTAAGAGAAACGTAAAACGCACCCATTTTGCTTGTCGTTCCGTGACGAAACGCAGAGAGATTGAGACGGAGAGAGAAATGATCGATCTGAGTTCTAAGTATTGTTGTTGTTCTTTAAAATGTTAAAGCTTGGCTGGTTGGAAAAGAGAATTTGTAAAAAGAATTAAACAATTATAAGATTAAAAAAATTGTTGGCTTTTATTTTAATTGAAAATCGAAAAGAAGAATAAATAATAACGTTCGAGTCCTATATTCTGGTAATTGGCTCAAGTATTGACATATGGTTTTCATTTGTATTAAATAGATCCTAAACTTATATTAAAATATCCTTCACCGTTTAGATATGTTTTGATAGTAAATTTTAATATTTTATGCGTAATTTGGTCAATTCGCACAAAGAGCTATTTGCTACACGAGTAAGAGAAATATTTTTGTTTGTGAAAAGTAAAATCTTGGAGATCTACATGTTATTTCTTCATTTTCTTTAAAAAGACCCTAAATCCTGCTGAAACGACAGATGTACCCTTGCAATTTCCAACAGTGACAATTGTTAATAATAAAGGGTATTTCAAACATTTCAGAAGAGATTGTGGACCTATTATATACAAATGGAAAACCTGTATCCTTAATTGAGATAATATAATAAATTAGGGAATCGAGTGTTATTAGTCCAAGGAACAAACCCTTCTAAGAATTAAGAAATGTGTTTTTTTTTGGAGGGGGGGGGGGGGGGGGGGGGGGGGGGGGGGGGGGGGGGGGGGGGGGGGGGGGGGTGTTGGGGGGGGGGATGTGGGGCGGGGGGGAGGAGGGGATGGTGGGGGGTGTTGGGGATATGGTGTGTTTGAGATGGTGACGTTTCTCCGGTTTTATTGCTATGCCCGATGGGTTTTGCCAAGTCATCTCAGTTGAATAAAAAATTTGAGTAATCCACGACCCATAATTTACTCTCCTACATTTAAAATTTTGATAATGTTTATTTTAAAGAAAAGTTATAACAATATCGGATTTAGAGGATATTGTTAGAGTTCAAAAGCAATTAAGTTCATCCTATATAATTAAATCAAACATTTATTTATTTTATATGTTTATATTAATGAATAAATTAAATATTCCATTTAACACTCCATAATTGAATAGTCAAAATTTAACACCATAAAACTACATGTACTTATTTGTTCTCAAGAACTAAAATGTGTATATAATTCTGTTATAAAAAATATTTAAAACGCAGCAACATTTTTTTTTCTTGAAGGTTCCAATTGAGCCTACTCTGTAAATCTTTTTCTAAATTTAAGCTTCAATTATTTATAATTTTATTTCTCTAAATTTAAACTTAAATTATTTATAATTTTATCACTACCATTATTTGTAAGTGAATGAACTCTCAGTTTTTTTTTTTTTCCTTCCAATGTGATGTGATTATTGTTATATTGCGTATTATTAAAAAAATCTATAAACTAGATATTATATTGGGTTTATATATTTAAATAATAAGGGGTCGCCACCCCGTTTAATATTTATTGTTGACGTGGCGAAATGTAATTGGATAGCTGACTGTAACAAGGAATGCTCGTAGGGGGTAGAACTGAACGGTACAAAAGTCTGCGGTTTGGTAGGACTGACTTGGCGTCTGGAAAAATTGGTTCCACCATTTTGCTACATGGGATGGCACCGACTGGTTGGGACCCACAAGCCGCCCATCTATCTTTTGGGAAAAGGTTGACGGCCTGATCGCAGCCTGCTTTAGAGCGTGGGATTACGGGCTACAGGCTGAAGTCGATAGTGGCCGGGGCATTTGATTCAGTGTGGACCCACGTGTAGGCCACGTCCATGATCCCGGGCACGTTGCTTTTGTAATCGGGTTAATAACATTTTTGCCCCTAGACTTTGTTGAAACAACAATTATAGTAATTTAGTAATTTTAACAAATCAACCCCTTACAAATTGTTTTCTATTATTATGCAATTTGGACGCTCCAATTGAACTAAATTAAAGATTGGGCTTATAACTTTTCTTTTAATAATAACTATTAGAGACTATATAATTAAGAATTTGATAAAAATGGAATAATTGGATATTATTTGTCTCTCCCTTAACCATAGTTTAATAGTTGGATACCATTAAAATTCACCTCTAAAATGATTTTATAGCACTCAAAGTTCATCAATATTGACGCCTAAAAGTCTACCGCCTAAGCAACCGCTAATTAGTAGACAACACCTTGCAAAAACATTAATAAACTTATTTTTGTGATGGCTTGTGAAATAAAAAATAGTGGAGAAAAAGGCAATGAAAGTGAAATGTCAGATTTCTTTTTATATTTTTTACATAGCAGTTAAAATTTTACTAAAAGATTAAATATTATATTTATGGTATCATTCAAAAATTAATATTTAAATTTGGTAATTTTGCTTCTTTTAACTATTTTTTTAGTACTATAATTTATAATCACATTAATATTAAGAAGAAAATTTACTTTTTAGTATTAGTTGAATACTCTGTAATACTACTCAAATTTCAAGGGATATTATTGTTTGTTAAGAGTGGTTATCTAAGTCTTATAAACATGGATTAAGTTTAAAGAAATTAAACGTGTTAAGTACTTTTAGCCTGTTCCAATATATTTAGATGGGTTAGTTTTTTTGGTGAGTTATATGACCTCTCCATATATCTCTAAATAAGCAAATTTAAGAGTTTTTGATAATTTTGACCAAAAAAAAGTTATCAAACTAACGAAAGTATCCCAAAGCCTATACAAAAACACTAAAATTTTAATTTAATGAATTATTAGTCTTGAGCTCTCAAGATGTACTCACTTATGTTTTTAAAGTCGTCACCAACACTTACTGATTTAGGAGTAGCTGCTTTCTTTGCATACAACTTAGAGTTTAAAAATGAATATCAAAGTAAAGATTTGAAAATGAAAAGGGAAAAATGATTTTGGTTTTCTCATTCAAAATAGCGTTAACTGTGATTAAGATTAAAAGGTAATGTTAGAATTTTAAATTAAGGATAGATGTTTTTGTATTGTTGTAAATATGGGGGTAAAAACTCCAATTTTGTGTTTTATGTCTCTAATAAACACAAATTTTAAATTAAGTCAAATACGATCACTAAGGACAGTAGCATAATGGTAATCATTAAAAAAAGTGTGTTCGAGTCCTATCAAATGCAGGATTCCCCCACTTAATTTGTAGGTCAATTTTCATCTTTTATATAAGTGTATATATCCTCAAATTTAATGGTAGATATCACGTAAGTTATGTGAAAATTTTTAAATAGATATCGCACAAATTATATAAAAGTGTTTAATTTATACCACAATTATCATATCTATATCTTCAATAAATTTATGATGTAATATCAATAAATTATATAGCTGTAATATTAAAAAAAATTAGGTCAAATTAAAAAATTGTCCTAAAATTTGTTATTTAGGGAAGTTTCCCCCCATTATTTAATTCTCATTCTCAATCTGGTGCCCTATTTGTTTAATTAAAAAAAAAACGGTGTAGTTTCACCTACTTTCAGAAGCGACACCATCGGCCCATGTTCGCAATCCAATGAACAAAACGACGGCGTTACCTCTGGTTGCCCAAAATTTGAATCAGGTTCATTCGAAAACCCTGTGCCAACACATTACCGCATTCACAGAGATGAGCAAGGTCCATAGTTTTGAATTCCTGTTAAAACTCTCTCTTTCATAGCGGCCGGCGTGAGAAAGGTACAAACACTTCGACTTTGTTTCTCTCTCTCTCTCTTTTCTATGTTTCCTTTTTTTTTTTCTTCGGAAATTTATTGTTAATTTGCCGAGCTGATAGAACTTTCACATATTTATATGTATGTTGGACAACACATATTTTTACAATAGAAAATGAATGGCATAACGAAAATGAGGTGAAATTCTGTTCGTTTCGCGTTTAACATGTAATATTTTGCTGAGGAAAAGCGCTTTTTGAGGGTTAAGTGCTTTTAGGAGAATCAGCTTAGAGGTATTAAATGTATTTCAAGTGGTTTTACAGAAATATGGGTTTGAAAAACGTGCCAAAGTGCTTTGAAACACAGTCGAAAGATTTGGTGGGGATAGGGGAGAAAGGGAGGGAAATGACTGTGAATTCTGAGCTTCATTAGTGGGTATGTATTGCCTCAAGATGATTATCTTCAATGATTATTGTTGTTTTTCTATAATTTTTTATATGAAAAGGTGCCGTTAAGTATTATTTATGTGGGATTGTGACCATATTTGATGCTTATTTACAGTTTTCGACTACTATTTTTGTTCATTTGTCATCCATTGACTGCTGTGTTTTCTCATAGATTTATCTTTATACACTTAATTTTTGAGAAATATCGACTATTGTCCTCTTTTATATATTCCTTTGAATCTGCTTCTGTGACAGGAAAATATTGTCAGCGAAATAATGGACTATAGTTTGTGGTGATTGTTTAATGACGGAACCAAACCTATTTCACAGCATGTCATTTTGCTGTCTTCTATTCCTTGAACGGAAGACCAAGTGTTTGTTTTCCTTTTCACTTAAATAGCCAAAAGTGTGGCTATACATTATTTTCCTCCATTTCATTTCCTTCCTGTTCGCTTCCCTTAATGCAGACCGATTCTATTGATGTTAGCTCTTTTCAGGCTATTTTGAAGTGTTTATAATACTACTTTTTGAAAGTGTTTCATGTTTCAGTTCAACTCACATCAGTCTAATGAAATTAAAAGATGCATAATTAACATTTCACAATTCTGGTTTTGTTTAAACAGGTTCTACTGACTTTAACTGTGTGAAATGGATGTTCAGAATCTTTCTACAAATTTTCCTGGACCAATTGATACATCGGTGCTATATGAGCAAGAGCAACATGTTTCCTCTGCGATATGGGAAGGACAGGACCGTGGTACTCTGAGGTGTCATGAACACACCTCTAAAATTGATGGGTGGAAGCTTACAAAGAAACAGATTGATTTGGTGGGAAAAGCTGGCTTTGGCCATTTTAGATTGATTGGACAAGTCAGCTTGAACAATCCACTCATCTCCGCCCTAGTTGAGAGGTGGAGGCGGGAAACTAATACGTTTCATTTGCCGAACGGAGAGATTACCATTACACTTGATGAGGTAACCCGTATTCTTGGACTACGGGTCGATGGTGAAGCTGTAGTAAGAGATAACACTTTCTTGGGTACTAACACAGAAATTTGTGAAAGTTTGTTGGGCAAAGCACCAAATTCAGATGCTAAGGAGATAAAAGGTGGAATGGTGAAGCTTAGTTGGTTGAAGGAAAATTTTTCTGAGTGTCCTAAAGATGCTTCAAATGAAGAGGTTGAGCAACGGACACGTGCCTTTTTACTATACTTGGTAGGAAGCACGATATTTGCCACAACATCTGGCAATCTTGTCCCTCTTTTGTACCTTCCATTGTTCAAAGACTTCGACAAAGCTGGAAAGTATGCATGGGGTGCAGCAGCACTAGCATTCTTGTATAGACAGCTTGGCAAAGCTTCCATGAAATCTCAAGGGACCATCAGTGGCTCTTTGACATTATTACAGGTAAGTTGTTGTATTTGATTTTGTGTTCAATTTTTCAAGTTCTGCAATTCCTATCTACAGAAATGCCAACACATGTGGAGAATTTGAAGTGTTACTGTATGAATTTTATAGCTTTTTGTTGGGAAGTTGGCATTAATTATATCACTCTTTTTTCTTTTTTTTTTTTTTCAGTGCTGGAGTTACTTTCATCTTAACATTGGCCGACCAGACCTTAAGCAAGACTTGTCCCATCGTTTTCCACTTGCTCTCCACTGGAAAGGAAGACTATATAATCAAACTAAATCTGATGTAGTTGTGTACCGCCAGAAATTAGACTCTCTAGTGTCAATTGATGTAAGTTATCTAAATTTTTTCTTCCAGACGTTTATTGGCTGACAGCTGATACCCCAGATTGGTACTAACAGATTGATTGGACTCCTTACAAAGACTTGGATGGCAGCATACCAGAGAATGTCAGAGTTGATCTAATTCTCGGGAAGTCTAGGACAATATTGATTTGTATGGATAAAGCTGAATGGCATTTGCCAGACCGTTGTTTGAGGCAGTTTGGCTTGCATCAGTCAATTCCAAAAGAAGTGCAGCGACGTGAAAGTAAAAGTAACGAAGTTGACAATGAGGTGGACACATCAAAAAGAATGGATTTAGAAGTGCTAGAGTGGTCAAACCGGCTGCAAAATATTGTTGATGGTGTAGAAGATGGGAATGGCACGGATGAAAGTGAATACATACATTGGTACTCAAACATCACTCGGAAAAAAGTTCATAGGCAAGCATTTGCCCCATCCCAGTTTCAAGAATCGGTAAGGATGCTTGTTTCCTTTCCTACATTTCTCCATCCCACAGAGAAAATGAAACAAATGTTAAATGGTCATCATTTACCACTTCTACAGGTTGCTGAGATGATGAAAATCCAGGAAATAGCATATGCAGCTTCAACCGAAGAATTGAATATAAAAAACAAGGTAGCTTTCGAGAAGATTAAATCACTTGTGGATCGCTATCTGGCAAATCGAGTTGAGGGTTTCAAGGCACTGGAGAAAAGGAAGAGAACTAGTGAAGATGGTCAGAATGAAGATGAACTCTAAATTGATTATCAGTACCTGTAATTATCATCATAAACGACAGCGTCGTTTAAACTGTCAAAATGTAGACAATGGATTTGTAGTTAGTACTTTAATACAAGTCGTTTACATGTGATACTGCCGTATGCAATGTCATACAACATTTTTCAAGTCTGCTTCTTTGTGAGAAATACTGAAGTGAACTAGAAAAATTCCTCATCAATAAATCTCTAGAACAGATAAAGAACAGAGTTATAAGCTTATTGAACTCTACCGTCACCGGTGAAGGAGTATTCTCCGATGGCCGGAATTTCTATTACGAATTTTAGAACTGCAGTGTACTGAGGGGTTATTTGACGGATTTTTTGAATACGGGTGGTCTTATGTATTTAAGCTAAAATTGAATGGTGTGCTTGAAATGTTCCATAACAGTGAAACGACAATGTCGTTTATCTGACAACCAATAAACGACAACTAAAAGCCTCGGGAAAATCCCCAAACCAGATCGCTTCGTTCCCAATCAAACACCGAGCAAACCTAACTTCCGCTACCGCTACGGCGATTACTCCGTCACCGGTGAGTTTCTTATTTCCACCTTTATTTTCAAGAATTTTCTGTTGAGATAGATGTTTAATTCGATTATTGAAAAATTTTAGTCATTTTCGAGTTTTTATTAATAAATTAATAAATTTAATTTTGCTTACTCTATTCATTATTAGTTTGTCATGAATCGTGTTTGGTAATTATTTTTTCTTTAATTGTGAAAAATTCTTTATTTTCCAGTGTTTCTTGTTATTTCTATAAATTTAATGTACAGCAACGGTGATAAATGAATATAATGCATTTTTTAATGTAACTTTGCAGTGTTTGGTTGAGTAAAAAATGGACCTCCTTCCTCTGCAAGGGGAAGTTGATGAATTCAGAGAGATTATGGGAATCATTAATAAAGAAATGGATTTGGTTAGTTTAAGCGATGGAAATCTTCGCCGGGCATTTACCATTTTCGAAATAGCAAGCGGGGTGGTAAATGGGAGAATGAAACCGGTAAGACAGAGAATGTGTGTAAATGTGAGAATATCATTGTTGTTATTTTGTTTATCATGATTCTTGAATTATACTTATGAATTTACAGGTGATAGAAGCTGACGTGGATCAGTTATGGTGCTCTAGTGTTGATGGAGTGGTGAGTGTTTTGTTATTTTTATTCCACGGTTTGTTTAATGTTTGCTTGCAGTGGAGAGAAGTTAGAGAGAAATTTTTCTAAGTTGAGGAATGGTTGTTATTGGATTCGGAATCTTGTATCCTTAAGGAGACAAGTTATGTTGCAGGGATATTGTGAATATTGTCCCATCAAGCAATAATATTATACAAGAATCCTTTTTATTGAATTATATGCAATTTTTTGCAGGTGGCTGTGGCCAGGCAGGTCATCGATTATGCACAAGATATGACTTTTCAGGACTTAGATGAACAGCAGAAGCAAGCGGTGTTAAAGATGTTAATAAGTGCTTCTAATATTATAAGTAAACAATGTATACTTGATGCAAGTCAACAAGGTGTACTCAATGAACTTCAAGCGGAAGTTGGTTCAACAACTAGAGAGATAACAGTAGGCTGGGAAGCGGAGAACCAGAGTGAAGAGCAGGATGCTTCACCACAAGCATCCACTATGCCATCTCTTTCATGGCCTCGAAAAGGACGTATAACCCTGGAGTGGATTCAGATTCTTATTTCAACCTTCAAGTGGTCATCGTGGAAAGACCCAAAGGAATATCAAAATGTAATGCCTGTAACTGTGGTGAAAAAGTTGATCAATGCCGCTTCAAAAATCATGAGAGGTGAAAAGAACTGTGTGAAAATTCGTGTCAGAGAGGATTCAGAAGTTATTATTGTTGGTGACATTCATGGCCAGTTTCACGACCTGATTTCTCTTCTCGAAGAAAATGCTGGATTTCCCTCTGCTCATCGATACTTTATCTTCAATGGTAATTATGTTGATAAAGGCTCATGGGGTTTGGAAGTACTTTTAGTTTTGTTGGCATGGAAGGTATGATAAAGATGCAATATTCATTTTGGTTTAATTTTGCCATTATAAGTATATCTGCATGCGTGCATGCATGTGCTCATCTATTTCTGATTGATAGGCTTCCTTTTTTGGCTTGTTAGGATAATATCTTGCAAACTCTGCATTGTTCTCTCATGGATTTTGTTATATAACCTCTTTCATAATTTTTCCAGGAGGTTTTCAATCCATATAAGTTTTGTAAGATGACTCTATTCTGCTTTCCTGAAAGTATATATATATATATATATATAGAGAGAGAGAGAGAGAGAGAGAGAGAGAGAGAGAGAGAGATGTGATTATATATGGGTGTTATTTTTATTATATTCTTTTTTTTTTTAATATGGTCATTTAGTTTTGGTTTTCTGATGTGTAGGTCTTGATGCCTCATAGAGTATATTTACTCCGTGGAAATCACGAATCAAAGGATTGCACATTGGCATATGGTTTCTGGGCAGAGTTATGCACCAAATTTGGCAAAAAAGATTGCAAAGTTGTCTATGATAAATTCTTGGAGTGTTTCGGATCACTTCCTTTGGCCTTAATCATACCTCATAGCATCTATACAACGCATGGGGGCCTATTTCGCAGTATGTGCAGTGCAAGTATACAATGTTCTAGTGGAGAGAAGAGACAGAAACTGGATACTCCATCTTTGGGTTCTTTAAAGGAATTGGCTAAAGTAAACAGATTTCTCGATGACGTGGCAGAAGATGGTTTATTGGCTGACGTACTGTGGTCTGACCCATCTATGGAAACTGGGCTCAAAGAAAACACCAATCAAAAGTTTGGTCTACTCTGGGGTCCGGATTGCACTGAGCAGTTCCTAAGAGAAAACCATTTAAAGGTAATGCAACTTTTCTCAAGTTTTAAGGCCAAAGCTAAGATTGGTTGACTTTGTCTATTGCAATTGCAGTTGATTATACGATCACATGAGGGTTCTGATGCAAGCACTGGTCAGGATGATGCTAGAAATATGTTAAATGGTTATAGCATAGATCATGATGTAGTCTCCGGGAAACTGTATACTCTGTTCACCGCTTCAAATTACCCACAGGTCATAATTTCACAGCTTCACATGCAACTTCTAAATGGCGTTCATCATTTTTGAATTCACTGAAAGGAAACTGAACCTTTTATGTTTGTTGCTTTTTGTTAATTATGCAGTTTGGTGGGTTTTATAAAACGGGAGCATACGCTGTATTAAAGCCTCCTACATTCAACTCTCCTTTGTTCCTACCGCTCAAAGCTGCAAATAGACCAGAAGTATGAAATTGGATTTTTCTTTTTTCCTTCCTCTCAGGCAAAAAATATGATTTATGATAAGTAGTATATCATTAGTTAATTCTGTTTGTTTCTTAGGTACCTCCTTATGAGAGTTTCAGTTATGAAGATATTGGTTCAGATGAAGCAGAAGACTCTACATTGTCAGATTCAGATGAGGAACTGAACTTAATGTCAAGGGATGCAGTTGAAGAACAAGAAACGACATTGATGGTAAGTAATTGCCTTTAAAAAATGAGATGACTTGTTTCTACTTATCTATATGCTTATAGCTAAATGGAAAGTATCTGATTAGATGACCAACATGGAACTAAACAAAAAGATACTGGACCAAGCTGAAAAAATTAAACAGTTGGAGAGCACTGTCGAGGTATTTCTGAAAGAGCGTGATGATCGGTCAAAGAGGATGGAAGAAATGTTAAGTACTCTTCTACAGCAATCATCGCGGAAAAAGCGAGGGAGAGGTAACATTTCAAAACTAGTTTTCATCATTAACCACACAATTTATAGTTTTTTTACAAAATGCACACTTGTATGCTGATGAAAACATTACAGGTTCATGAACACATGCAGTGAGAATGTCAGAACTGAGACCTGGGATAACAAAAAAGAATACCCGGCAGCAAGTTAATTTCACGGACAACAAACGTTGAACTTTAACCTGAAAGATAATAAATTGAATGTTTTCATGAAGGGTCTACAGGTTATTGATCCAACAAGGGAAGTTAAGTGCAACTTGTGTTAATGGAAAACGAGTTGAAGATTGAAGAAGATGATCCTGTGGAAGAGGTGGTATGGGATGAAAGCCTTGTTTAAAAAGTAGATGAAACACTTTCAATGTTGTACACCATTCCACATCTGATTAGGTTTCAGAAAACGTGAAAGGCAGCAAGCATCAGATAGAAAGAATCTTGTTCATTTGCATAAAAGAATTTTCAAGTGAGATTTGTTTAATCTAATCCGAAATTAGTGAAAGTTGTAATCAAATTCGGAGATTGTTCCAAATTGTCGACCATTTGCACAATTTCTTGGTATGATTCAAATCGTGCGGTATTGTCTTGTGCCTTGATTTAATGTGATAGGTAAATAACCAATAATTTTTTTCTTTTTTCGAATACAAATATGGGAGATTATGACATTAAATAAACAAATATGTTGAAGAAGAATTTTGTTAACTTATTGAGAGGAGTAAAAAATTGACCAACGACAAGTCACACGTCTAGTTGAGGCAGATCAGAAAACGACGACGTGTCTTGTGGGGGCAACGTTAATTTCGCTAAAAGACACAAATCTCATTTTACTACTTCAATTTTTAATTGATAATTATTAATAAATAATAAATTAGGACTACAAAAGGAATCAAATCAAGCTTGTAATGAAGCGTAATAAAAAACTAATAAACCATTATCTATAAAATAAAAATATTAAACTAATTGTTTTTTCGTGTATGAAAGACACCTAAATAATAATACGATGTATAGATTCGAACGTGTCATATCATGTAATAATATTATCATTAAAAAGCAACCTAACTAGTTGGTAATTTACCCGCAAACAATTATCAAAATGAGTGATAACATTTAGTTCCCTAATTGTTTACATTTTCACATATCAAATAAAAAAATTTTCAGTGTGAATCAAATAGGTCCACCAACCCCTGCTGTAAGAACTACATCACCCTTATACTTTTGAGTTTTGTTCACCGCACTATTAGAATTTGTTTAGTATAATTTTTTATATAAAATTTTTTTTAAGTAAATTTTGTAATAATATTTTTTTTAATAAATAAAGTATTTTGAGAGAAAATTATTAATTATTTATTTGATAAGAAGATATTTTGGTAAAACTTTTGCAATTATATTAAATCATAAGTTTTTAAGAGAGAAATAATTAAAGTAACATTTTCATAATAAAATAAATATATTTTAGACAATTTATCATACGCTATTATTAAAAGTTTAAAATATAACTTTCTTTGAGTTATGTAAAATAGTTTATTTAAATTCTTTAAAATTTTTTAATTACAATTAAATAATATAAAATTTTTTTTAAAAAACCTTTTGGTGTTAGACAAACTCTTTTAACTAACAGAAAAATCATAATGAGCATTTAGAGTATGTAACTTAACATTATAGGATCGTTCAGTTATGTCAACTACAATTAGGAACCATTTGTTAAAGGTATTTATAAAATATATCCTTAAATGTAGAAAAATAAAAATTTAGGGACTTAAATGATATTATACCTATCAAACATTCGCACTGTTTCTTCTCCCCCTCTCCAATCAAATCCCCCAATTTTTCAACATCCAAATATCTCTCTCTCCCGAGAGACCCGGTCCATCTTCCCTGTTCATCAATTGCCCTTTTTCCTCAATACCCTTTTCATTTCTCCTTGTCTTTCCCCCTCTTTCTTCCCCTTTTAGGGTTTTGTTCCGTTTCTGTGCCCCAAAAACCACAACTTTTTAAATTACCTGTGTTTTTTACAAAACAATGACTTCTGTGAGAAACAATTTAATGCCTCCAGGTCTGGTTACCAACCTGGAAGAAGTGCTTTTAAGCAAGAAGAAGAACAACAACAACGAGAACAATGAGGATAATAATAAAAATAGCACCAAGGAATCAAACAAGGAGGGTAATGAATCAGCGGAGCCTTCCACTTCTGATTCTGATAGTTCAAAGCCTGTCGTTTTGGTCACCAATGGAGACGGAATTGAGTCACCTGGACTTGTCTATCTCGTTGAAGCGTTGGTTCGTGAAGGGCTCTACAATGTCCATGTCTGCGCTCCTCAATCGTGGGTTTTGCTTCTTGGTCCTTGCTAAATTTCCATTTTTTCTGATTAAAATTTGAGTACTTTTTTAATTTTTTATTTTGTTATCCGGATTTTGTTCTTTTTAGCGGCTCTGGTTCAATTTTTGATTTTGTTATCTGGGCTTTGTTCAAGTTTAATTTTGTTTGTTTCTCTTATGGGTTCATTTGAGTATTTAGTTTGTCTTTAGTTTTTTGTTTTGTCTTCAGTTTCTCTTGATTTGTTATCTGGATACGGGGGTGATTTATAAAAATTGGTTTCATTTTCTTCTTTGCGTTTTGTATTGGACATTTTTTGAATTTAATCATCTGGGCCAACCTTTTGTATTGAGAGTTACTCTGGGTTCTCTTTAGTCAATTATTAGGTATAAAGTTCTTTGGTTCTCACGATTTTCTTTTTGTAGGGTATGTTTGTATGTAATTTTTGACTTTTTATTGTGTTTTGGATTATTTTGCCCATCTGGGTATGTTTGTGTTCTAAAATAATTTTGATATGTAGGTATTGAATATGGGAATATTTTGTGATTTGTTAGTTTGTGAATCGGTTGCTTTAGGGACAAATCAATGTCAGGTCATTCTGTTACTCTACAAGAAACGGTTGCTGTGAATTCTGCTGAAATTAAAGGTGCCATAGCTTACGAAGTTTCAGGTATGACTGCAAAATAATATCTTCTTTAATCAACCTCTTTTTCAAGTGATGCTGTATTATATGATTCAATTGGATGTGAAGTTATCAAAATTACATGTATGTCAAAGGATGGCATTTAGTATTTAGTTCCAGGTGAAGCATATTGAACTTCTGGTGTTCTTGGAAGAGTCTGTAAGCGTGATTGTGGCTTACAGTTTTTCCTAGAAACTGATGAATTTTAGGTTTCTACTATTCTTGTCCTCAGACTGTTATCATTTCTGAATGATACTTGCATTTTCATATGCCTATAATGTATATAAATCTAATAAAGGCTTTATGTTTTAGTTGTGCTTTGTGATAGTAATACGAACTTACTGATGGGTTTCTTGTTACTCAGGCACTCCCGTGGATTGTGTGTCATTAGCATTATCTGGGGCACTGTTTTCTTGGTCAAAGCCTGCGCTGGTTTGGAAAATGTTATCATTTGTGATTTTACATTTAGATTTCAACTTTAAGCATTTTTCATAGTTTCCTTGTAATATGATTTTCAGGTCATTAGTGGAATCAACCAAGGTTCAAGCTGTGGTCATCACATGTAAGTTGTTTCTGCAGCCTCTTACTTATTGTTGCTGAGCATCTATAACTTTCAGTTGAATATGCATCACTCAGTGATATCTGTTCAATGTTGCTTCCAATTAATTCTTCTGGGCCTTTATTTGAAGTCTAAGAGTTAATTTTATAACTTCAAAATTCACCAGGTTCTACTCAGGTGTTGTTGCTGGAGCCAGAGAGGCTTTACTTTGTGGTGTCCCATCTCTCTCAATATCCCTGAACTGGTGAGTTGATAGTCGTATGTTATATCAAATTAAATTACAGTTTTCTTTATTGTTGACAAGTGATTTTTTGATTTTCAACTGTTATAGGAGGAAGGATGAAAGCCAAGAAAAAGATTTCAAGGATGCTGTAACTGTCTGTTTACCTTTGATAAATGCAGCTATGAGAGATATTGAAAAGGGAACTTTTCCCAAGAGCTGTTCTCTGAATGTTGAAATCCCTACAGCTCCATTAACCAACAAGGTTTGCAAGCCTAAAGTCATTTATTAAAATTATTGGCTGTACTATTTAATTTTCTTGTGATACTTTGTGTCTTTTGACCCATGAAGACGATGTAATATTTGTTACAGTTTTTGACAGTATCTTTTACATTCATAGAGAGGATGATGGGTGGCAGTATAGTTAACACAAAAATATACTATTATTTCCTTTGATTAGCCCTCTTTTTATCTGTCTTTGCTTCCTACTGCTAGCTTTCAGGAGAATATAATCTGTTTTTCCCTTCTGTTTCTCTGTCATGCTTATCCACAAAAATGTTGCTGTTGCTTAAAATTGTTTAATAACACAAAAAAATTTTCCTCTTCTTTTACTGGACCAATGCCAGGCTGTTATTGCCATGCAGTTTGGATATCTTGCATGTGGGATAAAGTGACATGCATAATTTTCCAACTTTTATGTCAGCTTACTTGATATCTTTGCCAAGTTATATTCTTTACTTTATTTGCTATTATTTGCTATCATGCATGATCCCATTCTTTGTACCTTTTTTACCTTTAACCACTGGGTAATATACATGTTTTAATCTCTTGCTCGACAGGGTTTCAAATTCACAAAGCAAAGCATGTGGAGATCCACTCTTTGCTGGCAAGCAGTTTCAACAAGCCGGTATGCTGGACAGTTTATGTCTAATCAACAAAGTCTTGGCTTACAGCTTGCACAGCTTAGCCGAGATGCCTCTGCTGCCGTGAGTTACTCAATTTCTTGTTTGCATTGCATTTGTCTAGTCTCCGTTCTATGAAATTATACCTACTTTCATTTTGTTTTTCCCCAGGGTGCAGCTCGTCGTTTGACCACACAAAAGAAGAATTTGGTGGAGATCGAGTCAGTTGGAGCTGCCGGCAAATCTGATACCAGCCGTGTCAAGAAGTTCTTCAGACTAGAGGTAAATAAAATTTTTATGGAGTTTACATTTGATAATTGCACGCCCTAATCTGCTTCTTGGTTCTCCTGCATGCATGCATGCATTCTTGGTTGTTTCTCAAGTTACTACTGCTTTCGTTTCTCTGTCACAACAACGATAGTTAACCATCAGTTATTTTTAGCAGTTTGTGGAAAAAGAGCAGGAAGATACTGACGAAGACCTGGATTTCAGAGCGCTTGACAATGGATTTGTAAGCCTTTTAACAGCTTAAACCTGCATATTTCCACCTAATCCATGTCATTCTTCAGTATAGAAATTCTCTGTTGGTTCATTTTAACTTTTGAAAAAAGCTAGGCATCTCAAGCTTCTGCTTTTATCCGCCAATTTTAGGTGGCAATCACTCCTCTATCACTTCATTCACGTACAAAGACAGATGCAGAAGCAGAAGCAGAAGCAGCTGCAGCAGAATGGGTTTCTACTGCACTTGTTGAGGATCCACAGCAAAGCACAACTACAGAATCATAAATCAGTGACTTTGTACACCAATTTGCAGAAGCATTTCTCTTAATTTAATTATCTAAATTTGTTTCGAGTTTCCTTTTTTCATTTTATTTTTATTTTTATTTTTATTTTCTCCATTTTGTTTTTAAAATATTGGTGGCATTTGGGTGGTGGGTTTGTTTGTCTGTCTGTCTGTGGTATTATAAATATACGAAAAAGAAAAAGAAAAAAATTGTAATTGCAAACAGCAGGGTCTAAATATCTATGATCCTGCCTGTCATTTTATCATGTATTTTCTAAATGATGTTGCTTATTTTTTTCTATTCTGATTTTGTTATTATTTTTTAAATATCACGTAAATATTAAACTCCTTTTAAGCCAACTGGAGCAGAACTTCAATTCTAATTTTATTAATCGAAGTAATCGGTAAATTAATTGACCATAAAATAAAAAAGAACTGCCTCACGATGCATACTAATTATCTCTAATTTATCAACAAAATAATTACATTTTTTCATTTAATCTTCGATTATTTCGTATAATTACATAAATTTACTGAAGTCTAATTAATTTTAATTGTTTAAAAATAAAAATAAAATCACCAATTTTCTTTGAATTTAGTTTGTAAGACGTAACTATTAGTAATTTAATATTAATTAAGTATTAAAAAAATAAATAAAATAAATTATAAATAAATACTAATATGTAAATAAAATATATTATAATATAATATTTATGATTATAATATAATTTATATTTACGTATAATTAAAATATATAAAATACGGTAAAAATAAAATTTATTATTTATATTATATTAATAAATGTTGTATTATTGTGTACTTTTTATTAATATATATTTTATAAATATATTATATTTTTTAAAATTTTAAAAATTTAACAATGGTGTTTGTAAATAATTGTTTTTAATAAAGTATAATTACCTTTTTAAAATAATTTGATATTTTTATGAGTATTTTTAAAATTATTAAAATTTATATGTGTATTAAATTAAATTTTAAGTACTTCTGTATCCTTTTTCTGTAACTATTTTTTAAAATAATTTTTTAAAATAATAAATTAAAAATAATAAATTTTATTTTTTATTTTTAAGAAAGAAAGCTGTTTTGTGAAAACAGAGCGAGGTGCAAACTCAGGCACTATTCATAGTATCTCGACAGCTCTAGGGTTTATCAAAACGACGACGACGACGACGACGACGAAGACAAATTTTTTCTCCACTGAAAATCCATGGCGACCAGAACCCTAATCCGAACCGGAGCGTCTCTAATGAACCGCCTGCTATCAAAATCAAACCCGTTTCTTCTTCATCAGAATAACGCGACTCACCACCAGATATTCCCTTCCCTCTCCAAGCTCCAAACTTCTCTCAATCTTCCCCCAAGAAACGACGACGCCTCTCTCCCAAGATTTACCTCTCAGGGATTCCTCTACCCATCCGGTCTTCCTTCTCTCGAATTCTTCCTGCCCGAAGGTATGTTACTCTATTCTTTGTACTGCATATGTTTATTTATCGGGCTCTAAAGTTTTAGTTTTTTTTTTTTTTCAATTTTCTGGCTGGGGTGTTTTGTGAGGTTAAAGTTAAGATTTTTGTGATGTTTATACTGAGATAGGAAATGGGCATTCTGAATTTTTGTCAATTTACCTTTTTATGTTGTCATATGTACTGATCTTATGCTTTTTGTTACCGGTTATTTTGCTTGCAACTTGAAAATTTAGCTGATAATTGCATTTTCTTTTTCAGTTGTCATGTATTGTATTGTTTCTTGTGTTCTGTTTGATTCTTCTGATCATCATGCTGGCATTAGAATGTATGACTCTGTTTGCCGATCTCAGATAATTGGGATTTGGTATGCTGTTTTTGGTTTATTGTTTTTGAAGAATGCTAGGTCTAGCTTCCTTATTCATACATTCAGATTGTGTTGATGGTTTGTGAAGGCACCTACCGTAGGTGTAGGTAGGAGCTCCCAGTTTGATTTCAGCCAAGAATATTCAACAATGGCCAATTCCCAGTGTATGTGAGATGCTAGTCTGACTAATTTCTCATGATAAAACCTATTCCTGAGCCTTGAAATATTTTAATTTTTGATTTGATAGCCTTTTCTTTTTATATATTCTTTTTTGTGTTTCTGTTGCTTGTGGATGGATATTTAATAGTTCACTGTAAACATCAGAATAGAAGTCGTAACATTTTGCATAAATCGCTGTCAGCTGATGTTGCTGGACAATTTCTGTTTGCCTTTTTGCCAGCAAAATCAGTCCACCACTTATCAATTTCTACATAGTAGAACCTTATCTTTTATGAGCTTCACTCTTTCTCTATTTTAGCTTTACAAGTTGGAGAGGATTAGTCGATAGTGGACTGGTTGACTCCACTAACTATTGT
Source organism: Azadirachta indica (assembly GCA_022749755.1). NCBI lineage: Eukaryota > Viridiplantae > Streptophyta > Magnoliopsida > Sapindales > Meliaceae > Azadirachta > Azadirachta indica. The sequence goes on along the minus strand of CM040442.1, from coordinate 3,574,348 downwards.
TCTCTTTTATCTGTTTTACTGATTTATGTTTTTTTCTGCAGTAGATTCATCGAGTGAGCCAATGTTCTTATTTCCCAAAAGGACATTCCAGCCTAGCACCATCAGGCGTAAGAGGAATCATGGATTCTTTGCTCGGTACATATCTCTCTCTCCTCTTTTTATATCCAACTAGGATTTGGTAACTTTGGATACAGATGCAACATCCTTTTCTCTCTTCCTGGGGTGTGTTGCCTTTGAGAATGACTTCAGGTTGATTTATATAATTTGGATCTCATACTCAAAGACTCCTTTAATTACATGTAGTTTTAGGGATTTTAAGGAATTTGTCTTTTTATTTTTCTACTTTGAACGAACGTGTATATCATAGCAGGCTTGTGTGATTAATTTACTTTTGTACATGAGCAGCAAGGCAACCAGGGGTGGACGGAGAGTCATTGCTCGAAGAATAGCAAAGGGTCGTTCAAGAATTACTGCTTAGTAATGGCAAAGATGATAGACTCAACAGTCAAGACTAGGACCAGTCTTAGCTCATGGTACAGTTCAGTGAGTTTGAGATACCTTATTGTAACAACTAGGATGATTTTGGATTGCAGTTGGAGTGACTGGAATTTTTGTCGTCAACTTGTTTACTTAAAAGATTGTGGTTTTCATAAATATTCTTGCAAGAATATCTTGTTACTTGGAACATTATGCAATTCTGTAGTTTCAATACAAAGAGCAAATAACCATGTTGAGTCCTAGCCTTATTTGGCATCAGCCTATTTTTCCACTGAAAGTTGGTTCATGTTGCTCTGCAAAAGACTTTTAAGTTTGAGTTCATGTTGAATAAGGGAAGTAGAATATGGTCCAAAACGGTTACCGTTTCTGGAGTTACTGTGTTGTAATAGGTTCCATCTAATAAGGTTCCAACAACAATACCATTCTGCCGTGCGAATTCTCCAACGGGTTAGGGCTTCAAAAATTGGACTTGTGGGCCTTTAGCCCATTTAAAGTTTAAAACAGGATAATTGAAGGACCCCAGCAAGCCCAAAAAAGAAAAAGTGAACTTTCTACATGTATGATTGTGCTTCAGAAACTGCAACCCTAGAATTAAAACGTAACATCAATTGAATGATTGTGGTAATTTGAAGCTTAAACATGAAATCAATTACCTAACTCTTCTTCACTACACTTTTGGTATATCTGCTATTGAATTTTGCTCACATCCAGATTCAAGCGATTTCATCTAGATTTGAGACGGGTTGGGTCGGAGGGGGTTAAAATGTTAAAAAAGTAAAAAGGGAAGAAACAATAAAAAAACACTTGATTGCAAATGAAAACAACTACAGAAGACACTTTGATATATCTCAAAGTTGGAGAGGTATGAAAATTTGTCCTTTGTAGATGACAACCAGCAGAAGCTATCCATTATCATGCAATAACGACTAATTGACTGCATTTGTAAGGAAAGTTTGTAACTGGCTTCAGAAAAAGGGCTTTATGATGATAAAATTAATCTAGAAAACGACATACTTCACTAAAGTGTCCTGTTCTTTTTTTTTTTTTTTTTTTTAAATTTAAGTCAGTGACTATGAAAGCATATCTAACTCTCAAAAAAATATTTTTAAGGGCAAAAAATTTAAATTAGATATACATACGTCATCTTTGATACTAATATTGTAATCTAAAACGTAAAATTTATGATAAAAATATTATAGTATACGCATTCGTATATGGTAGATTTGACTTAAGAAATACTAATCATTCAAAAAAAGACAGAGTAACATCTTCATTGTAATTTGCAAAGAATTAAGGAGATCATAAGTATTTGTAGAGTAGAACTAACTACACAAACAATACAAACTCAAAAAAAAAAAAAAAAAAAAAAAAAGAAAGAAAAGGAGTAAAATCACCTATCTCATTTTTGTGTACTGATTTTATAACTTGTAATCATAGAGATGAAAAGTTTTGTATAGTGAGAGAGAATACTTATTGATCTGATCACTAGAGAAATATGGACATAAATGTTATTGACATATAAATTAGACATGTGAAAGAGAACCTACATATATAGAATTTAATGGAAGCATTACTAATTGAAGAACCTGAACTAGCAAACACTTAGGATTTCCCATAAGAGCATTGCACTTACTTACCTCCTTAATATATATATTTCGAGAAATAAATGCTGCTGATCCCTGTATTTCTCATTGAATCCATACAATACCTAGATTGCAAAACAGTACCAACATTATGTATGAATTTGACTACTGACCCCAGCTGGTTGAAGGAAAATTAGGGTTTGTAGTAGTAGTAGTAGCGGCAGAAACACCAGCAGCAGCATACTGCCCTGTTGATAATGGTGAAACTGATGAGGAAGACGACGAGGGCGAAGATAATGGCTGTAGAGTTGACATGATAGCATCAATGCAGTCTATTGGGTTTGGAGTTTCCATTTGAGGACTGTAATTAGACCCAGACGGAAATGTGCACACATTACCTTCAAGGATTTCACAAAGTTTCGGCATTGTGGGTATTAGCAGTTGGCTTTCATGATCACATGGCATTGTAAGAATGCTGGGATCAATGAGATTATTGTTCAAAAGTGGAGCAGCAGCTGATGATGGTTCAGAAATATTGCTGAAAATTTGATTTTCTAATTGGTTTGGTTCAAGCTGTGGCTGCAAATAAGGCAATGACCAATTATCAAATGTAGAACAAGAATGAGTTAGAGGAGGAGGTGCCAAATGAAGAGGAGGAAGATTGAAGTTGTTTAGGTTCATGAATTTGAATTCAGGACCAAAATTCTGTAACATAAACGACGAAGGAGATGGAAGGCAGAGCTGTTGTTGATCTTGTTGTTGAGATGATAAGATGAAATTATTAGGGTTTCCAGGGAAGAAACCTGAAGCAGCAGCAGCAGCAGCTTCAGCAGCAGTAGCAGCAGCAGTACTAGGGTTTTGGAAACGATGATCAGATGGGAAATTTGCTAGAGTTGCAGCAGGAACAATTTCATGTGAGATCAGCTTCTTCTTTATGCTTGAATTCCAGAAATTCTTCACTTCATTATCCGTTCTCCCTGGTAAATGCTTCGCTATCTGAGCCCACCTGTAAACACAAACTACGTCAAATTAACATAACAATCTCATCCTATGTATGATCATCATTTGTATGTTGAACACGACGGTTATGACCTGTTGCCGAGAATGCTATGAAGCTCGATAATTAGTGCAGCTTCCTGAGGGGAAAAGCTTCCCCGTTTTAAGTCAGGCCTGAGGTAATTTATCCATCTCAGTCTGCAACTCTTTCCGCATCTCTGCAATCCTGAAACGCATAGAATCAACCACATCAAAACAAAAGAACGAACCAATTTTTCATCGTCTCAACGACGACGACGACGACGATTGTTTCAGAGAAAAATTTCAAATAATCTGCAACCTGCGAGTTTTGGGACTGAGCTCCAGCAGCCGTGGCCGTAAGTTGTAATGTAGTTGATGAGTTTTTCATCTTCTTCCGGCGACCATAATCCTCTCTTCACCTTCTGCTTGTTGCAGCAAGAATGGTGTCCCATTTTGTTTTCTCAGAATTGCAGACAAGAAAATTTTCTCAGAAACTAAAAGAGAAAATATGAATCAGAAACTCTTTAATTTTCTTTCTGTTTCGGTTTCTCTTGCTCTTTGATTCACTGAGAACTGATAGTACACTGAGACTGCAGAATTTAATGTTGGGACCTGTACCAATACAATACAAAACTTGTGGTGGCCCCCCCCCCAACCCTCTCTCTTTTTTTTTTCACTTGACGAGAAAAGGATAAAAGGTTACAGTGCTTTCTCTGTAAAATTTGTAATAGATTTGTTATAATTTGTATTATTTAATTTTAATTTTTGAATATTTAAATTAAAAAGTGTAACGCAAAAAGATTATATCGAAATAAGAGTTGAAGAGTCGTACTATATATGTATATATATCTGAATAGAATAACCCTTTTAGAAGAATTTTTATATAAATGAACAAATTGTGTGAATAAAAGAATTTTTTATAATTCTTACGTTATAATTTTAAAATTTAAATTAAAATATGTAACGAAAAGATCATAATAAAAAAAAAAAAGGTTGAAGAGTCGCAAAATATATGGGTATAAATAAAAAAAAATTTTTAGATATGGACTTACAGTGTCTTCTCAATTTTTTTTTGGTTATTGTTTTTAAAATAAGTAGGCTAAAAAAATCTAATAAAAATAATTAAACGTGTAATGAAAAAGTTATAACAAAAAAAAATATGAAGAATTTTACGTTATACAATTTTGTATATACTTGTGTGTGTGTGTGTGTGTGTGTGTGTGTGGTTCATGTGTGTGTATATGTATATATTACGGGGTGGATATATAGAAGAAGAATTAATCCTTTGAGGAACGGGACTGATTAACAGACTGTGGGGCATGGGCTACCGACACACGTGTTGATCATGCATATAGTTTGATGTGGGCACCACTTGGTTCTTATCGAACGGACCGTAGATGAATAATCAAAATCAGAACTTATTTATCATTTTTTTTGTATTCTTGTTCTTTTATTATTGTCATCATTATTATTGATTTGTTTTGTTTGCAATATCTTTAATTTTGGTTCATGTCAGGACATCACTAACAGTGGTGGTTCATACACATAAAAATTTGAAGGTTATGTATGTGAATGTGATTTTTTTTCTTTTTAATGAGGACTTAATTAACATTAATGTAATTAGTTAAGTTGATCAAACGGTTGTGATTAATTGTCTTTGCAACACGGTGATTTAGATTTGAGGGTCATAATTTTATTAGTCATGAGTTGGAACTATATGTAAATACATAATTTTATCTTATGGTTTAATGATAAGAAAAAAATTTAAATTAATGATAAAAATATATAAATTTTTTATACAAATCAATCTAACAATATGATATAAAGTACTACATATTTTATATGTTTACAAAAATTAAAAAAAAATGTAAATTGTATGAGATACTTGAAGATTATATAATATTATCATTTTAATTTATACGAATAAAATTTGTATATTTAATAATTTAAAAATAAATATTATTAGTAGCGAATAAAAATATTTGAGATAGTATAAGAAATATGATGTATATTTAATTATCTTTTAATCATGTCAAATTTGAACAACAAATCCATTTATATAAAAGTGTAAGAGGAGAAATTTAAAAAAATAAAATTAAGTTTCATGAAATCAGTTGTAATTTGTCAATAGAGAAAACTATTAATTTGTTGTTGACAAGAAGAAACATGGTGAAAATTTTTATATATATATATATATAAACCTAATTAAGGTTATTTTAATTCTCCTTTTACCTTTAATTACATTAATTCAATCAAAAATTACTTTCATTTCTTTACTAGACTCTTTTGAGAACACTAACCATCAACATGATTTTATAATTATATAATTTATTTGTCATATTATTTTAAAAAATATGATATTTTAATTATGCATTTAATCTCTAATTTAAAATCTATCTTCATTTTTAATTTTTTTTAAAAAAAAAATTATATAAATATAAAACTTTTTAAATTTTAACACGAACAATATTCAAATTGTATATTTCTTGTAATACTTCAATATTTTTTAAATATAAATTTCTTTTCTTGAAGAATTATGGTAAATATTAATTGTCCACTTCAAACAAAGTAGACACTGATTGCATCATAAATACAATCAATTGACTTATAATGTGAACGGAATTCAAACTGTCAATTGTTTTGCACTCCTTTGTAAAAATTTTAAATGTTAATTATTTTAATATGTACGAGATTGAAAAAATAATTATATAATCTAAACCTCTTTTAAATGGAATATAAGCAGAATTTAAATATCAAATCTTCTTACTAGCCCACCTTAAGATGATTACAACAACTTTAATTACTAATTAATCTTCAGATGCATTTAACATGCATATTAATTAAGAAAGACTTGTATCTAACAAAGATTCCCAATTACATAAAAGCCAAAATCATGCAAAAGTTTGAGTAATGAAATGAATTATATATCTAATTCTTCTCAAATGTTCACTTAGTGGCAACACTTCGGCTCCGTTTTTAGACAATAACAAATTCCAATCGAATCTCATGACTTTTAATTTCATCAACTTTTCAAGTTCCTTCTTGATTTCTTGATTAATTTATACTGTGTTTAATTAAATTAGCAAGATATTGATTTTGCTTTTGTAGATGCTAACTATTCAGATCATAATTTAGAGATAGATTAGACACTAATTAGTAATTTAACATGCACACACTTATTAAATCAAAGTTGGTAGATAGTCGCCCACATGAGACATGAGGGATTACTATTTTTTTTTATATAATAATTATTATCATCAATTCGTTAATTCACTTGAGAAGGAAAACACAATGGTTCATAAGTCAAAAGCATTAATTAATAGTTAATGAACACAAAATTTTCCTATGATTGAACTTCATATGGGGTCACATTTAATAAATTAATTAATTTACTAGGATGAAATTCATCCACTCATTACTACCATTATTATTATTATTATTATTATTATTATTATTATTATTATTTAACAGCCATATTAAGGAAACGTGAAAAGACAAGCTCAGATGCATCCAATTATGCCGAACACTACTTTAGTTTTTCAATTGTAATTTTTTATTTTTTTTATAAAATTATGCCGTATATATTGCCAACTTGGCTTCATTAATCATTAATATCTTCTTTAAACATTTTGAACTATCCCACCTGAATTTATTATTCATACTACATTTTCTTTAGTATTACGTATATAATTAGGGCAATAATGAGAATGAATATAATAAATACCAGTCATTCATTTGTTAATCAATTCTAATGCGTATGCTATGGTATTATAAAAATATTTTATGTGAAAATATATGTTAAGATCAAATTTTATAATTTTAACGAAAATATTTAATATTGTACTCGTTGAAGAACATTTATTTATGAGAATTGTAATAAATATGTGGTTAATTAATTAAATTTCTTAATTGTGTTAATTATATATTCTTCATTTGGATATAAAATTGTTATTTAGAGATCTTATTAAGTTGACCAAAATTTATGCCTCGAAAAAGCCATTGATGTAAGTCTAGGTATTAAACTTAGCAAAATTATAATATCGACAACTCCAACAATATTTATTAAAATTGTGAAACTTTTATATTAACAAGAAACTAATAAAGATGATTAATAATCTTTGAGAAGCAATTTGAGGTCACGAATTTCAATCAAATATCACTGTTTTAGTTTTGGCTAAGTATACAATCCCAAATGTGTAAGTAATCCAATTAGAAGATTTTTTTGTTCTTTTTTCCATTTCATTCATGTCTTTCAAATTGATAAGAATTTTGAATACCTATCCTAAATTACCCATTTTTGTACCAAACTTGATATACATCCCCTTAGTCAAGCTATATCAAGTTTTCTAAATTTTCTCATAAATCAATCAATAATATTCATTAATAACAAATTTTGATAGTTATGTTCTAAAAAGGGAGAATGCCCGATTCCCTCCTGATTTTTATGTTGATGCTCTATTACTCTTATATTTTTTTTTAATATTTTATCAGCATCTTGAGTTCTGATTTTACCCCTTAATATTTGAAATATTTCGATTTTACTATTTTGTAAATCAATTGAATTGAAAGACAAAATTAAAAAAAAAAAAAGAGTCAGGAAGGTAATAGAATATTAGAAAAAATATAATAGAATAATAAGGTATTAGCTCAAAAATGAGGGAGGCAATGAGCATTCTCCCTTTTAAAAACTTTAAAGTTATCTAATTTCAAACATACTGTTACGTTTCTATTTAGCTTAAAAACCTAACAATTCAAGTGTTTTTGATTATTCAACATTAATTAGATATATATACTAGATAATCAGTGTGCTTTAATTTATTTTATAATAAATATTATAGCATTATTCTGATTTTACAAAACAAGGGTTTTATTATCAGATAATTTAATGGCAGTTTTATTTCAAAAGTTACAAGAAATAATTAATAAGACGTAGTGTCAACACTGGAAAGATAATTTTTCATTAGAATTAACATATCATATAAAATACAATTAATGAAAGTTACAGCATAGCTAACTATGGTTTATTAATAAGGTCCATTTCTAAACTTGTTTAGTCTCACAAAGAGGAAGGGACAAAGGTAATTCATCAAAAGGAGAAAATGATAGCAAAGGGAAGAAATCTTAGTGGGCAACTTATTTTATTTATTTTTTTAAAAAATTTGTGGCAGACGTGCATTGATTTTGATCAATGATGAAAGGCAATTAGACTACTAAAAGTAAAGGTTTTATATTCTGTTTAGAGATTCCATGATAGTAATCAAGTGTTCTTAAGGTTTAATTATTATATATATATAACTGTGGTGAGATTCTTCCTTGTTTATTATTTTCTTTTTGACAAATTATAAGTCAATAATATCAACATCACGACTAGTATCAAGCATTTTAATATATTTTTTTTGCTTTGCCTACAAGTTAGTGAATTTCATAAGCACTAAATGGAACAGAATAGATATGTTTTAATATTTAAGATCGAAAACCAAACTATAAGACTAAATATAAAATTAGATATGCACAATCGTATTAGAACAAGAATTAATTAATGAAATTAAGAAATTATTAATTATGAAAAACTAATAGAATTAGTTAAAAAAATATATGTGAATTTGATTATGAAGTGGATAATTAAAGACACTAAGAAATCAATTAATTTGAAACAAATATATAAGATGCATCAAATATCAAATAAATTTTTTTTGAACTCTAATATGATTTTAATTTATAAATTAAAATATTGATAAAGAAGGACTAACAATAGTAATAATAGGCATTCCAACAACCAAGAAAGAATTAAAATTGTCGTTTTGGAAAAATTGTTGTACGATCGAAGGTTTTGATGACTGTCCTTTTTAGAACAAATTACAAAACAATGTTTTAACAGAAAAAGTTTGAAAATTATGAGTAATCAAAAGTTAATAACTTGAAAGTTAAATAACATATATAGAAAAAGACAACTTTTATGTAATTCGAGTGATTAAATTATATCAGAAAATTCTCTCTCTCATATATATATATATATATATATATTCTAATTTTTCTATATTATTCGTGTGTGTTTATCATTTGTGTGGAAAAAATTGAAAACATGATAAGAAAATGAAATTAAATTATATAGATTCTTGTGTGTGATTATCGTGTCCGTAGAAAAAATTGAAAACATGATAAGAAAACCAATAATTTCATAATTTTCTGACTTTTGGAAGTAGTATGCTTGCAGTATTGAAATTGATAGATTTTTAATTTTAATAGTAAATAATAATTGATATTAATGAGACAAACTTTTCTGTTAAATTTTATATATTTATATGAATAACAATATTAATTAATTAATAAGAACTCATAACACAGGAATATAATATATGTTAATAAAATTGTTTGATCCAAAAATTTAAAATTAATCAATATAGTTAATTTCTAGGAATCTCTTTTGTAAAAAAATTACAATTAATTTAACTTAAATGAAAATATTGAGAAAAAGAATATATAATATAATCTTGAATAAGCTATATATTGTACTTAATTACTGTGATGAAACAGGTGAAATTGTCAAATATTTAGGTAACATTTTATGCTTTTCTTGCCTCCTAAAGAAAAAGTAATTGTTTGGAATATATATTGCTTGTGATGAAAGAAATATAATAAAAGTAAATAAATAAATTAACTAAAAAAAAAAAAAGAGGAGAACCAAACAAGATTCTTGATTTAATTGTTGGCACATGGAACAATTAATAGCAAACAGACTCTATTGCTTTATTTGTTGAGCCATCAGTGAAGAGAACACATACTACTGTAGCTGAATTTTGTTCTTTTTCTCTTATTTTATATTGTGAGATCAGCACTTCCTAGCTACCAACCCATAAGCACATTGCACATATAAATATATAGATATATAAGATTTGCATCTTGTTTATTGACAAAATAGATGGAGCAAATTTCTTTGTCCTCTTTGAAAGAAATTAATGATTTTGATTTTGGTATAGGTCATTTTCAATAGGTTATAACTAGGTAGCCAGCTTTTCATTTTTCTCGTTTGTCTTTCTTTTATTTAACTTTTCTATTTGTGAAACTAATGTTTTAAGTATGTATCATCCCTTTTCATAAGAATACGATTTTTAAAAAAAGAGTTTTTTGATATAGAAATATGAACATATCACACAAAACTGTAAATTCACGTCTTAATTTTAAGATGTGCATAAAATTGAAACACTAATATCCCACATAGATGATTTACTAATCACTTAATTAATTCAATAAAAATTTTGATATGTTGTTATAAAGATGATTATCAATTAAAGAAAATCATATTTTTTATGAAGGAGAAGAAGTAGGTAGTACTCTATATATATATATATAGGTTCTATAGGATTCCCACATGGAATAATTCTCTTTGAAATTTTGAAGTTATAAATTGAAAGGAGTGGGGAAGCCAAAACGTGCATTAGGGTTACAGAGAAATATTCTTTTTATAAATTATTTCACATGAGAAAAGTGAGATGAAATGCAATATTTATATATAATTAAACCTGGCCAATACAAGCTCAACGCATCCTTTTAGGAATCTTAATAATTGTAAGGAATCTTAATAATTGTGATAGCATGAAGTAACAACATATATTTATATATATATATATATTAAACTATAAATATATATTTTTTTATCTATATGATCTTCATGAAATCAATCATGCATGGGTAGCTACTAGCTACCAATTATATGAAAATGACATATAAATTTATATGAAAATAAATTTGATCTCATCAACAACTTTTAGGCCATGAAAATCATGAAACAAATTAACTAGAAAAAAAAATAGTGATGTATACAAGAAAATAGTATTAATTTGATACCCTACATTGCTCTCCACATTGCCTTCCTTTCCTTCCTGGCAACCCCCTATTGAAAGAAAGTCCACTTACTCAAAGTTGAAGGATAAAAAAAAAAAAAAAAACTTTCCCAAAACTTTTCTTTTCTTTTTTCCTTCATCACTGGAGAAAATCAACTCATGCATGCCAAGAAAAAGATTTACAGCTTTTGATTGATGTCATCAAATCTTGTTTTCTTGCTTTTCTTTGTTCATACTCCCACGTGGGAATTTTAATTTGTTTTCATATCTTCTTCTTCTTCTTCTTCTTCTTCTTCTTCTATTATATATTCATACAAACAAGTCAAAGCTTACGAATTCAAGATACTGTTTAGACCTTCTAAAAAAATAATATGTATGTATGTATGTATGTATGTATACTTTTGTTATCAGCTGTAACGTAAAACTGATGTTTATTAATTGCTTTGGTATTATGAAGGGTATGATATTTTTGTTTTTTGTAACGTACGTAAAACTTTTGTGATCTGATACGATGTATTTATCTTCGTTTTGTTGTACATAGTGTAGCAAGGATTGTTAAACGTATATATTATGTATATGTATACGTATATTTTTTGTTTTAAAGGATATGATTTTCTGTTCCGATTTCCATTTCTTGATATTGCTTTGAGAGATAGAAAGATTAACTCATTTACAATATACGTCAGGTGGGGTTGATTGTGATGCCCCGTACGTGCCTGTGGTCCAGTTGATTCCTCTCCTCTATATTTGTGACCGTGAATGATTAATGGGACCATATATACTATATATATTATAAGTGATATTACAGTAAGTGTGAATATTAATTACCACACTTTTGATCCATCTTGTAATTGTTAAGACAAAATCTAAATTAAACGAGTCTAGCATATCACGTTAGTTATTTGTATTTTCATCAATTAATAAGATTTTATTATTAATACGTTTAGTTTATTTTAATATGTGTAACAATTTTGTATTAGATAATTTCATCAAAAAAATTTTATTTGATACTTTTTCTATTCTATATTTATGTTAACTTCTTGTAATTGTTAAGAGAAAGTCTTGCATAGAAAATGCGTATCATATTTTTTTCTGCATTCATTCAATGAAAATCTATTATATATACTTTCATTGTTTAATATATCAAACATAGTTTTATTTAGATGATTTTATTGAAATTATTTTATTTGAAATTTTTTTTCGTTTTATGTAAAAATATATTACATAGTTTTATGCGTTTAATTATATTCGTTTAATTAGATATCGTTATATATATACACATCGTTTTATAATATATTGTACAGTTTTGTACTGGAGAATTCAATTTTTTAGAAGTGTTGTCCTCAAGTTTTTACTGTGTTGAATGATAATGATGATACATATCCGAATACTTCAATCATTTCAAGTTGACCAAAGTTTGATGATAATTGATTAAAGCTTAAGTACTGCTAATACGAAGAGATAATGATTCTGAAGGGAGCATGCGTGGTCCTTGGAAATGGGCATATGACTTTAAGTTGTCTGTGAGCTGTAATTAATTATCATCGCTTTTATGATTGAGTTTCCGGGCTAAATTTTCTTTTTCTGGGACCATCCAAGGAAAAGTATTGAAAACTGAATCAAAATTCTCTCAGAAACCAAATTAAATACGCCCCACAACACAATTTTCTTTTGTGCTTGATTCGGCTATGAATTATTACTTTTGTATGTGGGCTTTACTTGATGTATTGGAAATTCGTGAAGTTCTGTTTCACAGAATCTTCAATGTTGTGATAAAGCTAGATAAATTTCCTTCTTATATGCTATATTGCCTGCAAAATTATATGAGAATCTTCTTTGCTTTGCTTTGGTAAAGTTTGATGATTAATTTCTATCGCAAATATATATATATATATATATATAATAGATCTTATCCTGCCTGCGCGCAAAAATGTCTATAGTGTATATAGAAAATTACGCGTTTGATGCACCGTATTGGACTATACTGGACTGAATATGATACATAAAGTTCTATGTATCAGATACTACTTTGATTAGATAAGACCAAGTAACAGTTATGAAATAGGTAGACGCAAGAAGTCTTGTTTTCACTTTCTTTGTTGCATTGGATTGGATTGGATTGGACTGGATACAATTTTATGGATTGAGTACGATAATTATAAACAACAAAGAACAAGTAATGGTTAAGAACTAAATGCAACAAATCTTGTTTTCTCTCTCACTATTAAATTAGAAAAACATAACACTCTTCAATCTATCACTAAAATCAAGTGAAAAATTACAATGCTCAATCATACCATATCTATACTGTAAGTATATGTTTGTATAACTTAGAATGTTTAGAAATTTCCAATGCGCAACAAGCTGTTGAACAACCGCAACTCGATGGAGTTTTGTTTAGTTGAACCTTTTTAGTGTTGTCGATATCTCGGCTGATCGTGTTGACCCAATGGTAGTGGAGGGTAGAGATCCTTGGACAAATTGAATGAAGGATCAGCATATGTAGCACAACTTCTCATGTCTCCATTAGAAAGTTCCATTAAGTCCTTGTGAGAACAAAAACTTGGAGCCTTTTGCATAGCTTTGGTGGACTTAGAGAGATTCATGTAGCTGGGTTTTCGTTAGTAATTCTCTTCGGGTCTTTCCATCATAAGTGTATTGCCTGATACTGGAGTTAAAGGGGAGGACGAAGATGAAGTTGATGGCATTGAGCTGGAAGACGAGTCGAAGAAGTCAAAAGAGTTAAGATCGAACCTGTTGCAAGAGGGAGTCTGCAATTGCTCTCTTCCTCTTTATTGCTCCTTCTTGCCTCATTTGTAGCTTCGCCCTAACTTCATCCTCCGTTCAAGGAATATCAAAATACCATGCTGATTATCACATACAACGTTCTTACCACGCAGAATACACTTAGGTTTTCCCATAAGAGCATTGCACTTATTTACCACCTTAATATATACATATATATATTTTATTCCAAGAAATAAATGATGCTAATCCCTGTATTTCTCGTTCAATACATACAATACCTAGATTACAAAACAGTACCAACATCATTATATATGAATTTGTCTACTAACCCCAGCTGGTTGAAAAAAAATTAGGGTTTGTAGTAGCAGCAGCAGAAACACCAGCAGCATACTGTACTGTCGATAATGGTGAAAGTGATGAAGAAGACGACGAGGGCGAAGATGATGGCGGTAGAGTTGACATGATAGCATCAATGCAGTCTATTGGGTTTGGAGTTTGTATTTGAGCACTGTAATTAGACCCAGATGGAAATATACACGCATTTCCTTCAAGGATTTCACAAAGTTTTGGCATTGTGGGGACTAGCAGTTGGTTTTGATTATCATATAATGGCATTGTGAGAATGCTGGGATCAATGAGATTATTATTCAAAAGTGGAGCAACAACAGATAATGGTTCAGAAATATTGCTGAAAATTTGATTTTCTAATTGGTTTGGATCAAGCTGTGGATGCAAATAAGGCAATGACCAATTATCAAATGTAGAAGAAGAATGAGTTAGAGGAGGAGGCGGGAAATGAAGAGGAGGAAGATTGAAGTTGTTTAGGTTCATGAATTTGAATTCAGGACCAAAATTCTGTAACATAAACGAAGAAGGAGATGGAAGGCAGAGCTGTTGTTGATCTTGTTGTTGAGATGGTAAGATGAAATTATTAGGTTTTCCAGGGAAGAAACCTGAAGCAGCAGCAGCTTCGTCAGCAGTAGCAGCAGCAGTACTAGGGTTTTGGAAATGATGATCAGATGGGAAATTTGCTAGAGTTGCAGCAGGAACAATTTCATGTGAGATCAGCTTCTTCTTTATGCTTGAATTCCAGAAATTCTTCACTTCATTATCCGTTCTCCCTGGTAAATGCTTCGCTATCTGAGCCCACCTGTAAACACAAACTACGTCAAATTAACATAACAATCTCATCCTTTTTATGATCATCATTTGTATGTTGAACACGACGGTTATGACCTGTTGCCGAGAATGCTATGAAGCTCGATAATCAGCGCAGCTTCCTGAGGGGAAAAGCTTCCCCGTTTTAAGTCAGGCCTGAGGTAATTTATCCATCTCAGTCTGCAACTCTTTCCGCATCTCTGCAATCCTGAAACGCATAGAATCAACCACATCAAAACAAAAGAACGAACCAATTTTTCATCGTCTCAACGACGACGACGACGATTATTTCAGAGAAAAATTTCAAATAATCTGCAACCTGCGAGTTTTGGGACTGAGCTCCAGCAGCCGTGGCCGTAAGTTGTAATGTAGTTGATGAGTTTTTCATCTTCTTCCGGCGACCATAATCCTCTCTTCACCTTCAGCTTGTTGCAGCAAGAATGGTGTCCCATTTTGTTTTCTCAGAATTGCAGACAAGAAAATTTTCTCAGAAACTAGAAGAGAAAATATGAATCAGAAACTCTTTAATTTTCTTTCTGTTTCGGTTTCTCTTGCTCTTTGATTCACTGAGAACTGATAGTACACTGAGACTTCAGAATTTAATGTTGGGAGTTTGTACGAATACAATACAAAAATTGCGGTGGCCCCAATAAATTTTTTTATTATTTTTTTAAATTTGTAGACAAAAGGATAAAAAGTTGCACTACTTTCTCTGTAGAATTTTTAATAGATTTGATTTCTTATATAATTTTTATTACATAATTTTAAATTTTAAAATTAAACTCCTTTAATGGAAAGATTATTACGAAATAAAAGTTAAAAAATCGTAGGATATATTTGTATAGATGAAAGAATCCTTTCATTAGAATTTTTTTCATAAACGAACAAATTGTGTGAATAGAAAAA
The DNA here is from genome assembly GCA_022749755.1 of Azadirachta indica. Lineage (NCBI taxonomy): Eukaryota > Viridiplantae > Streptophyta > Magnoliopsida > Sapindales > Meliaceae > Azadirachta > Azadirachta indica. The sequence goes on along the minus strand of CM040442.1, from coordinate 3,558,597 downwards.
TCTTTTTAACTTTTTTATAATAATTTTTAAAAATTTTAAATTAAAACATGTAAGGAAAAAACTATAATGAATTAAAAGTTAAAGTCACACGATATATCATATAAATAAAAATTTCTTTTAGAGATGGATTCACAAGGTCTTTTTAATTTTTTTTTTGTTATAGTTTTTAAATTTAGGTCAAAATATATATAAAAATAATTAAAGGTGTAATAAAAAAATTATAACCTAAAAAAATTGAAGAATTCTACAGTATATAAATGTGGGACCCACTTTGACCTTATTGAACGGACCGTGGACGAGGAATTAAAAAATTTTAACTTCTTTTGAGTTTTTCTATTTTCTTGTTCTTTTATTTTTATTATTGATTTATTTTATTTGCACATATATATAATATACATTAATTATATAATTAAATTTAATTTAAATCATTATCAATCATTAGATGCGGCTAAATTCAATAATGATGTAAGAATTTGTGTTAAATGAAGATCCTTGATTCTTCTTCTCTATATATAAATATATGAGTTCATATCAAAACGACATTTATGAAGTTGGTTCATACATATGACTTGAACGCTATGTATGTGATTGTGATTATTTCTTTTTAATATGGATTTAATTAACATTATTTCTTTTTAATAAGGATTTAATTAACATTGAGGTAATTAAGTTGATCAAACGGTTGTGAATTGTATTAACAATAAGGTTGTTTTGGTTTAAGGGTCATGATTTTATTAGTCATGAGTTAGATCTATAAATATAAAATTCTATTTTGTGATTTAATGATAAAAAAAAATAAATCAATAATAAAATATATAAAAAATGTATTATTTAAGTTTTACATGCTTTACATTTTTTACAAAAATAAAAAATATAAATTATATAGGACACATGAAGATCATATATATAATATTATTTGTAGGGATTAAAATTTTTGACGTGATACAAGAAATATGATATTGAATCCATGGCAAATTTGAGACAATTCAATTTATGTGAAAGTGTAAGAGGAGAAAAGCATCTTGAAAACTATATATATATATATAAACCTAATTAAAGTTATTCCAATTAATTCTCTTTGTTACCTTTAACTACAGTAATTCAACAAAAAGTTACTTTCATTTCTTGCCTAGACTCTTTTGAGAGCATTAACTTTCAACATGTTTTTTTTTATAATTAATTAATTAATTTGTTTATTATATTATTTATTAAAAAATATGATATATTAATTATACATTTAATCTCTAATTCTAAAATGTATATTCCATTTTCATTTTTTAAGAAATATTATACAAATTAATATAGCTCTCTAATATTTTTAACCATAATTTTCTTTTCTAAACAAATTATAATTGATGTTTTCCACTTTAAATAAAGAAGATACAAATTGACTTATAATACGAGCCAGATTCAAACTATCAAATCTTTTACAACAACTTTAAATTGCTAATTAACTGATTAGCTTCACATGCATTAAACAACTTAATTAAGAAACACTTGTATCTAACAAAGATTCTCAATTAAATTAAAGCCAAAATCACACAAAAGTTTGAATAATGAAATGAATTATATATCTAATTCTTCTCAAATGTTCACTTAGTGGCAACAATTCGGCTCCATTTTTAGACAACAACAAATTCCAATGGAATCTCATGACTTTTAATTTCATCAACTTTTCTAGTTCTTTCTTGATTTCTTGATTAATTTATTCAGTGCTTAATTAAACTAACAAGATATTGATTTCGCTTTTCTAGATGCTAATTATTAAGATCATAAATTTAGGGAGAGATTAGACACTAATTAGTAATTAACACACTAATTAAATCAAAGTTGGTAGATAGTTGCCCACATGAGACATGAGGGATTACTAATTTTTTTATATAACAATTATTATCATTAATTCGTTGATTAATTCATTTGAGAAGCAAAAGCACAATGATTGGTAAGTCAAAAGGATTAATTAATAGTTAATATACTACAAAGTTTTCTTATGATTAAACTTCATATGGGGTCACATTTAATAAATTAATTAATTTACTAAGAAGAAATTCACTTTTTATTATTATTATTGCTATTATTATTAAGCAGTCATATTAGGGTAAACATGAAAGGATAGAGCTAAGATGCATCCAGTTATGCAGTACAATGCCTTAATTTTTCAGTTGTAATTTTTTTATTTTCTTTTATTGTAATTTCTAATTTACGGATTAAAAATATAGTAAAAATTCAAAAATTAAAACAAAATAATTAAAAATATAACTAAAAATTTAAAAAAAATGCAGTAGAATTACCTCAAATGAAGGTCATAAAGCCAGTTTGGTTCAATTAATCATTAATATATTCTTTAAACATCAATTATGAATTATCCCACCTGAACTTATTATTTATACTTCATTTTTTTTTTGTGTACTACGTATATAAGTAGGGCAATGATCATAAGAATGAATATAATACATACTAGTAATTAATTTGTTAATCAATTCTAATGTGTTTGCTATGATATGATAAAACTAATTAAGATGATTAATATTAATCTTTGAGAAGCAATTTAGGTCACCAATTTCAATCAAATATAAGTCTTTTAGTTTTGGTTAAGTATACACTCCCAAATTTAAAAGTAATCCAATTATAAGATTTTTTTTTTTTTCGTTTTTCCAATTCATTCATGTCTTCCAAATTGAGAAGAATTATGAATATCTATCCTAAATTACCCATTTTTATGCCAAACTTTTATATATATCCCCTTAGTTAATCTATATCAAGCTTTCTGAATTTTTCTACAAATCAATAAATAATATTCGTATTAGCCATTTTTTATAATTATACTCTACAAATTTTAAAATTATTTAATTTAAAATATAATTATGATCGTTGTATTTTTACTTAGTTTTGAAAACCTAACGATTCAAGTATTTTTGATTATTCAACATTAATTAGATATATATATACTAAATAATCAGTGTGATTTAATTTATTTTACTGCAAATATTATAGCAATTTTGTGATATTATAAAACAAGTGTTTAACCATCGGATCATCTAATAGCAGTTTTGTATTAAAAGTTAGGAGAAATAATTGATAAGAAGGACAATTGTTATTAGAATTAACATATAATATTCAATATAATTGGTGAAAGTTACAGCATAGCTAACAATAATCAATTAAGGTCCATTTCTAAATTTATTCAGTTTCACAAAGAGGAAGGAACAAAGGCAATTCATCAAAAGGAGAAAATGATAGAAAAGGAAAGAAATATCATGGGCAGTGAACTTTTTTTTATAAAAAAATAATAATAATAAAATTGTGGGCAGGCATCCATTTCTTTTGATCAATAATGAAAGGCAATTAGAGTACTAAAAAGTAAAGGTTTTACATCCTGTTTAAAGATTCCTTGCTAGTAATTAATTGTTCTTTAGGGTTAATTATTATTATAGTACTAATCCATTAATTGTTGTATGATTCTTTCTTTTTTTTCAGCATTTTCTTTTTGACAAATATTATAAGTCAATAATAGCAACAAATCATCACGAATAGTATTAAGCATTTTAATATGATTTTAATACATAAGATAGGGAACAAAAATTATAAGATTAAATTTAAAACTAGATTTGAATCGAACTACGAAATTATTAAATATGAAAAACTAATAGAATTAGTTAAAAGATTATGAAATGGCTAACGATTCTAAGAGATTAAATTAAGAAATTAATTTAAAACAAAGACATCAAAAATCGAATTAAAAAGCTTTAATTCTAATACCATATACACCATGTTATTGAATCTCAGTTTAATTAATTTGTAAACATGTTAATAAATAATTAAGGACTTAAATAGTAATAGTAAGCACTCTAACAACCCAAAAAAATAATCACGAATTAAAATTGTCGTTTTCAAAAAATTTATTGAAGATTTAGATGATTGTCCTTTTTAGAACAAATTAATTAATTAATTGTCGAGAATGTTTAACAGAAAAAGTTTGAAAATTATCAAGTAAAAGTTAACTTGAAAGTTAAATAATATATATAGGGAAAAAAAAAAAGACAACTTTTTTCTAATTCGAGGTGATTAGATCATATGATCAGATCATAATATTCTCTCGTAGATTCTAATTTTTCTTTACCTTTAATTTGGTTTCAAGTTATACATATATATTCGTGCGCGTGTTTATCGTGTGTGAGGAAAAAATTTAGAACATGATAATTAAGAAAAGAATAATTTTATTTTCTGGTTTTCGAAAATAGTGTGCTTGCAGTATTGACATTGATTGATGATAAATCAATATATTGATTGATTTTTAATTTTAATATTAAATAATTATTATTATTAGTCATACAAACTTTTCTATATATAAATTTATATATTTATACAAATAATAATATTAACTAATTAATGAGAACTCGAGCGTTACACAGAAAGATTAATATATATTAGTAAAATTTTTTGATCCAAAAATTTGAAATTAATCTATATAGTTTCTAGGAATCTTTTTAATTTGTAAATAAAAGTGCAATTAATTTAATTTCAATGAAAATAATGAGTAAAACAATACATAATATAATCTTAAATAACGTGTATATCTTACCTAACTTCACTGTGGAGAAACAGGTGAAATTGTCAAGTACTTGGGTAACATTTTTATGCCTTTCATGCTTCCTAAAGAAAAAGTAATAGTTTGGAATATATATTGCTTGTGATGAAAGAAATATAATAAAAACAAACCAATTAATTAAGTAAAAAAAGAAATAGGAGAACCCGACAAGATTCTTGATTTAATTGTTGGCACGTGGAACAATTAATAGCAAAGAGACTCTTTTGCTTTATTTGTTGAGCCATCAGTGAAGAGGACAAATACTACTGTAGCTGAATTTTGTTCCCTTTCTCTAATTATAATTTGTGAAATCAGCATTTCCTAGCTACCACCCTACAAGTACATTACACATACACACACACACACACACATATATATATATATACATGGTCTTGATCTTCATCTTGTACATTGACAAATTAGATGGGGCAAATTTCTTTGTCCTCTTTGAAAGAAATTGATTATTTTCATTTTGGTATAGGTCATTTTCAATTTAAGGTTATATATAACTCACTTGTTTTTTTATTTTTCTTCTTTCTTTTTCTTTTATTTTACTTTTCTATGAAACTAATATTTTACATATGCATCATTCTTTTTTATATGAATAAAATTTTAAAAAAGTATACAAAAAATATGAACATATAATATAAAATTGTAAATTCACACGTCCTGATTTTAACAGGTATATACAATCGAAAATCTTATATATATAGTATGTAGACGAGACTTATTAATCACTTAATTAATCTAATAAAAAATTCTAATACATTGTTATAAAGATGATTATATTTATTAAAGAAAAGCATATTTTTGATGATGGAGAAGAAGTAGCTGGTACTACATATATAGGTTATATAGGATTCCCACAAGAATAATTCTCTTTTAAATTATGAAGTTATGAATTGAAAGGAGTGGGGAAGCCAAAGTTGCATTAGGGTTACAAAGAAATATTCTCTTTATTTCACATGAGAAAAGTGAGATCAAATGCAATATTTAGATATATTAATTAAATCTGGCCAACACAAGCTTAACATATCTTTCTAGCCTTCATATATAAATAATTGTAAGGAATCTTAATAATTTTGATAGCGTGCAATAAAAAAAGCAACAACATGCATATGTAAATTAAAATATTTATAATTTTATATCTATGTGATCTTCATGAAATCAATCACGCATGGCTAGCTACCAATTATATGAAAATGACGTATAAATTTATATGAAAATAAATTTGATCTCATCAACAACTTTTAGGCATGAAGATAATGAAACAAATTAACTACAAAAATGTACGAAAAAGAATATAAAAAAGTAATGATGTATACAAGAAAATAGGCATGATTTAGACCCTACATTGCTCCCCACATTGCCTTCCTTCTCTTCTTGGCAACCCCCCATCGAAAGAAAGTCCACTTACTCAAAGTTGAAGAAAGAAAAAAAAAAAAAAAAAAAAAAACTTTCCCAAAACTTTTCTTTTCCTTTCTTTTTTCCTTCGTCACCCGAGAAATCAACTCATGCATGCCAAGAAAAAAGTTTGCAGCTTTTGATTGATTTGATCAAATCTTGTTTTCTTGCTTTTCTTGTTCATACTCCCACGTGGGAACTTTTAATTTGTATTCATATCTTCTTCTTCTATATCTATTATATATTCATACAAACAAGTCAAAGCTTAAAGAACTCAAGATACTGTCTAAAACTTCTATATATATATATACACACACACACACATGTATACACTATATATATTTTGTTATCAGTATTCAGTAACGTAAAACTGATGTTTATTAATTGCTTTGGCATTATGAAGGGTATGATATTTTTATTGTTTGTAACGTACCTAAAACTTTTGTGATCTGATACGATATGTATGTATCTTCGTTTTGTTGTAGTGTAGCTGGGGTTGTTAAACGTATTTATTATGTATATGTATACGTATATAATTTTGTTTTAAAGGATATGATCTTCCTTTCTGATTTCCATTAATTTCTTGATATTGCTTTGAGAGATAACAGAAAAATTAACTCATTTACAATATACGTCAGGTGGGGATGATTGCGATGCCCTGTACGTGGCTGTGGTCCAGCTGACTCCTCTCCTCTACTCTATATGTGACGGTAAATAACGGGACCATATACTATATATTACAATGTTAACTTACAGATCTTTGTATTTGTTAAGATAATTAAGTTTTAAACAAGACAGTTACATCACGTTTAATAAAATTTTATTATTAATATATACACTTATTTGAAAATGAGTAACAATTGTGTATTGGACCATGAAATTAATAGGTTTCGTGTTAACTTGCTTTATGCTTGATGAGTTCTAACATATCCTATTTGACTTAACTTAAGAAGAATTCTGGTCAGATGTCACACAAGTGAGTCTGATTAGTTAGTAAGACGGTTGCTCGAAGGAAATCCTTTTAAGAAGAGGAAAGCTAGAACTGAAAATTCTAATTTAAGGTAAGTTAAGATTCCGCAAGATACACTTCAGATTTTAGTAAAATTTCTAATATTATTAGAATAAGGAAGTTGGCACTCTTATATATATGTGTGTGTAGCATTCTCTTTATGTAAAAGGCATTCATAATTTTTCTAAAATAATCAATAAAGCAATTTTTTCTATTGAGCAAAGAAGCGGGGAGAATTCAATATTTACTGTGTGATATCGAAGTTACAAATTTTGATATCAACAGTTAACGTTGTCTGTGAGAAACAATACAAAAAGTCATGAAAGTTAACAAAGAAGAACAACCATGGTGAAGAAATTAGAAAAAAAAAAAAAGCATATAAAAAATCAATCTTAGCCATCGCTAGTACTGTTGCCCTAAACTAGCCAGTTGCTGCAGTTGTTGCCCATCAAGAGTAGCCACTCAAAGTGATTCACATGATCTATATTCTCTATCAACACTTTTCAATTCATTGCAGGGTCTTAGGAATTATCAGAATTTGTAGAAGACAACCATCAAGTTGATATGGTTTTGTATTTTAATCAGATATGCTTTTCCATACTTTCATTTGTTATTTTCACTGCATGAAAGCATATGAATATTATGTGTATACATTGCGAAGCACTAAGTGAATATATATTATATATCATTGCATATGAATATTATATGCATTATAAAGCACTAAAAGAATAATCTTTCATTTGCATATGAATATTATGTGCATCACGGAGCACTAGTAAGTATATATTATATTATTTGCATATAAATGTTAAAAAGTAAAAAAAATAATATTGTGGTAAGGTTAAAAAAAAAAAAGAACAAATTATAATGATAATAAAGAAGAAAAGGAAAAAGCAAGTAAAAAAATGGCTGGTGAAGATATTAATGCCTGGTGAGAAGGGAATGGAAGGAATTTCCTCTAGTAGTGGCATTCGTCGACCTCAAGCTTGCCCTAGCCGCCACCAATAATCTAGAATGATGTAAGCAAACTCAAAGTAGTACAGTTACGCTCTCCAGCCTCATATAGCCTTGCATAGCCTTGCTTCTCAGCCCTCCATCTTGTTGGTGAATTTGTGATGAGAGTCTATGCACTTTTTTTTTATTTATTCTCTCTCCCAAGTAGCTCGAAAATCCAATCTACTCCAAGCATCTGACTTACGTCCTCAAAGAGTGGTTTGCCAAAACTGAAGAATCATGAAAGAAAAACTACTCGATCTCTATTGAAGAAGGCAATCAATGAGGTGAAGGAGTTCGCGTTAGCTATAGATCACTCCAATTTCTCTGCCACTGGTCTTATACACACTATATCCCAAACATGACCTGAAGTTGGCAATGCCGAGTGAGACCTCTCCAACCTGTGCAAATCTGACTTGAAGTTGGCATTGGATGGTTTAAGGGACATAGCTTGAAAATTTTTATAAAACAAATCCGACTTAGATGTTTCCAACTAGTCCCGATGGTGAACTGATCTGTGAATCGAATTACTCAAGAGCAGAAAATTTAATTGCCAAAGAAGCAACGATTTTGTAGATGTTTACTCTCTCTCCATGGATAGAGTTGTCTGATTTGACCTGACCTGATCTGATCTGGTCTCTATCTGAACCACTATACTGACCTGACCTAATTGACCATATTTGAGCTGATGTAGCCTGACTCGATTTGACTGTGTATTTGTTTGGTGCCCCCACCTTTAGATGAAAATCACATTACATCAGTATAGTCGTTTGGTGCCTCCGCTTTCAGATGAAAATCAGTTCAAGTTAGATAAAACCAAGTTAGGTCAGTGCATTCGTTTAGTGTATGCCATTTTCAAATAACTATCAGCTAAGGTCAAATAAGATGATGATGATTAGAAAATTATCAAATTTCATTTATTCAATGAGCTGTTGTTAAAAGATTTGATCACAGCTCAGATCATATTAGAAAATTAATAAATTTTATCAGAGTGTCATAAAAAAATTTGACTATAGTTTAGATTAAAAAACGATAATTGAGAATTTAACAAAGTTTGTTTACTTAGTAAATTGTGGAACAAAGATCTAACCACAGCTCAGATTAAATAATAATTAGAAGTCATTCATCTAAGAAAATTATTAAAAAGATCTGATTATAATTCAAATCAAATAACTCTGGTTGGGAGATTGATTAATTTCGTTTGTTTTAAAAAATTATTGAAAAAGATTTATCCTCAGTTCAGATTAAACAATAGATGTTTGAAAAGTTAATAAGTTTCCAAAAAAATTATTGTAAAAAAATCTTACCTTAGTTCAGACCACACAACAACCTGAAGAATCACAAAGTTTGTTTCATTCAGGGATCGGTCACAGTCCAAGCTTTATGACGACCTCTGTTCAATATTAGTAAAGTCCATTTCAATTAGAAAATATAAAAGAAGACCTAAAAGCAAGCTCAGGTTACGATTCGTCTTAGTTATCTATAATAGAGAGAAGGAATCGTTGTTGGATGCTGAATTCTAACTTTAAGGTTCAAGTCTGTAAATTATTTTTGAATAAAGTTTATAGTGAAAGAACTAGTTTCACTGAAAACTAGAGGCTTGAAATTTGGGAAGATAACTTCGGGCCTATAAAATTAATGGGTTTCGTGCTAATTAGACTAATGCTTGAGCATTTTAGTATATCCCATTCGGCTTAACTGAAGAAGGAATATGCTCAAGCATTACACAAGCAAGTCTAATCAGATAGTAAAGTTGTCGCTAGAAGGAAACTCTTATAAGAAAAGAAAAGTTAGAATTGAAAGTTCTAATTTAAATTAAGTTAGAATTCCGTAAAATACACTCCATATTCTATTAAAATTTCTAATATTACTAAAATAAAGATGTTAGCACTCATATATACGTGACATTCTCTTCATGTAAAAAGCATTCATAATTTTATAAAATAAATAATAAAGCAATTTTTTTTTTAGCAAAAAAGCGGGGAGAATTTAATCTTCATTGTATGATATCAAAGCTGCAAATTTCGATATCAATAATCACGTTCAATAAAATTTTGTTATTAATATATATGTTTATTTGAAAATTTGTACCAATTGTGTATCGGATCATTTCATTGAAATTGTTCTATCTAAAACTTTCTCTATTTATAGAGGTGATAGTTTTTTATAATTGTTAAGAGTATCTAACGAAAAGGGTGTATCAAATCTATGCATTTAATAATTCAATAAAATTTTATCTATATATTGACAATCATGGTTAAATTAAAATACAAGTTTCTAGTTTTATTGGAATTGTTCTATATGTGCATTAGTTTTATAATATATTATATATTGTACAGTTTTGTATTGGCCAATTTAATTTGTTAGAAGTGTTGGACTAAGACTTTTAGAGTGTTCAATGATAATAATGATACATGTATGAATATACTATAATCATTTCAAATTGACCAAATTAAGTTTGATGATAAAGCTTAATTATTGCTATTCACGTGATTTGGGAATCTAATGCAAAGAGACAATCATGCTGAAGAGGGCATGCATCTTGGTCCTTGAATATAGGAATATGACTTTAATTAAGTTGTCTGTGGGCTATAATAATTTACCATTCCTTTATGATTGAGTTTGCAGGGCTAAATTTTCTGGGACCATCCAAGGAAAAGTATCGAAAACTGAATCAAAATTCCCTCAGAAACCAAATTTAACACGCCCCACTACATAGTTTTGTTTAATTTGTGCTTGATTCTGATATGAATTATTGGTTTCGTATGTGGGGTTTACTTGAGCATTGGAAACTGATGAAGTTCTGTTTCAGAGAATCTTCAATGTTGTGATAAAGCTAGGTAAATTTCCTTCTTATATGCTATGCTGTCTTGCCTGCAAAATTATATGAGAATCTTCTTTGCTTTGCTTTGATAAAGCTTGATGATTATTTTCCATCACAATATATAACAGATCTTATCCTGCCTGCCTGCAAAAATGTTTATAATATTATGGGTTAATTTGATGTACTGTTTTAGACTGGACTGAACTGCACTGGATATGATACAGTGCTCTGTATCATATACAACAAAAAGAAGTGAAGAACAAGTCATAGTTAAGAAATAAATGCCACAAAGTCTTGTTTTCTCTCCGATTGAATTTTTTTTTTTAAAAAAAAAGCACTCTTCAATCTATCACTAAAATCAAGTGAAAAATTACAATGCTCAAAACCATATACAACCCCAAAATTAGTGCCATTTTTTCTACAACTTTTCATAATCCTAGACGAAAGAAAAGATCTCTTAGAACCTCCATAAATCCATGGAAATAGTTCATATAATTTCAGTTCTATGAACACAATCATACCATATCTATGCTGTAAGTATATGTTTGTATAACTTTAATGCGCAACAAGCTGTTGAACAACTTGAACTCAATCTAGTTTTTGCTTGCTTGAACCTTTTTAGTATTGTCGATATCTCAGCTGATCGTGTTTACCCAATGGTAGCGGAGGGTAGAGATCCTTGGACAGATTCAATGAAGGATCAGAATCTGCAGCACAACTTCTCATGTCTCCATTAGAAAATTCCATTAAGTTCTTGTGATAACAAAACCTTGGAGCCTTTTGCTTAGCTTTGGTCGACTGAGTGAGATTCATGTAGCTGGGTTTCTGGTAGTAACTCTCTTCTGGTCTTTCCACCATAAGTATATTGCCTGATACTGGAGTTAAAGATGTGGATGAAGATGAAGTTGATGGCGAGGTCTCATCATATGGAGAGTCGGAACTTGGGGAGGACGACGAGCGAGCGGTTTGACTAATTATTGGAGGTTTAACTGGAACTTTAGTTGTGACATTATTCCTTCTTACTTTTACCGAGTCATGTTCAGAACAACCGGAATAAAAACCAGCCATGTTATCTTCACTTTTCCGAGAAAATGGAATCATCTCTGATGGTTCGGTATGGATACCGTTCAGCCTGTTATCCCAAGGTTTTGCTGCCATCCAACTGTCTAGCCAACTCCACCCCTGGCTGTTCTTATCGAGCCTATGATGCTTGACAGATGACTTTGACGGCTTGTTTGGTCTTGAATAAGGGCTAGGACACGATCTTGATTGCTGCAAACACAAAAATTTACTCACGAACCTTTTTTTTGCCACATGGCATTAACTATAGGTAACTAGCTAACACAAAATAAAGGGTTAAGATCAAACCTGTTGGAACAGGGAGTATGCAATTGCTCTCTCCCTCTTGATTGCTCCTTCTTGCCTCATTTGTAGCTTCACTCTAACTTCATCCGCTGTTCCAGGAATATCACACCATCCTTGCTGCAAAACAACACCATGCTGATTGTCACATACAACGTTCTTACCACATAGAATCATATAAAAACCTGGAAAAGAAAACTATCTTACCTCAGTCTGCTTGATTGGATCAACCTTGTTTTGATTTTCATCCACAACTTGCCCTTCGGAAGATACCCTCACAGAAGTTGCCCTTATTCGAGCCTGAACTCGAACTAGAGCTTGCATGCACCTCAGTGTCACAGCAGCTTGCTTCCGGACCTGCCGCCCTCGAAATATAGCTTGGAGCCTCACCACTGCTCTCAAGGCCCTCAAAGCACGTCTTGCCTGCAATCATTTCATAATTGCTACTTAACAAAGTAGAATCCACATAAACAAGACCAAAAATCTAAAGCAGAAAGAGTAGCTTTAATCTATTCACACTGTGAAGACATAAAAACTTTCAAACAAGCAAGCATGAAAAAAAAAATTAAGGTCATACTTAAGCATGTGAGATATAGATAAACTCTCATACCCTGCTCGCTAAGATCCTACTTACACTTTGCAGACCAAACTCTATGGTTTATTTGCTTGGAAAGAAACAGAGTAAATGAAGACAAAACACAAGCAGACCAACGTTTCCTCTTGGTTTTAATTTTCACGACTTGTAAATTCGAAACACAACCAAGCAGACATTTTGTTATAATCACAAGAACAGACAACAAAAAACTAATAACAGATCATGAACCTCATCTATATGCCCCTTTAACAACCACATTTTAAATCAAAATAGCCTTACAAATCTCACTTTTTCCAAGTTTATTAACACTCTGAAACAAATTAATGCTATCCATGCGACCTGTACAGAGAGCCACGACTGGGACTTTTGTTTTCCTTTATGAAATCTATAATTTTAAGTTACCAAATAACAATTGTCAAAGCTAAGCCCTATTGTTACATAAATTCACTAAATTTACTAGTTTTTCAACAACAAATGAGCTCAAAATTATTCACAGACCACCTCAAATTATTACTCGTTATATCCAAAAATAGGCATTTTCTTTGCAATTTATAGCTATGAATTAAACAAATCAACACATCTAAATCAAAAGTTCTGAAAAAAAGAAAGCATTAAATTATCAAACAATAAACATGCATATGTGGAATTTGGGCTTAGACAACACATCAACATTACAAAAACTGAAAAAGAATTTAAAAAAAAAACATTTAATGAAACGGAAATATAAAACCCATTTACCAACAAGCCTCGAAATGCGGTTTGGATACGAATTGCAGCCCATTCTTGCCTGACTGCCATGAAATTTTTGGGTGGAGCACGGACCACAGTAGCCATAGCTGCATTGAAAGCATCATCAGAATCAGACGCCTCTGATCCCGCCACGTGGCCTCTGTTTGATGAAGATCCAAATCCTTCTGATGAACTCCTCCATAACCTCCACTTCTTCTTGCTCTTGTCGCTAAACTTTTCCTGCAAAAGAAAAATAAAATGCATAAATTAAAAAGAATGAAACCATGGAAAACAAGAAAATGAAAACATAAAAATGCTTTCTGTTTTGAATTACATACATGTTCTGGAGTCTGGGGCTTTTTCTGATTCATTAGTGATTTCAGCCATTTTCCCGAAACACCCATTTGGAAATTTTGACTCTTCGAGGAGGAAACTAGAAAAAAAATTCTGTTTTTGAAGAAAATAGAAACTAATTTTAAGTAAACAAACAAGAATGGTAGTGAAAGTGTTTCAAAAATACTTTCTGGAAACAGATTTAACAGAACGGAAGCTGTAGTACAGTAGTGGAGTAGCTTGTTTTGTGATTCGTTGTGAAGGAAAATAGTTCTTCTTTTAAGAAATCCAATTTCAAAACGGAGTCGTTGATAGCTAAAACAGTTGTGGGAAAAAAAATGTGTTTTTAGAAACAGAATTTGAAAGTAGGAAATCGGAGAGATGGATTGAACTTGTTTGAAATTTAAGGTGAGAGGAAGCGTTTTTAGAAAATGTTTTCCGGCAATAGAAATAGGCAACAAAAGCTGCAGAGAGAGTGAGAGAGAAGTGGTTTTGGCTTGGGGTTTAGAGACCGTTGGTGGGTGGTGAAAGCAGGCTTTCTTGGGAGAGAGAATTTGAATTTCGAAATTCGAATTTAAAAATAAAATAAAATAAAATAAAAAACAATTGAATTGTAACGGTTATATGAAGACTTTATAGCTGCCGCTCCTTGATTTAAGACGTAAATCTTATTTTTTAATTAAAAAAATATTATAATATTTTTAAATTGTGTTCTTGTTTTTCAAATGAGCTTCATTTTTGTCTTATTATGAAAATTTTGTTAATAAATAATTGGATTTAAATCTTTAGAAACAGGAAAACTGTTGAATGGAATTCTCAATCTCTTACATGGATGTTGATAAAAGGAAGGAATAAATAAATTATTTTTATTGAGATATTGAAAATCGAAAAATCTACACGAGTAGTCCAGTCAACTACTACGTACCACATAATAAAACAAAATTGAAAATTGCAAGAACAAAAGAAAAGTCAAAGTAAATTAATACAATTAAAAATTCAGGAGAGTATACGTTAGTTATAAGTCGGTCTGGTCTTGGTCTATTCTCTTAGTGTTTCGGATTATTATGATAAATACAATACAATACGGAATTAATTACTTTAAACAAGTGAAATTAATATTAATTAATATACAGTAAGTTATTATTAGGGTTGGATTTGTGACAAGTGGTATAATAAATGGAAAACGGGTCAAATCCGAAGCATGCGTGCAAGTCTTGGGGAGAGAGGGATTTTTGGAGTAGGTCTTGGGGAAGAAAGTGGACCAGAAGCTTGAGAAGGAGGAGGAGGAGAAGGATCTTTGATTCTGGGAGACAATTTGACTTGTTCAAGTGCATGGAATTGCAGCTGTGTTGGGTAGTCTCTAAACGCTGATTCTTGCACCTGTTCCTGTACTCCATTTTTGTTGTAGTGACAATAATAATGGCTTCTTCCCAAATTCAAAAGCTGCTTCTGAATTAATATTGCTTCTGCTTTTGTTATTATTCAGGTCTTGCTTAACCTCTTCTTCTTCTTCTTCTTCGATTAAGGCTGCTGCTGTTGTGTTCTTGGCTTGCCCATTTGCTTTCATGGATTCAGCATTATATGAATCCAATATCATAGCCATAGGCTGTTTCTTGTTGGAAACTACTTTCGGTGGAATGTCATCATCAATTGGACATTGCTGCAGCAGGCAACCTTAAATTAAAGATCATAGCTAAAAACTTAATTATATATATATATATATATATATATATATACTTGCCTAATTAATGAAGTTAATGAAACTTGATTTAATAATCAGTAATATTATTAAATATGTTGCATGCAATATATATCGTTCATAATAACATAATTAATAGTTAAATTAATAATGTCGTTCAATAAATTATATTATTTACCTTCACATTTGTCAAGTCTACTTGATGATCTTCCAAGAAACTACAAAATTCATTGAAACTCTCCTCCGTTGGACGATAATGACCACTGAATGGCCATATTGCCTGAACATATATATAACATGAACATGTATTCATACGTCAGAAAATTAATGTAAGTAAATTTTATATATTAATATTATATATATATATATATATATATACTACCTCTAGGGTGCCGTTGCGGGCAACTAGCCGGCCGGAGCAAATGGTGGCAGCGCCGGCGAGAAAGCTGGAGTGTTGAAAAAGGCCTTTCTTCTTCTCCCCAACATAAAAGTTTCTTGAACTACTGAGAACAAATATCCATTTTGAACCCTCTGGTGTTTCCACATAAACCCTAGTTTTTCTATACACAAGCTTCCCATTCTCCACAACAACTTCGTATGCTTCCCTCTCTTTCTACATTATTAAAATTTTAAAAAATTAAGTTTGTATATGAATATTTTGTATATGTGTATAAATATATATACTTACAGGTCCAAGATATTTGATGCATTGATGTTGTAGATCAGTTCTTGGGCAGTCTTCTAGATTTACTTCTTTACCATCTCCAATATCCAACCTTCATATATAATTTTCACACATTAAAAAATTGACTAATTCAAAATAACCTTAAATAATTAAGGAATTTATTCTAATTTGTTTACCAATAAAAGAAAGTTTGGGTGGTTTCTCTTGCAAACCAAACATCATAATACATATGAAGATTGTGACCATACCGATGACGAGGGTCAATCTGAAAAAAAAAAATGCGAAATTAACTACAACGTAATTAAAGAAAAATAATAATTTACATGGTTTATTAATTAATTTTTGCCAATTTTATTAATTAATTATCAAAATGAAGATATATAATTAAGAGCTTTAATTAATTTCTTAAACATTTTGATTTTTGATACTTACAGCTTCAAGCCAGTGTCTTAAATCTAATTTTTTCGCCTTCTCGTCCTTTGACAAACCCTTTCCAACCTATACACATATATAATTAATCAACAAATTTTATACATCAATTAATATAATATAAGATAATATTTTTTATTATAATGTAAATAATATCGTTCACTAAAATTAGTTTTTAATCTTTTTATCATATATAAAATCTTGTCAATGAATGTAAGCAATGACACAATGTGATGTGTGTTATATATATATACCTTAGCTGCCCTAATTCTTGCCCGTTCCCATCGAGAAATTGCAGTTTCTGATTTATTAGAGTCGAAAAATGACACCGAGCTTCGTGTTAGAGCTGCCGAATCCAATTCTTTCCACCTGTAATTAATAATAAAGATATATGTATTAACAAACAAAAATTAAATTATAATAAAATATGAAAAATAAAAATATAGGCTTGAATATATATAAAACTTAATTGCGTCGAGATTAACAAACCATAGTTCCTCGACAACAACAGCACAGTCTGCTAGGTTTCGTCGAGTCCTGTAACTTTTGTAAACTTTCTGCAGCTTGATTGCAGCTCTGTGGAGCTCACTGCTTCCTTTCCATGATGCAGAAGAAATTGGAGTACTGATCTGTAACTTCTGAAGCGAATTATGGTCGCCATTTTTGTTTGTTTCCAAGTTTTTCATCTTTCCAATGAGTTTTCTCGACTTGTCGTGATCAGTGCCATTGGCGTTTTCCAATTCCCTTTTCTTGAAGCTGAGAGTTTTTTGCTTCACCTCGTTCTCCTTTGAGTTGATTGGTCCTAGAGTAGTAGTATTCATCGTGTATTCTGCAAAAATACAAAATTGAAACCTCAGAATTTTTGTTTCAGGATCATATATATATCCACCTCTTCTCTTCACGTACAAGATAGATATATACTAACTATACTAATATTAAATAATTATAATCATGCATGCAAGAATTTTACTAAACCCTAAAAACTGATAAAAAAAAGATAATATATCGAAAATGAAATACGGGTCTTGACTCTGATACCATATCAATTAAATCACCCTTATATAAACTATATATTTGTTGAGATTGTTAGAAAGAATTAACGACGATGGAGGAAAGAATAATTAATGAAGCGGGAATTGATATCACCTGCTGCTGAATTTTGAAGATCTTTTCTCTGCATGCGTTTGAGAAATCGAAATGATAATTAATGAGCTGATGAATATCATGAATGAATTCCTCCATATTTATACACAAATAAATTAAATTACTGTATTTGTACGTGGAAGACTAGTAAAGAAAACGAAACTTCGGAATCATTCTATTTCTACTGAGTGGTTGGTTGCCACATAATATACCTTCAAAGACGCACATATACAATTACAAGCCGACAAATACCTAAATATATATTTAACCCTTGAGTTGAGTGGAGGCTTTAATTTGAACACACACATAGAATAATAGCTAGCTACAAGAATTAAAAAGAAAATTGACCAACCGACCCATTTCCCTTGAATAATATTAATTACACTATTACCTTGCACCAGGGTTTGAATTTCCCTTTTCATTGATTCAATGCTTACAAACTTTCTTCTGCATACATTTTTTATATATATATATATATATATATAATTAATACATATATTAAATTTAATTTTAACCATTAAAAATGTATCAAATTAATAATTTATAAATGATATAAACATATATACATGTGTTAATTAAAATAATCAAATCAAATCTCTTTTCTAAAAGCACTTAATCTTATTATGAAAGTGACACCATCATAATTTTTTTTTTTATATGTATACACATAGATGGATGGTACAAGAGTTTTAAAGTCAGAAGTTGAAACTCCATTTACGTTAGGTTAGGAAGAGATAAATTATTTTAAATATCAATATATGTGCTTAGTTAAGAATTATTGATGAAATATATATTACCATTTTTGGATTAATTTGTTACAAGTATTATTAAACTTATCTGCGAGGGCAATGGTCAAACACGTACCTAGTACATTCTTGCTTTTTATTCCAGGAAAAAGAGGGAGGAAAGTGACAGAATATTATTACCACTCAACAACATTAACAAAAGGACAAGTACTTTCTTGGAAAGATTTTGAAAGAAAAAAAGAAAATTTCAACCAGACAAACTAAGAATAGAAAATTATAAAAATATAAGTTCATGAAATTTCATGTAAAAGTCACCAATATTTGCATCTTTTTTTTTTTTTTTAAAATACTAATTGGTTTACTGATAAAATTTTTTTGATGGTACAAAAAATTTTCTATTTAAATCTTGGTCAATAACTTTGAGAGAGTTATATTTTTGTGGGTGGAAAAATGAAATTTACATTTGGATTACACTCCCACCATATTGAAACGAAATTATTTACCCTAATATTCAAAAAAAATTATTAAAAGAATCATTTTTTAAAAAAATGAGAACAGTTTTGGGCCTCAAAACTGAGAACAGGCCCAAATTACTGGACCTATAACTGGTCCAAGTTGTGATCCAAGTTGTGAAAATGCCCACATCAACATTTTTGATCCACGTGACTGGCGCGTGGCGCCGAACAAGAGACAGAACCGGAAAAGAGCTGAAAAAAAAAACACTGCAAAACCTGAATCGTTCAGACCCACAAAAATTTTTCATGCCGAACCTTCTTCAATGGCAGAACCAAAACCAGAGCCATCAGGTGTCAATTATTATATTAATCTCTATATGTCATTTACTTCTTTTTTTTCACTTGTTCATGATATAGTGTTTTGAAATGAGTTAAATTACTTTTAAGATATTAGGTTATTTTCTTCATTTGGAGGATAATCATGCATGAATTTGACATTTATTTGTTATAATCTTATGAATAAACAATCTTCTTAAGTGGGTAGTCTTTAATTTATGTTTAGCTATTAAAAGTTTCAATGTTTAGTCTAAGCTGATATTTCATCTTTTATTCCATGAAAAGTGGATTAGGTATATGCCGAAATTCTTGCATTCTTGCATTTTGTGTAGAGGAGGAACATAGATCCTGTTTTTGGAGTCCCTGAGAATTTTTGAAACTAGATTTATAGGTTATTTGATTACTTTTACCAATTTCTTTTTGTTGTATGTGAAGTGAAAAATGTGAAGGCTCCAAACATACTGGAAAGAGCTAAGGAAGAGATTGAGGCAATAGTTCACACTGATAAATCACCACATCATACCAAAGAAACACATGGGGCTAGCGATGACATTGATGAGAACACCCCTATTGATGAAGTGAAAGGACCGAATGTGTTCGAAAGAGTGAAGGAAGAGATTGAGGCCCTTGTCCAAACAATTCATTCTAAAAAAGAATCTAGGAGTCATGAATCATCGTCGTCAAAGTAAGTTATGGATTGAGTGATGCTGCTTGTTGTAAGACAAACCTTGAAATTTATGGATTTCTGTAGGATGAGATATATTGTATTCTTGACAATGCTTGATCGTTTGATATGTATTTGATATAAACTTTACCATT
Source organism: Azadirachta indica (assembly GCA_022749755.1). NCBI lineage: Eukaryota > Viridiplantae > Streptophyta > Magnoliopsida > Sapindales > Meliaceae > Azadirachta > Azadirachta indica. The sequence continues at coordinate 3,538,448 of CM040442.1, read as the reverse complement.
TACAGTTATGAATGCGTTACATTTCGTGTTTTAGTATTTCTCTTCAAAAATTTGAAGATATTTTGGTTTTGATTATCGATATGCAATGGTTTATTGCATTTTGTTGTTAGTAGAGTGAGTTAAACATTTGGATTGAAATTTTATTCCAAAACACAAGCACTGACATCCCAACTTTCACTAAAGCAGAGCTAGAATAGGTACTTTGCCTAAAGCCTTAATTCGAGCTGATTTTACTTCACACCTGAAGATTAAAGTCTTAGTTCGAGTCAATATAATAGGTTCTTTGCCTAAAGAAGGTGATTTCCCCTCCCACTAATAACTTTCCATGAGGTTGATGCACCAATTCAACTCCGATGTTGAGCTGATGGGAAAGTGCAACCAGGAAGCGAGATGCAACCCTACCAGGCGTTAGCACTTTTTTTCAGTTTAATATGTTAAGCACTTGAATGATGCTAAAAATGTTGAAGGCCCTAGATATTGGTGGTTACGAGACATATATCCATTTCATTTTAAGATTAAATTTAAGTTCCAGGCAATCTTATACATGAATCTTCTTGAATGGTATACAAAATTATATACGTTGCAGTATCGTGGCAATTCTGACTGTAAATTTTTAATACCTGAACTTGACACTAGCTGTCATTGATTTTTTAGTGGACAAAATGGTGCTTAAAGAGTTGTACAATGGCCATGATGTTGACACGACTGTCATGACGTAAGAATCAAGAAGAAATTATCTGTTCACTATTGGTAGGCTGCAAGAAAGCACTGACTGGGATATGCAGATTCAGCATATTGAATTAGCAAATCACTCAACTCAGGCTCACCTATCAATGAGAAGTCACCAGTAAATTCAAGAAAAAGAAAAAAATACAAATGTAGATGCATTCGTTGCTCACTACTGATTTCAATGCTTCCCTTTTACATCTATTCCTGATTACTGACTGAGAAATCTTTATCTTTTAGGGAAAATAAAGTTCTTATGTCATCTCCGTGGCACAAAATGGCCAAATTTGTCTATAATCTATATCACCACTGCATGGTTTTATCGGGTTGCCTCACTGCAAACTTCCAGTTTTACATTCATAGCTCCCACCTAAAAGTTGCAAAGGTGCTTCTCATTTTATTTTCAGTCTTGCACGCTTGCTTTGTTTCTGCCTAAAGTCTTCCCCGATGGAATCTGCAAATGAAGTGTTGTAATTGAAGATAGATAGTGATAGTGTGTAAATGGTATTAAGACCACACATGATTCTTAATTATCATCTCTTATGATGGTCAAAGGGATGGCTTAGATTTGATCAAACCCTGCTTGCTTCCCCACCAACCAACCCCTATCCAGTTGACTCAAGTTGTACCTTTACCTTACATAACATTAATTAACTATGACTCATTAAAAATCCCCTCTGCTTTGCTGGATATTTCAGACATTGATGCTTTTTTCAATAAATGGTAGTCTGCATCGATGGATTTTTTTCTTCCTTTTATAGGAATGAAACTATCAAAGAAAAAGAAAAATGCACTGCAGTCTAGGCAAAGTTGCAGGTTTTTCTGCAGACCCCAAAAGAGCTCATATAGTACAAATTTCAGAGTGACTTGAGCGAGAAAGAAAGAGAAAGAAAAGTTGGCTTGTTTTTAAAGGAATTGAAAGAAATGAAAACATATTCAAGCTGTGAGTTGTCAACCTATTTGGACTTTGCTTGTGAAGCAATCAGATTTTCGATACCAATGAACTGAAGAGAAATCCAAGAAACGTTCAGAGGTTTTGGGGAAACGGGAATCTGATTGTTTTGCCTTTTTCTTTTCCTTCTTATATACAAGCTACCAAAGTTTTGTGTGCTTCAACTTTTAATCTTTCTTTCTTTTTCTCTCTGTAATCATCGCTAGTTCATTGCCATAATCATCATCATTTGAAAGTATTGAAGAAAATGGAGAGAAAATTTTGGTGTTTTCTATTACTAGCCATTCAAATTTTGAGTTGTGTTTCTGCAAGAGGCAGAACTTTTGCACCAACTCATGATCTTGCTGTTCATCAACCAGGTTAGTTTTCGAAATTTGGGAAACGCCTTCTCCAAATAGTGAAATTACTGTACTAACCTTTCTCCCAATGCTTTCTCAGTGCCAACCCTGAGCCCACAGCCTTCACCAGCAATCACCATAGACACAAATTTGAGTTCCGAAGAGGTTTATTTTCTCTCTTTCTCCCTTTCTGTTTCATTTTTTTCGTTGACAACACGTTGCCCAAAAATTAAATTTATTTGTCTTTCTTTTGAAGGGTTTGAATGTGAAGAGCAAAATAGGATCAACTCCACCAAGCTGTGAGCACAAATGTTATGGATGCATACCATGTGAGGCCGTTCAAGTTCCCACAACAAGCAGCCATCTGGGAATTCAGTATGCAAATTATGAGCCTGAAGGTTGGAAATGCAAGTGTGGACCTTCTCTTTACTCTCCATGAATGAATGACTTAAGTAATAACAACAAGAAGATCAGAGATCTTTATAAGATCAGAGATTTTTATCTCAAACGCTCCCCCTTTTTTGTTATTGTACAAAATTCAGATTGAATATGTTTGTTGAGACTACTGGAAAATGGTTTAGTGCTGTAATCAGAAAATTTCATTTTGCAAATAAAATGTATTATTTGGCTTTATTTTTTATTTTTATTCTTTACTAAGAATGTCAAGTGGGATAGGCTGTGATACTTTGTTAGTAGTATTAGTATATGCAAGCTACTTTTGCAATTTATAATCTAAAATTTAATGTCTATAAGCTTTCAAATTACAAATTTACATAAAATACTCTGGAAAATGACTGAAATTTATCAAAGAAAAACATTATATGGGTTAAAAAAAAAAAAAGGTCAGTAAATAAATGACAAAAAATGTTTCTTAGTGACCAAACTACCCTTTAAATTTAACCAAATCGCCAACTTACTCCCGCATACAGATATGTATGTGTGTGTGTATATATATATATATATATATATAGCTCTCAACAAGAAGAAATTCTCTCACTAAAACTCTCATAATTCCATCAAAATGATTCACTTATCCTCCAATGTAAGTCTTGTCTTTCACTGATCTCCACATTTTTTGCAAATTACAATTCTCAGCATCACTTATTTTCCATGATTCAGCTACGTTGATCATTATTTGATTTTTCCTAATTGAAAATTTATGTATGTAATGTATCTGATCTGATATTATAATCCGCTATGGAGATGCTCTGTTTATTACTCTATTTTTGTGCACTCATTTTGGTTGCAGAGTGAGTAAGAAAGGAAATTTAGTTTTGTTATTCTGTTATCCCCATTTCCCATTGTTCTAGATCCAAGAAAACTGAAATGAAAGATTATGGATTAGTTTTGCTTGAAAACCAGATATGGGTTTGTGTTGTTATTGAGACTTGATCTGACATATCCCTGATCTATTTACTCTGCTCGTAGATACTCTGCTTTTATTTTTCTGTTTGGTTGCCCGGGAAATGTAGGCAAAAGAAACAAAACTGATCAAGAAAATTGATAACTTCATTGAAATTTGAGGAATATTATGAGCATGAATAAACATAAACTGCATTTTCGTTTTCTATAAAAAAAAATGGAAAAAGAAAATCCGAATTTTTTATGTTTCTCTTTTAAGATCAGCCCATGAAAGATCATCACATAATGGATCAAATTTGGATTTGATATTTGAAAAGTGTTTCACCCATTTAATACTTTAATTTGTTTTTGTATAAATTATCTTAATTTTTGCCGTGTAGTGTCTACCACATGTTTGTCAAATTGAATCAACAAATTCTTACAAAATTCTTCGGTCTCTCAAAACTGTGGGATATTTATTCAGTTAAGATTTTGGTAATGTACATTTTCAGTCACATGAAATTTTTTGGTTTTGGCATTGATTTGGTTATATACTAAATATTTAATAAATTTCGCTTTATTGTTATCCAATTTTAATTTTTCCATGCGGTAGATGGCAGCATTTGCAATCAAGATTGTTCTTTTACAATCCTCGTTTAGAACCTATTGCATTTCAAATTGCTAGCAAAGACAAGTCTTAGAATGTGTGAGAGTAAAGTATGCACCTGTTATGTGTATGGCTCAAGAGTATATGGAAACCCCACAGTCTTGTCAAGTCACAAAGGTTTGCTTTCTAAATGCACAAATGATTGAAATGGTTTGCAAGAAATCTGGGATTATGTTACCATATTTTGCTATCAAATTCAAAACAACTTCATGCATGCAAGGATTGATGGTTGTATCATCCTAATATGTTGCTGTTTTTCACAACTTTTTCAGGATCTGTGCCCTTCAGTGAAAAACATTCTTCTACTGGATTCCGAAGGCAAACGCATTGCAGTTAAGTATTTCTCAGATGATTGGCCCACAAATAATAACAAGTTAGCCTTTGAAAAGGTCGTTTTCGCAAAGACTTTGAGGACAAATGCCCGGATGGAAGGTACACATATGCCGCTAGAATTATATAGAACTGAGTCTTTTATGTATTCATTTTTTGAAGTTTCCTAGACAATAACTCGAGGCTCATGTTATGTATGTTATGATCATGTTGCAGCGGAGATTGTAACTTTTCAAGAACACATTGTTGTCTACAAGTTTGTCCAGGATCTGCATTTCTTTGTAACCGGAGGTGATGATGAAAATGAACTCCTCTTAGCTGCTGTTCTCCATGGTTTCTTCGATGCAATAACCCTTCTCCTCAGGTACTTTCAAGTCATAACTTTTTACCATTATTCTACTGGATACAATCTTCCTCAGCCACTTCTTCTCATTTGCTTTTCTACAATATATAGGAACAATGTTGACAAAAGGGAAGCCCTTGAGAACCTGGACCTCATTTTCCTATGCCTCGATGAGATTGTTGATCGAGGGTATGTCTTTAACTGTTACTATATTTTGTTAAACAAAACTGCTGGACCTAATAATTTAAACTTTGAGTTAAAATCGGTATTATTTTCAGGATGATACTTGAAACAGATGCCAGTGTGATAGCAGGAAAGGTAGCAATCCATAGCATGGATGCTGGAGCACCCTTAGCTGAGCAGGTGATGCAATACATTTGCTTTACTCCTAAGCAAAATAACTTAAAAAGGAATAAATATTAGGACAATGACAACCAGGTTCCTTATTTTTACAGTTCCACAAATAAGGACATAAGGTTTCAGTTTATAACAAATATATCAAACAAGGACGCGAATGGATATATTTGTTACGGATGAATCTCAATAGATATTGCTTTTGGATAAAGTAAGGTTGATTCTCTATATACCCTAAAAATCAAATAATTAAATCTCAAAAATTGGTTATTGGTTTAAGCCACATAAGCTACAACACTAACCCCACTAATAGTAATACTAATTTCATCATGCTCAGTTAGGTCATTTCTCACTATTACTTTTAAGATATGAAATTTACGAATTTTATATTTTAAATTCATTAAATATTTTCTTCTTACAATTTCCTTTTTTTTTAAAAAAAAATATTGCAGACTATATCTCAGGCATTGGCAACAGCAAGAGAACATTTGACAAGAACACTTCTTAAATGATATGAAGAGAATTTGGATTTTTTTTTTAATTCTTTATTTTTTATTTGATTATTTGAATAATTCTGTAACGAGCTCCAAGATTTATATGACACATAAAGCTAGCTAGCATCCAAATGGGTTTTGTACCTCATTGTTTTAAATTCCTTCTAGCTTTTGAAAGCTTTTCTTTCGGCCACCTTTAATAAAGAACCTTTCTTTTTTTTAAAATATATTTGTGAGTATATATATTTTTTACATAATTTTAAATATTCTTTTAACTTTAACGTAAATGGAATTCCAACGGACACTTTTTTAACCCACCCTAAATGGGTTGGACCTCCCCTATTTTAATACGAATCTTTGTATAATATCACAATAGTAGATATCTTAACTTTTGATAAATTTTGATTGTAATATTTTAAAAAAAATGTATTTAATTCGAAATTATTAGAAAAATATGGTGGCAAGAGAAAGATTTCTCTCACTAAAGTTTGCTTATCGTTAATTAAAATGATATATAAAATATTAGCAAATAATTTGAATATACATTAAAAAAATTGTTGAAAATTAAAGGAAAAATGCAATCATTAGAAATAATGTTTGGATAGTATTGCGAAAACAGATTTGTAGTATTTAAAAATTAATTTATATAATATTTAAGCTTGTAGTTTAGAATGTAAAATTTATAAGTAACTTTCTTTTGAAATAATTCAGTTAAACTTTTTGAGCCGCGTGTGGTCACGACTAACGCGTACGGAATGAATTCTGTGAGACATTCTAGAAGGTCAAGGGAAAGCAGAGCTGCGGACGTGTGGGGACTGATAAAACATGATAAGATTAAGACCGTTCAGATCAGGCAAAGGTCGACGAATCTGACGGTTCGCTATACGTGTTTGCTTGAACCAGAAGATACCTCGTAATCTGTAAAAAAAAAACAGAAAGAAGCATGTCTGGCCCCACGACCACCACCACTAACATGATTGGGCTCTATTCTGGCCCACACGCTGGCAAAAAGAAATTTAAAATAAGTTAAAAATATAAAATGCCCAACCCATTTAAATTTCCCTCTTCCAGTATTTAAATTCAGTTCAAATTGTGATATGATGTGAAAATCAATGCAATAAATAAAGCAATAATAATGATAATAATTCTATTTTAATTATATGTATATATATAATTTAATTTAACTGAATTTAATTTATTTTTTTATATTTTTTTTATGAGAAATCCGAGTTACACTTTAATATGATATAAAGTCTCACAATATTGTGCAACACTCTGCAAATAATTAGAATTGAATATACTCTTTTAAAGGGTTATGTTCTTTTTATCATCTAGCCTCTATGGATAATTTATTTTATTTATTTTAATTAATTAGTTGAAAGAAGTTAACTAAAATTTGTATAATCAATAGTACTTCAGTTATTAATATATTATATATTAATTTAAAATATAAATGTGTTTTAAATAAAATAATATTCAATATATAAATTTTAATAATATTAATAAATGTGATAATGTTATATCATTATTATATGTACATGTCTTACGATGTTATTTTTATTTATTCTTTTGAAAAAATGAGAGTAGTCGATGTCAAATATATCAATTTAATGACATAATACGACACAATATTGCTCATTTAATTTTTTAAATATAATAAAAAATAAATTAAACTAATATTTTATTTTGGTATACGTATAAGCTGTGAGAATTGAATATCATTTATAATAATATTATCCCATCATATCAATTTTATAAAACCAAAAAGATGAATGCCATCAAGAAATATTCATAGTTATTTTTCAATTAATTGCACTATGAAATCAAGGGTCAAGAAAACGCGTGTTTAAGTTTAGAAAATTACCAAAACAAAAATAAAGAAAATATTTTAATTGCCTTTTTAATTTACCAAATTATACGAAGGAGAAGGACTTGCTTTGAAAATTCAAACCCTAAATCATGGCGCTTGATTTGCATGAATTTCAACAAAATAACGTGTGCTAGCTGCTGCTATCTGTGCATGCAAATGCAAGTTGGCAGAGAGAAAGCGAGTTTAGAAAATATACAAAACAGAAAACACAAAAAGTATGAATCGGGTTGGAATTGGATGTTGCCGAGAAATTCTCGACGTTCCGTATTGGACTAAATCACAAAGCTTGCTTGCTTGCTTGCTATGTGTTTGTAGTTCGCATGTTTAATATCCCACTAAGCCAACTATCTATAAATTTATTAAACAAAATATAATTTAATTTCAATTATTTTAGAAATTTTACTTGTTATTCATTAGAATTCGAGATAAACTAGAAAAGTTAATTATGTTTCAGATTACCTACCGAAAGCACATATTATTTAAATTTATATATTTATGTCTATTTAAAATTTAAATTTATTTAATTTTGATAAAAAATAATAAATACTACTTTAATCATTATTTCATATTAGAAAAAAAAAAAGATGAGAAGATATGTGTACATTATATGTGATTAAAACAAATCTTGTTTATATCAAATTATATTGTTTTTCTTAGCGAAATAGTTAAACAATATTATTTAAGTGTATGGTTGGATTGACAAGAGGAAGACAACAACAAAAAGATGTGACATTTCAATCAAGGAAATTAATTTTATTATTGATTTGGCAACTTTTATTTCACTCAAGTTGTTGTCTTTATTTTTGTTATTCTTATCCAAATTTATTTAACCCCATGATTGATTTGGTGTCCTAAAAGATACAACCAACCCACCACATTACAATAACACTCAAACAATATATTAATATCTAATTAATCTTAATTAATTATGATATATATATATATATATATATATATTGATGATTATATGATGTTACAGTATGCACCCAAATCTACTACAACTTTTTTTTTTTAAAAATTGAATAGTTGTTGTTGGGCATATCTCTTGGTGAGTACTCTCAATCATATATTTATATTATATGATAAAAAATAATTAATTATACAGATTAATTGATTCAGTAAACCCATTCAAATAATACATTATTTATTTTTAAAATAAATGATATATCTTTAGACAATTATTATATACATGATGATGAAAAGGTATTGCTTGTGCATAATATTCTACGATACTAAACAAATGTTTATTTTGTGTTAATTTATTTTTGTTTATTTAATAACTTAGATTAAAACAAAAAGAATTTTTGTCTAAGAAATAAATAATTTAACTTTCTCTACTTTTTAAGTAAAAAGTTTTAAAATTATGAAATCAAAAAGTTGGTTCAATATTTGAAGCTTAGAAAAATAAGCAATTCCTTTGCATTCATTCATGGGGCATTTCGAAGAAATTTGGGGAAAATAATTTAATGAAATTATGTTAATTAATATATGCAATTAATCTTTTTTAGAAAAAAAGTAAATTAAGGAAAAAAGAAAATTAATATGCCCACAAGGTATGGTGCCCAAATTTTCTTTTTCTAAATAAAGATTAAAAATAATTATTTTTATATAGATTTAAAAAATTCGAAACAAATTAAAAGGATCATAAAATTACAGTAATTTTTTAAAAACACTAAAAAATATTTTTATTAGTTTTTAATAAATAAATTAATTAAAGGAAGTCAAAGATATAGGTGTTTCAACATTATATTTATAAAAAAATAAATTATGAAATTATAAAAAATAGCTGTAATAAAATTAATCCATCTGGACGGTAGTGGGAGGCCTCACCTTGGGACCCATGTTTGGTGTTCAACGAAATTTCATCAATGCAATTACAGCCGTCTGATTTGATTAATTCTTAGAAGAATATTTATTACCCACAATCTTCTGTCTATTTATTAATTTGTTATTTTCAAATTTTGACCAGCAAAGTTTGCTGTTTTCTGAACATACTTCCTGGAAACAGATTTGCATATCTACTGCTTACTTGAATTAATTAATATCAGAAATTTTCTTTTATAACTTTAAAAGATTTTTTTTCATTTTCTTTTTTTTAATGCATTGTTATTTTTTAAATAAAATGTAAACAAAATCAGAATGTTTGAAAATTTTCAATCCATCTTCATTTTTGTTATCATATAATCATAGGTCAAAATTAATTAATATGTATTTCTAACAAGAGAATAATAATGCATAAAATAAGAAAAAAATAGAAAGACGGTGAAGAGAAAATTAAAAAGTAAAAAATAAAATAAATGTAATTTACAAATAATAAAAACAATCTTTGAATGTCAGTTGGAATAATACACTTGTCGAAATTTGAAGCATCCAAATAATCTTTATTTTTGGCAAGAAAAGACGGAACAAGAGTTAGTAATTATGAGCTAAGATTCGAAGAACTTGACACGTAGGATCCAAGTGTGGGTCCCACTATCCATGCCCCATAAACTAAAACAGACAGACAAACAAACAAACAAAAACCTCAATTTTTCTTTTTCTTTCTTTTTTTTTTTTTTTTTAATTTTCCTCCTTCTTCTAGGTAATTTTCTGCAGTCAAAAAATCAATTTAATTACTTAAAAATAAATATAAATAAATATGGGAAGAGGAGGAGCCCCGGGAATTCCTGGCATTGGTTCTGTTTTATTTTTTTTTTTCCCCAGTAGGAGAGAGAAAGGGTTCTAAAACCCTGTCGTCTCTCTCTCTCTCTCTTTTTCGTCTCAAATTAAAAAAAAAAATTGAAAAAGAAACCATCTTTCGTTAAAAATTTGAGGCCTTTTCTTGATCTGCGATACACCAGCTTCATTCGTGAAATTTTTGGCCAAATAGGCATGTTCTGTTTTCTGTTTTGAGGATGAACCAGCCTCCTGATTGCAGGTACCGCATTTTTAGAAACATTTTTTTTCTTATTTTTTGAAGGTTTTTTGTTGATTTTTCGTTCGTGCTTTTGATTGGTGGTTATATTTATTTTTCGGGGATTTTCTTGTATGCAGTGTAAAAGATTGATCACTTTGTTTTCAACTGGACATTGCGTCATTTTTTTCTTTTTTCTTTTATTTTTTTTCTGGTTTTATGCTTTGGTTTGGATTTCTGTAACATATTTGCAATTGGATTTGTGATTTGAGCTGTAAATTTTGAACTTTATCTCGCAGGGAGACATAATTGAATGTGGCAAATTGTATGTTTTGTTAATTTTGTATAATTATCAATGTGAATTTCTCTCTCTCTTTCTAAGAAATTATTTTACAAATTTAGAAATCTGGGCATGTACAATTTTTCATTGAACATCTGATTGTGGTCTCTTATTATGAGATGTTGATGCTTCTTAATTCATGGATTTTGATTGTTTCTTGTTCATGTTAGTTTAAATTGTATAAGCTTTTATTATATGCGGCAAGTTGTTTGAAGTCGGTTTCTGTGACTAGGCTTTTTTTTCGTATGTAAGATATAATTATGTGCTGTAATTTGTTATATATATATTGATCTTTTTCACATGGTACTGTAATTAGGTCTTAAGAGGTCGTGGGCCACCATTAACACAAGGCTAAAGGCAAGAATTGGGGTTCTTCTTTGGTGGTTGTGTGCCTAACATAACTGTTTTTGAGCTCAAATTCTAAGTCATGGCGGGAGGTAGGCTTAGGGCGAAGCTCAGGAGGAGCCAGCTCTATACATTTGCTTGCCTCAGGCCTCATGCTACTGAAATTGAGGGATCACTAGGTCCTGGATGCTCAAGGGTTGTACATTGCAATCAACCTCTTATGCACCGGAGAAGACCTTTGAAGTATCGCAGCAATTATATATCAACCACCAAATATAATTTTTTTACATTCTTGCCTAAGGCATTGTTTGAGCAATTCAATCGAGTAGCCAATATTTACTTCCTTATTGCCGCACTTCTATCTTTGACACCGCTTTCCCCATTCTCCCCAGTAAGTATGCTTCTTCCATTGGCAATCGTTGTGGGGGTTAGCATGGCAAAGGAGGCTTTGGAAGATTGGCGTAGATTTATGCAGGATCAGGCGGTGAATGCGCGTAAAGTTAGTGTTCATATAGGGGATGGTGTTTTTAGTTATAAGCCGTGGGAGAAGATTCAAGTTGGAGACATTGTGAAAGTGGAGAAGGATCAATTCTTTCCAGCTGATTTGCTTTTTTTGTCATCGAGTTATGAGGATGGAATTTGCTATGTGGAGACTATGAACTTAGATGGCGAGACAAACTTGAAAGTGAAGAGATCCTTGGAGGCAACTTCGTCTTTGAATGAAGATGAGATTTTCAAGGACTTCACGGGAACTGTAAGATGTGAAGATCCAAACCCCAGCCTCTACACCTTTGTAGGTAATATTGAGTATGAGCGTCAGGTTTATGCTGTTGATCCTACTCAGATCCTCCTCAGAGATTCAAAGCTCAGGAATACTGCTTATGTCTATGGGTGTGTGGTATTCACTGGTCACGATAGTAAAGTCATGCAGAATTCAACAACCTCACCTTCAAAAAGGAGCAAAATAGAGAAAAAAATGGATAAGATAATATTCGTCCTTTTCGCTATTCTTGTTCTAATATCATTAATCAGCTCAATTGGCTTTGCTGTGAAAATTAAATTGCAAACGCCAGACTGGTGGTACTTAAAACCCAAGCAAACGGATGTATACTTCAATCCTGCGAAGCCGCTTGTATCAGGGCTTGCCCATCTGGTTACTGCTCTCATTCTTTATGGATATTTAATTCCAATCTCGCTATATGTTTCAATTGAGATTGTGAAGTTTTTGCAAGCAATCTTCATTAACCAAGACATTAATATGTTTCATGATGAGAGTGGGATTCCTGCTCAGGCGCGGACATCAAATCTGAATGAGGAGTTGGGCCAGGTAGATACCATCCTCTCCGATAAAACTGGCACTTTGACCTGCAATCAGATGGATTTTTTGAAGTGTTCCATTGCTGGAACTGCATATGGTGTGCGTTCTAGCGAAGTTGAACTTGCTGCTGCACAACAGATGGCAATTGACCTCGAGGTACATAATGGAGATATGTCCAATAATACTAAACTTAAAAACAGTGGATCCGAAATTGAACTGGAGTCTGTCATCACTTCTAAAGACGGAAAGGATGGTAAATGTCCCATAAAGGGCTTTAGCTTTGAGGACAGCCGCCTTATGGATGGAAACTGGTTGAAAGAACCTCATGTAGATGTCATGTTGCTGTTTTTCCGAATTTTAGCAATTTGTCACACTGCTATCCCTGAAATGAATGAGGAGACTGGCACCTACACATATGAAGCAGAGTCACCCGATGAAGGGGCTTTTCTTGTTGCTGCCCGGGAATTTGGTTTTGAGTTTTGTAAACGAACTCAATCAAGTGTATTTATCCGTGAAAAAAATCCTTCTGAGGGACAACCTGTTGAAAGGTGAGTATATGAATGAACTCTTTTTGATTTATGTGTTTCTTTTTCCTGCCACTTTTTCTTGAATTCTAGGTGTCTTAGAAGCTAAAATTATCTTTGGGGATCTTGCAGGGAGTTCAAAATTCTCAATCTGTTGGATTTCACTAGCAAAAGAAAGCGAATGAGTGTGATTATTCGGGATGAGGATGGGCAAATTATTCTCTTCTGCAAAGGTGCCGACAGGTTAGCCTCACAACTACGTTTTAGCTTTTAGATTTCTTTTACATGCATAGAATTTTCAGTCAGCTTCCATGTGCTGTTCATGGGGCACAATATTTATTCAAGTTTTGGTGGCTATACTGTTGGATAATTTGAGCAGTCCTGCCTTTGTATCTCACCATGCATGCTTGCTTTGCCCGGGACGTGCAGCATCATTTTTGATCGGCTATCAAAGAATGGAAGAATGTTTGAAGAAGCTACTACCAGGCATTTGAATGAATATGGAGAAGCTGGGTTGCGCACATTGGCTCTTGCTTATAGAAAGCTTGACGAGTCTGAGTATACTGCTTGGAACAGCGAGTTTCAAAAGGCCAAAACTTCTATTGGGCCTGACCGAGAGGCATTGCTCGAGGGTGTTTCAGATAAAATGGAAAGAGAGTTAATCCTCGTTGGAGCCACTGCTGTGGAGGACAAATTGCAAAAAGGGGTATGTGTTATCTTTACCTTTGAGCTAGAGTAATTTATACCAGTTTTTTCAATTTAATGCGGCTCAATTTTATCTATTCTTTCTTTAGGTGCCGCAATGCATCGATAAACTTGCACAAGCTGGTCTCAAGATCTGGGTTTTGACAGGAGATAAGATGGAAACCGCGATCAACATTGGGTTTGTCTCTTAGATGTTTACTCTCAGTCTCTCATTAGTAAAATTTACTTATTATTGGAATCTGTAATCTGAAACTGGACTTCTATCTGGAAATCAAACCAATACAATGAACTCTTTTCTTGCATGGTGCAGTTTTGCATGTAGTTTGCTTCGACAAGGCATGAAACAGATATGTATAACAGCGTTGAACTCAGATGCAGTAGCCCAAGATGCCAAAGAGGTATATATGCACATAGAAGTAACTTTGAGAAAATAGTATATGGTTTTCCTTTCTTTGGAAATTGATTCCACTTGATGTTAGACTTTGTTGTCTTTTGTTACCAAACAGGCTGTGAAAGACAACATCATGATGCAACTCACCAATGCTTCACAAATGATCAAGCTAGAGAAAGATCCACATGCCGCATTTGCGTTAATAATTGATGGGAAAACACTAACTTATGCTTTGGAGGATGATATGAAGCATCATTTCTTGGGATTAGCTGTTGATTGTGCATCTGTCATATGCTGTCGTGTCTCTCCCAAGCAAAAGGCACTGGTACTATTTCTCATCAATTATTTCTCTATTCCAAAACAGCATCTTTCTTTAGTAGTTATCGGTTCACTTGTATTCATACAAGAAAGCGAGATATAATTATTAACTCTTTTGCTAGCTCCTTGATCATTTGTTCACTTTTGGCACCAGGTAACCAGGTTAGTAAAGGAAGGAACAGGGAAAACCACCTTAGCAGTTGGTGATGGTGCAAATGATGTTGGGATGATTCAAGAAGCAGACATTGGTATTGGCATCAGTGGGGTGGAAGGTATGCAGGTAGGCAACGGATCTAATTGGTTCTTCTGACAATGCTGCTATAGTAACAGTGTAAAGTTTTTTTTTATCTTTCTTTTTTCTTTTATTTATGATTTTAAACTCTGCTGAATTTGCAATATTTTGCAGGCTGTGATGGCAAGTGACTTCTCGATTGCCCAATTTCAGTTTTTGGAAAGACTTCTGGTAGTCCATGGACACTGGTGCTATAAGAGGATTGCTCAGATGGTAATGATCAATGATTTCCCATCTCAAAGCATTACATATGTCATTTATCTCTGATTCATCCTTTTAACCCTGATAATTTTTGCAATCAGATTTGCTACTTTTTCTACAAAAATATTGCGTTCGGTCTCACCCTCTTCTACTTCGAGGCATTTGCAAGCTTTTCTGGGCAATCAGTTTATGATGACTGGTATATGCTCTTGTTTAATGTCTTTCTTACCGCATTGCCTGTCATTTCTCTTGGAGTTTTTGAACAAGATGTTGCTTCTGAGATATGCTTACAGGTCTGTCCTGCAAATAACACCTTTTAAAAGTATTTTAATCATTTCTCTGCTATATCTATGTTGTAACATCTACTTTCTTTTTCAGTTCCCTGCGTTGTATCAACAAGGGCCAAGGAATTTGTTCTTCGACTGGTATAGAATATTTGGTTGGATGGGCAATGGTATCTATTCCTCGCTCATCATTTTTACCCTCAATGTCATCATTTTCTACGACCAAGCTTTCCGTGTCGAAGGCCAGACTGCTGACATGGCTGTGATGGGTGCTACAATGTTCACTTGCATCATCTGGGTTGTCAACGTTCAGATTGCTCTCACGATAAGCCACTTCACATGGATCCAACACTTGTTTATCTGGGGCAGCATCGCAACTTGGTACTTGTTTCTCTTACTTTATGGGATGACATCTCCCATGATTTCCGGGGATTCATACCAAATTCTCGTTGAAGCTCTTTCTCCGGCACCCGTCTATTGGTTAACCACCCTATTGGTAACGATCACATGTAACCTGCTTTACTTCACCCACGTTGCATACCAAAGATGTTTCAAACCCATGGATCATCATGTTATTCAAGAAATCAAGTACTACAAGAAGGATGTTGAGGATCGGCATATGTGGACTAGGGAAAGATCAAAGGCAAGACAAGAAACCAAGATTGGGTTTACGGCAAGGGTAGAGGCAAAGATGAGACAGTTGAAAGGAAGATTACATAGGAAAACCTCTTCTTTAGGCTTGCAACACGTAATGTCCCCCTCATAACAATTGTCTATCAATTTTCAGTTTCAGTTTGCAAAAAGAATTTTTCTAGGGTTTTTGGCCGTTTACAGTTTTACCTTTTGGCCATTTTCCGATTCATTTTCTTGATCATTCTTTCTTATCTGTTCACCCGGGGTCGGATGAAGCTCATGCATTACACCAAACCAAAAAAAAAAAAAGCCATGGAGCTGATGTATTTGTATGTAACACTATTTATAAGGTCTGATGAGATAGTTACAGCTTGTGAAGAGAGTTGCACATCTGCTTCTGCTTCCGCTTCTGTTTTTGTTCTTTTACTCTGCTGTTCAACAAATGGGCCAATTTCATTATTAAAATGAAGGTCAAACAACTCAGAAATGGAAACTCACCGCAAACTACCTAATAAAGTTGCTTGCAATCTCAGCTTCTATGGTTTGATATAGTTTTTGGTCCTTCCCTTGATGTATTTTCCCGTTTTTTAATCATTCTGTTGGTCTTATTAGCAGACAAATTCCATTAGGTGTAACCAATTCCTTAAACTATGTTTTCCAAGTCCACTTTAGAACAACTTCATATTATTTGCTTGTTTTTGAACTAATTGAAATGACAATTTGACCTCCCTTAAAAGTACAAATTTGTTTTTAAATATAAATCATAACATAAGAATTGTAAAATAAATAATAATAATAATAACGAAAAAAATTAAGAAATCGGACGGTATACTGAATGTGTGGTTTGGTGTCTCTAGACCTAGCAATGGGATTTTGATTCTAACAAGATGGATTGGAAGGAAGGCAAAGAAAGAAACTACTAATAAATGGGTTAAAAGTAAAACTTTTGCTTTCAATTTAGTTAGGTAATAAAATGCATGAATGGGACAAATTGAGAGCCAATATCTAAAAGAAACCCTAATTTGGAATATCCCAAAACTAAGTCGTTTTCTCAAGATTATCCAAAGCACACCCACAAAACGCAGTGTCGTTTTGTGCACAGGAGACAAGCTCAACTTCTTCGTCTTCGATTGGATCAAAGTAGAAAAAAAAGCCCACAATCAAATACCACACCAACGATGAATTCTTCATCTTCTCTCTCTTTTTCTCTCTCTCTATCCATCTAGAGAGAGAAAGTTTCAACTTTTATTCCGCCCATATCCCCAAACTTTCTCTACCTCCGATCCTCGCGGAGGACTTGTCCAATTCATTGATCATACTCAGAACTCTTATTGTATGGTCAGATTTTGTAGGAAACAGCTTTCGTGTTAATTGCTGCTGGGTTTAGTTGTTCCTGGTTTTAGTGTGTTTTTTCTTGGGTAAATTTTTTTTTTTTTAATGGAGCCCCGAGTTGGGAACAAGTTCCGGTTGGGACGAAAGATCGGTAGCGGGTCATTTGGGGAGATCTATCTGGGTTTGTCCTTTTTTTATTGTCCAAAATTTTTTGCTATTAATTGTTCTTTTTTTGTTGAATTTTTCTTTAACTTTTGCAGGTACTAATATTCAGACTAATGAAGAAGTTGCAATTAAGCTTGTGAGTGCATTTAACTTGGGTTTTACTTTTTAGCTAAAAGCTTTTTTTTTTTTTTTCCTAATCTCATTCGGTTTTTAAGTCTGTAAGTATTTTGTGGCGAATATTGCTTTTTGGACTTAGAATGTGTATGTGTGTGTGTGTGTGTGTGTGTGTGTGTGTGTGTGTGTGTGTGTGTGTGTGTGTGTGTGTGAGAGAGAGAGAGAGAGAGAGAGAGAGAGAGAGCGAGAGATGAGCTTCAATTTAATATTATAATGCTTTTGAAGCTATGGAAAGTGGGTTTTACAGCTATTCAGTTATTATTTTTCTTGCTTTAGGTCTCTGGTTATAGCTCTTCAGTTATTATTTTTCTTGCTTTAGGTCTCTGGTTATAGGTTTATCTACTTTTTTGGAATTTGAAGTTAAAATTTGATACAATTTTAATCTAGGTTTTGTGTAAAGTAATCCGTTATGGTGTTACATTGGTCAATGATTAAGTGGAATTCAATTGCAATATTTTCTTTTTGAAAATTTATGTCTTGACTGAGCTCTCCATTATTTGGGAAGATAATCTATTACTTATCATATGATATTTCTTTGTATGCTTTGATTGTCTCTAGTTTATAAATTCTGATTTTATTTTCTTTGCTTAGGAAAATATTAAAACAAAGCACCCTCAGCTGCAATATGAAGCAAAGTTGTATAAAATACTACAAGGAGGAAGTAATGACTTTTCCTTTTATACCTGTTACCCTTATTTTCATTTCTTTTAGAAGTTGTACATCATTCTAATAGCTTGATTTTGCTTGTTGTTCATATTATTTCCATCTTTGGCAGCTGGAATTCCGAATCTGAGATGGTTCGGTGTTGAAGGGGACTATAATGTCCTTGTAATGGATTTGTTGGGCCCAAGCCTCGAAGATTTATTTAACTTCTGCAGTCGGAAACTGTCTCTCAAGACTGTCCTTATGCTTGCAGATCAGATGGTGTGATCTGTTCTGTTGAATGCAATCGTTAATTTTTTTGACCTTTCCATTTGATTGTATTCTGAAAATTATCCTGTTCTATCAGATCAATCGAGTTGAATTTGTTCACTCAAAATCATTTCTACACCGAGATATCAAGCCAGACAACTTCCTCATGGGTTTAGGGAGGCGTGCAAATCAGGTTTTGGTGCAAAACTCTCTTTTATTAAAATCTTTGCTCTCATCTCCCTTCTTTGTTCTTTTTTGGCATCACTTAAATGTTTTCTTGAATATAGGTCTATATCATTGATTTTGGTTTGGCTAAGCGGTACAGAGACACCGCAACACATCAACATATTCCTTATAGGTTGGTCTTTTCACACTATTAAACTGATTAATTCTTTTGGTTTGTATGGTCAAATTATTTGCTCTTTATTGTGTTTAAAGTAGAGCTACCAATATTTGATGACATGCTTTACAAATTGCAGAGAGAATAAGAATTTGACAGGGACTGCAAGATACGCAAGCATGAATACTCACCTTGGCATTGGTATGTCTATTATATCCCATTTTCTTCTTCACCTTTGTTTTACATCTAACAACTGATATCAAATTAATATGTCTTCACAGAACAAAGTCGCAGGGACGATTTAGAATCACTTGGGTATGTCCTCATGTATTTTTTAAGAGGAAGGTAAACACTCCCGCCCACCCTTGTATTATTTTTACAATTGTTTAGTAGTCTTAATGGTTATGATCCCATGTTTTTGTAGTCTTCCGTGGCAAGGATTGAAGGCTGGTACTAAGAAGCAGAAGTATGAGAAGATCAGTGAGAAGAAAGTATCAACTTCTATTGAGGTAATTTGATGTCCTAGAACGACATGTTCACTTCTAGGATGTATTTTGAGCTTAAACTGATTTGAAGACTCATTGTGTTACCCTTAGGCCTTGTGTCGAGGTTATCCCACAGAATTTGCATCCTATTTTCATTACTGCCGATCGCTGCGATTCGATGATAAACCAGATTATGCTTACCTGAAAAGACTCTTCCGTGACCTTTTTATTCGTGAAGGTTGGAAAATTTTTCTATCTGTTAGTAATTTCTCTATAATAAATAAACTGTTTAATCTTTTCAATTTCTCTTTATATCTTCTTGCTTCAGGTTTCCAGTTTGATTATGTGTTTGATTGGACAATTTTGAAGTATCAGCAATCACAAATTTCCAATCCTCCCAGCCGTGCAGTTGTAAGTTGAAATAGCTTGATTAGTTATATTTTCTTCCACTTTTACTTTTGATCAATAATCAATAATTATATATATATATATATATTTAATAAACTGTTATAGGTTGGTGGGGCTGGACCAAGTACTGGTATTCCTCCAGCTGCTGCTAATGCTGAAAGGCAATCAGGTAGTTCTGCTGTTCTTGTTCCTGATTTGGTTTTTACCTCTACCATTTTACATACTACATCTTCTATTTATTTCTCTGGATGAGAAGAAGTCTACAATTTCTACTGCAGGTGGGGAAGAAGGTCGACATGCTGGTTGGTCCTCAGCAGATCCTGCACGCAGGAGGAATTCAGGACCACTTGCAAATTCTGCTAACTTTTCGAAGCAAAAAAGTCCAATTTCAACTGACCCAACATTTTCTAAAGATGCCATGGTTAGTACCTACGATGGTAGAACTTTTGTTTTCTGTTGGCCAATGCACTATCCTCATTTTTCAACTCATGCAGCTATCCACTTATACTCTATTACGGTCAACTGGATCGTCAAGGCGGGCTGCTGTCTCCAGCAGTCGTGATGCGGCTGCAGTCGGGAGTGACTCCGATCCCTCTCGTGCTCGGACCACAGATGCAAGCCCAGGAGTGTTCCAAAAGGTTTCTAGTGGACAAAGAAGTTCACCAGTTGTATCATCAGAAAACCGACATACAACTTCAGGCAGAAACACGGCAAACATAAAGAACTTCGAGTCCACTCTTAGAGGCATTGAAAGCCTGAATTTCAATAATGACGAGAGGGTACACTATTAGCTCCACTCTTCCAAATCCTCATCCGCTGTAAATTCTTTGATACTAAACTGTCACTTGTATGAAGTGGCGTATCATGTTGTTTGTGGAATGTGTTGTAGGAAATCAAAGCTGAAAAGTGTGTGATGTGTATCGGCACTGTAAGTACTCAAATAAAGAAGAGATAATCAAATTAAGATACCTAGGTAACTTGCTTATGTCTAGAAACCTGGGTTTAAGGCTGCCATCAAACTACAGTACGACTTATAATATTTTGTTATAAGTTTCATCTTCTGTATCTTTATCAATCATTTAGCTCATGTTTGTTGTGGTTGAAGACCATATAAACACTGTAAAGTTTTCCCAATCAATTGTATTGATCTTAATGTGCGAGGTCTAAGCCTTCTGTTTGTTATAATTGATTTCTTACTTTCTCCTTGTGCTTTTTGGCTCCTTAAGCGCAAATTAATGGCCATCTAAAGTGAGTTCGAGGCTCAATGCGCGGTTGCTATAGGCGCCAATTCTACGTCATGGGGGATTATGTATGTGAAGGATGTTATGTATGTGGGTGCAGAATGTTTTACAATTTGAAACGATGCTAATTCAGTAAGACCCATTTCACGATGTAACAGAGCTGTCCATGTGGGTAGCATAAAGTTTACTTTGGTTTTGTTTCTTTGAGGTGGGAGGTGGAAGAGATTTAGAGCACAAATATTACATGTAACATTTATAAACTTATTTCAATCTTTCCGTTCTGGTAAGCTTCTTGAGATGATCTGACATGACAGTTGAAGAATGAATTGAAAATGGTAATCTATCTATCTATCGATTTATCTGTCAGTGTCAGGACACCTACTGCTATTTGCTATTTTCTTACTCAGTTTGATAATCGGAGATTCTTAGTTTTATTCCCGAGAAAATTGATAAATAAATAAATCTTCTGAAGCGGATGGGATAAAATTCAAATCCGTTAATGTAATCATATTTCAAAAGTCAAGAAAAGGCTGCTCTTCGAGAGATTCACACACGTTTGGTTTGGGGTCAGGTCACTCTCCACCATTAGTTTCACAAGAAAACAATAAAGAAAGAAAGAAATCTGGTCAAAATCTTCATCTTTATACATTATTATCTTTTAATTCTTAAATATTACAAAAAAAAAATAAAACTTAAAAATTATAATGAAAAATTTAATCACGATTCCCAGTAAGAAAAATCCACCTCTTCTTTTCTTCTTTCTTATCATTCTTGTCTAATATCACCATGAATATAAATTAAATCCCTCCTTAATTTAACAAGGACTTCCAACTGTAAAAACTTTATACAATCAACAACAATTATGATCAAACAAAAATCGATCAAACATTTTCTTCGATGGAATCACAACTAATATGCTATAAAACATAAAAACCAAAACTGTAAAACCATCATAGATCTTTAAAAATAAAAGAAGGGTAAAAATCCCAATTTTCAGTTTCATTCATTTATCTATTCATTCAGATCCCAATAAACAAAAAAAACAAACAAACAAACAAAATAGTTTTAATATTTCAGAGCTTGTCAGATTCAGCACAACACCAAAGTGAGATCAGAAATACATTAAGAAATAAGAATACCAATTTGATCCTTTGATCATTTGATCATCTAATCTCATATCATCGCCATCCGTAAATCATTTGATTGTAAGTGTTCTTGATCCACTTAAAGCTTTTCCTCAGAGACCCTTTCATTTTTCCTTCAACGGTGTAAACTTTGTATCCTGCAACTCTTTTCTTCCTTTGAAGTTCAGGATCAATGAAGCTCCAGCTTTTTGTAGAAGCTGACCCAAAAGTGCTTTTGCTTATCTTCATCTTGATTACCTCCTTCCCTCCCGGTACTCGATCATGATTTGTACTAGTATGGTTTGCATAGCTTGTGCTGTAACTCCTCAAGTCTTGCATGCTTCTTGGTGCTTCTGCTTCATAAAATATCTCCATCTTGCATGACTTGGATCTAAAATCCTCCATTGAATCCAACAAGACAAGAAAAAAAAAATAAGATTCAAGGAATAGGAATATGGGTTTTGCTTTCTGGATTTGTGGGTTGGCGTAGGTATTTATTGCTGTTTTTGGCTCTTTGTTTTTGTTTTTGTTGGTTTCAGTGTTTAGATTTGTTTTGGAAACATTGTAAGTGGTCTTTTTTTAAGTCTGCAAAAGCACTTTTCTATACAAGTACTTTTCCTTGACATTTTCAACTTTTATTTAGTAACACATCGTGGAGTTTTGCTTTGCATGACGCTGTTGCAACTGCTGATCATCAATTGTCTTAAATGGGTATTTGCCACGTGGCAATAGTTAGATTTGACAGTTTAAAATTTATTAAAATATAACTTCAATATTAAATTTCCGAAAGTCTTTTACATAAAAATATTTTTGATAACACTTCAATGTAATCATGCTATTTACTTTAAATTTAATTAACAAACATATAAAATATAAATTTTTTTCCCAAATTTGTATGCCAATTTTAGACCATATAGAAGTTTATAACAGATCTTATCTGGATAAAAATGTCATAATTTAAAATTTTAAATAGAAAACAAAGTCATGTTGATAATTTTTGACTTAAATATTTCAATGTGGTGGAGCCACTGCTTTAATGACTCCAATAATTCCCCATAAAATTTATTATATTTGACCGCTGACCTGAGCACAAGCAAGATTTGAAATAATCATCAGCAAATAAATAATAAAACTAATAAAGATTTCAATAGTTTTATTTAAAACTTTACCATCTGGCCTATTAGCTCAGTTGGTTAGAGCGTCGTGCTAATAACGCGAAGGTCGCAGGTTCGAGACCTGCATGGGCCATAAAAAATTTATTTTTATAACAGATTCCGACAACACCCCCACAAGATACTAAATGCCACCCACTTCCTATCCGAATTATTTTGATGTTTATGATTAATTTTTTTGAATATTTTTCAAGTCAACAATTGCAGAAAGATTATTCAATTTTTTATTCGCCATGTTTAACAATATCTTAGTGATTTTAATTCATGGTAGTTTTTTAAAAATATCGAATCCAGTCTGGCTCGAAAATCGAACATAACAGAAATAGTTCAACAAACGGCTAATGGGCCTGGCCTAATCTTTTCGCGCCAAAACCTAACACAGTTGTACAACTCTTCGTAACAAAACTTGTATGCAGCACCCCAACGTTCTTAAGACATCAACATTACTACTTCAAGCAATGTCGCTAAGACTTCAAAAGAATGTCAAGGGCAGAATATTTATTTCTCGTAACACTTCCAGATTTCAATTCACCAATATTTTTTTTTTTTGTTTTCAAGAACAGAAGCTGCTGCATGAACAACAGAAAGGACAAAAAAATACAGAGAAACCTAGCTAACTGCAACAAAATTTTTCAATAACATAAACCCACCACAAAGCAATTTGACAATTTGCAAATGTGCATGACCCCCATATAATGATTAAAATGGTCAGATATGTTTGTGAACAACATTTTGATTTAAGACACTAGACCGACAAATAAAAAAGAAAAAGAAAAAGTAAAAGGAAAGAAGAGACACCACCACCGCGTAGTTAAATAGTACTTTGCAAAATCAGGAAATCTTCTCTTGCCTCAGACCAAACTTACAAAAAGAAGCAACTCTTCAAAGAAGATCAGCGACGTTTGATGGGAGCTCCTCGATGACCACATTGTAGAATCTCTGGATGTCAAAAAGCATTCTCTCGTCATCCCTAGTCACAAAGTTGATGGCGACACCTTTTCTTCCAAAACGGCCACTTCGTCCAATACGGTGAAGGTAGTTCTCTGGTTGAGTCGGCAGATCATAGTTTATAACAAGAGAGACTTGCTGCACATCAATACCACGAGCCAACAGGTCTGTGGTGATCAGCACACGAGAAGAGCCAGACCGGAATTCACGCATGATGATGTCTCGGGTGTTCTGATCCATGTCTCCGTGTGTGGCAGAAACAGTATGGTCACGGCTCCTCATTTTGTCTGTGAGCCAGTCGACCTTGCGCCGTGTGTTGACAAAGATTACACTTTGGGTGATGGCCAGCGTCTCATACAGATCGCAGAGTGTTTCAAGCTTCCATTCTTCCTTCTCAACATTGACATAGAACTGTTTGATACCCTCGAGGGTGAGTTCATCACGCTTCACCAAAATTCTCACAGGCTTGTTCATAAACTTTCTGGTAATCTCGAGTGCTTCAGGCGGCATTGTAGCTGAGAAAACTCCAACCTGAACTTTAGCAGGCAGCAGCTGAAAAATATCGTAGATCTGACAACCAGAAAACCATATTCAGAAAATAGAATATAACACCATAACCAACGAAAGACTTGAGATTTGCATAAAAATAGCAAACCTGATCCTTAAAACCACGGGAAAGCATTTCATCAGCCTCGTCCAGAACAAACATCTTAATGTAGTCAGGGCGAAGAGACTGCCTGCGCAGCATGTCAAACACCCGACCAGGAGTGCCAACAACAACGTGGACACCAGCTTGAAGAATGCGCTGATCCTCACGAACACTTGTCCCACCAACACAAGCATGGACCCTCACGCCAAGGTAATCGCCGAGTGCTCGCATAACTTTTTCAATCTGTTGAGCAAGCTCCCTAGTGGGTGCCAAGACCAGGGCCTGACATTGGACAAGACCGTAATCGAGTTGCTGCAAAATGCCAGAGCAGAAAGTTGCAGTTTTCCCAGTTCCAGACTGAGCCTGTTGAATCACATCAAGACCCTTGCAGAAGGGAACAATACCCCTTTGCTGGATGGCAGAAGGCTTCTCAAACCCTTCAAAAAAGATATATATGATAAATATAAATTCATTCACCAAGCAACATGAATAAAAGCTCTGATGACATAGCACATCAATAGGCTAATAAAACAAAGCATGATCAATCAGCCCACTGCACACAAGAAATTATGCAATATAGGAACAAAGTAACAAACATGAAAGTAGTTAAGCTCTTGTTTACCTACCATATGCATAGATACCCCTCAAAAGGTTTTCCTGCAATCCCATAGCATCAAAACTGTCGTAAACCTCGTCATATGAGGTGAAGAAATCTTGTCCATCAGTAGAGAGCCTGCATCAATCAATGAATGAATCAGACGTTACTTCTAACATCAAATTAGGATGTGCAAAATTTGTGAGGGAACATATAGTTACTTGTTAACCAAATGAAACTCATAACAATGTTAACAAGAATCTTACAGGTCATTCATCTTGCTGTCATACTGACGAGCATCAAATTGAGATCCTTCTGCTGCCAAACCTGCCATGACTGCACATAGAAAAACATAGCAAATCAGATGAAGAGTGACAATAAGACATGTTTCATAGAGGAAAAGAATACAATAAATGTTGCTAGAAGAATAAGCAATGAGAAGCAAAAAGGAATTATAAATCACAAGTGAAAAATAGAACATGTTTCCGAGAGACAATGTAACACAAGAGCCAAACTTGCAAACCAAACAAAGAGGTGTACAAGCATTAACTTCTGTTTTAATATCCGGAGAAGATCAGCTATAAGAGGCAGACAGAAGTCTGATATCAGAACCAGTCACTGCTTTGCCCACTCCTCCAGAGTTCAGCAACACTCAAAACGCTTAGAACCAAAAAATATTTTTAAATTGATGTATCACGTAAAATTATTATTGTTTTTATAAATTACCAAAAACACAGGCACATTGTGTATAATATGCACAGAAAAAGGATGAAAACAACTTTTGTGACTAAAAATAAGGTTACAGCACATTGATACCAACTCTTGTTCTTTGAACAGAGACAATTGACGTATAAAGTTTGAACTCACACGATTCTTCAAAGACAGCAAAAACCAATCTCAAAATTTCTCCTAAAAGGTAAGATAGTTTCCAACCTCAAAAAACCCTAGTGCCACTTAGAAACTCAAAATTTTTCCTTCACAAGAAGTTTGGTTACTGATTAAACCAAGAAAAATACTATGAAAAAACAATAACCAATCCCAACAAAGACAAATCTTTATATTCAACCAAAGTTTCCACTTTCTCGAACCTCAAATAATAACATACATATATGTATATTTTCTGCAGAACGCAAACAATCCTTAATCAATCTAACCAAATCAATCTTTTAATCTTCCAATACACATAAACGCAGTCAAATCAAAGCAAATAACATAGACCCAGATCCGAAAACACACAAAACCCATCAATCTTAAATCAATCTGCACACAAAAATCCACCAAAACCACCGATATTTCACCTAAAAACTAAAACTTTCAAACACAAGCATACACAAAAAACCTTTAACCAACAAACTTCAACAGATTCCAAAATAATATGCAAGGAAAAACGATAGTGACCTGCTAGTGTTGATGATGATGATAGTAGAAAGGAAAAAGACTGTGCTTTGGGTGAAGAGGAAGTTCAAAGGGAGTTTTAAGAGAGAGATTATTAGGGTTACCAAACTCCTCGGATCTGCGCCGTGGAGTTAAAAAGAAGAGAGGGATAAAGTTTGGTCCTTGTGCGACTTATATACCCATCCAAACTGATGTGTTCAGCGAGTCGTGTTCTGTTTTTAGGTTTTATGTTGTAACTCGGAAACCCTTCCGTTCTACTCTTGTTCTTTGCATTCACCTATTTTGTCCTCTAAATTTAGTTTTATTGTATTTAGACCCTTCTCGCAGGGAAAAAAGTTTTTGTCTTATTGCGTATTGACCCTGCTTTTTACTTCTAACCGAGAGAAAAGTTTTTCTTTTAGTGCTTTTAGACCCTATTTTTCACCTTTCCCATGAGACAACAGTTTTTTTTTTTTTTATAAAAAATTACATCCAGACCCTATTTTTTCCTTCTGGTAAAAGGAAAGTCCTAAATAGCATCGCTGCTGTCATCACATCTTGGTGCGATTATCTAATTGAATAATATCCATTATATTTTATGATCGAGTGATCACATTTTTTTAAGTAAATAATTTTTATAAAAATATTGAATTTTATAATCCAAGATAATTAGGAGTTTTAAGAATCCAACATAATTTTCTATATTTTATTAACAATAGATTTATATATAATTAAACTATGGTTTAAGCATGGTACATTAAAAGCATATGCCCGTAAATGGAATAGTTAAAGCGTTGTGGTGAAACCCAAAAACCAAAAACATAAATATTCCCATAAAAAATAAGTCTTTAATTCATAAATTAATAAATAACTATAAGTGGCTCAATCCATATCAATGTGTAATAAATAATGAAGAAAATTTTACCCATCCATCTCTATGTGGCCTGGCCTATTTGTTTTTTTTTTTATTAATATTAACTCAACTAATTTGTCTTATTTTCCATTTTTTATAAAGTGGAAAAAAAGATTATGTAAGAAATTATAGGCACATACGTACCTTAATTTCTTGTTATTAATTGTTGATTTATTTAAATAAATAAAACACTATTTAAAGTTAGCTTCTTGTTATTTGTCTTCTTTAGTTATATAATAAATTAATTCACAATGTACAAAGAAATTGATATTTCATTCATTTGTAAATTGTAGTTAAAAAATATATATATATATAATAAATATCTTACCAATATTACAATTAATAGATATAATTTAATTAAAGCCAAGTTTTTAATTAAAAGTATCAAGGTAAAAAGGGTCAATTTATTTGTGATTAAGGTGCTGTTTATTCTTAATTATTTGTTGTGAATTGAAATAATTAGTTGTTAAATATAAGTTAATGAATTGTACAATATAGAATGTGACATTGTGCTTTTAATTAAAAAAATAAAACTACAAATATATCCTCGATTGAATACATAATGAAGAGAGTTTTGGTTGCAAAAATAAATTAAAAAAATAAATAACAATAAATAATTTAATTCCAAGTCATTGTAATTCATGAAATGAAATTGGCACTTTCTTTGCAAGTCATTCTTTCATTATGGATGTCCAATATCACATAATTTCATAACTAATCTAAATTCCACATATGCCCCTACATTCACACTAATATTACAAAAAGTAGTAAAAATATTCCACATGTTGTTTTTCTACGTTTCCAATATTGCCCATCGACTCCTTACTCTTTCCTTCTCTTGTTCGATCTCTCCTATAAGCCCACTTAACTTCCTCTCTCTATCTCTCTCCGTTAAAAGCTTGAGTCTTTGTTTTAGATTTCTCCGCACGCAATCTCGAGGTAAGAGTTAAGACGCTTCGCTTGATGGGCATGAAAGCATAGGTGAAAAATAGAAGAGAAAAAAAGGAGGCTGGATCTTGTGTTTGTTGTTGTTTTCAATGTTTTCAAAACAAAGAAAAATCAAAACTTTTGAAAGAATCAGTAGGTGAATATATTGTTTTAAGCGATTGGGTGTAGTTTTAGTGATTCCTTAGCTTGTTTAACTGTGTAGATCTTGGAATTTTTTTTTTGTTTCTGGGTTGTTTGTGTTTTTGCATTGTGTTTGCTGTATGTTTGGATTCTGAGAAAGTAGAAGGAGATAAAAGGGTTCAAATTTTGTTTTTAGCTTTTCTGGCTTTGTGTTTGTTATGTTAATTGGTTTTTCCTGTGCTGTAATTGTTTGAGGCCTAATTTGTTTTGGTTTTGCTTGTGGTCAAGTTGCTGCACGTTAACTGACATTACATTTTCCTCATTTTTGTCTGTTATTGATTAAGTTAAGCAAAAGAGTTAAGTAGATATTATTTTTTGTTGCTTGGTTTTAAGAAGACTTTGAAAGAAAGACTTGCTTCACCAATGCATTGTAATTACACTTTATGATTGAAGTCTTACCTTTTTTTGTATTATTATTGGCAAAATTATTAAGTATTGTGGATTTACAAGTTTTCTAATTCTTGTGGTGCTCAATTTGATATATATTTATTTAATGTCCGCATATAGCAGTTCAATGTCAACATTATCTATTTGGTCCATTTGGTTTTCATTTCCCCCTTTTTTGTTGCAACCAACTGATTATTTTGGTTCTCTTGTTATGGGTTCCAATTTCTGAAATTGCTGCCTTTTTAATGTGGTATTTTGGTTTTAAGAAAGACAAGGAAGATACTGAATTCTGAATTTTAAATTTGCTTATTCAAAACATAGATTAAAACTGGGCCAATATAGTTTTAATAGGTTTTTTCTGAAGCGGAGGTAGTTTCTATCATGAAAAGTCAAAGACCTCAAAAATAATCTTTTTTCTTCATTGCCTTCTGAAATAAGTTGGGATTCCAATGAGATTGCATTTTTTTCTTTTCTTTTTTTTTTTACCTTTTTTGGTGGAATTGTAACTAGTTGTTGCCTTGCAGATTGACCTTGAGATACTTTCACAATGGCTGATAGCAATGAATCTTCTGGTACCCCTGAAGAAACTCAAAACCTCAAGCCTGATGGAAATGCAGCTTCTGAGAGTGACTTTTCACTTGATCTCCTTGCTCGAAAGGTTCAAGAATCACTTGCTCTTGGAAGCAGACATAAATTTTGGGAAACACAACCTGTTGGGCAATTCAAGGATATAGGAGACACCAGTTTGCCTGAAGGCCCTATTGAACCCCCATCTCCTTTATCTGAAGTCAAGCAAGAACCCTATAATCTTCCCAGCCTTTATGAATGGGTAACTTGTGATATGGACTCTGAAGAGATGTGCTTGGAGGTTTATAATCTTCTGACTAACAACTATGTTGAGGATGATGAGAATATGTTCAGATTCAACTATTCAAAGAATTTTCTCTGCTGGGCTCTTCGCCCTCCAGGTTATTTCAAGAGTTGGCACATTGGTGTGCGTGTCAAAAGTTCGAAGAAGTTAGTTGCTTTCATCACTGGTGTTCCTGCAAGAATCCGGGTCCGTGATCAAATAATTATAATGGCAGAGGTAAATTTCCTTTGTGTTCATAAGAAGCTGAGATTAAAAAGGCTTGCTCCTGTCATGATCAAAGAAGTGACTCGGAGGGTTCACTTGGAGAATATCTGGCAAGCGGCTTATACTGCTGGAGTGGTCCTTCCTACTCCAGTAACAACTTGCCAATATTGGCATAGATCTTTGAATCCAAAGAAGCTGATTGATGTTGGGTTTTCTAGACTGGGTGCGAGAATGACAATGAGTCGAACAATTAAACTTTACAAGTTGCCTGAGTCACCTATAACTCAAGGGTTGAGGAAGATGGAGCCTCATGATGTTCCTGCAGTTACACGGCTACTTAGGAAGTATTTGAGCCAGTTTGTTGTTGCACCTGACTTTGATGAAAATGACGTGGAGCATTGGCTTCTTCCGAAGGAGGATGTTGTGGATAGTTTTCTTATTGAAAGTTCCGACACACACGAAATCACTGATTTCTGCAGCTTTTATACTCTTCCTTCTTCAATTCTCGGCAACCAGAACTATTCCACTTTGAAGGCAGCTTACTCATATTACAATGTCTCCACAAAGACTCCATTGCTTCAATTGATGAATGATGCTCTTATCATGGCGAAGCAGAAGGACTTCGATGTTTTCAATGCATTGGATGTCATGCAAAATGAATCTTTCTTGAAGGAACTGAAATTTGGACCTGGTGATGGGAAATTGCACTATTATCTTTACAACTATCGGCTTAAAAAAGCGTTGCACCCATCAGAACTTGGTCTCGTACTCCTGTAGTCTTGAGGGCTCAAAATTTCTTGTGGTACAAGGCCTGACAGGAAATACTCTTGATTAAAGTTTGCTTATTGTTTTGGTTGTATGATTATATTAACTGTGGCAAACCAAGTTTAGATTTTTTATTTTAGTGTGATAATTTGTCAAACAAATTTTGTGAACTTTACTGGAGTGGGATTTATAGACGTTTGTCAAATGTTGAGCTTGTCATTTCTTGTTAGGACTCGATGAAGATTATAATGTTAAAAACGCAACTCTTATCTTCTAATCATTTCCTCTTCTATTATCTTGCGTCCTGTTTTAGCTGTTCTGCTAAGCAGTTTTACTTATGGAAACTGGTCTGGAATGCTGGATCATGGTCGCTAAATGTAATTCCGAATAAATTGCTAGATAATTTGGAATAGAAATCGCCCATGTTGGGCATAGAAATCTAGTGTATACTATCATCATAAAAAACTAGACTCTCGGTAAATTCAGAGTCTCTGATCGAACGTCAGAACTCAAAAAAGAAATGAATAAGGCATTAGAAATAGCTTTCACATGAGAAAGATCTGGATATGTTGGATCTAATAGTGAAGTTCTTTTCACTTTCTAATACAAAATTGCTAGCACCAGGATTTTGCATTTTTCAAGCACTGAAAGCAGTTACTTTATAGATGAAAACGGATTTGTACATTCAATCTCATGTGTCATTGATCTCAGATGGACATTATCCTGGATACAGCTGAAGACATCAGTGCATAAGAGCCTGAAAGTGTTCCACACTTCCACTGGATCAATGAATTTTACATACACGTTCCTGAAATTACATTTTCTCCTATCACATACAATTGACTGCTCAAGCCAGAAGAACAATTTCACCGCGTGAACCTGCAGCAGAAATACAGAAAGACGGGGAAAAAGAATCAATGAAGGTCACATTTGAAAGTACGAGAACTGAAAATAGTAGGTACGTGTAAACAAAATTACATTGTTCATAGATCTCTTTCACTAGCAATAACATCGCATCTGTATCTTCTGCCAATTTTGAGACTCTTTCTGCCTCCTTAACTGCTTCAGCAGCCAAAAATGACTTGTTTTCTGCTTCGGCAATTCTATAGGCTGCAGTAATTGATGCTTCCTCCACAGTCTCACTAGGTTTCACTAACGTGGAATTCTGCGGTAGCCGTAACCTAGCGTCTTTTTGTTTTGGGGTAGGTGTTTTCACTCCCAAGGAGATATCTTTTCTAATCTTGTAACAGTTTTGGACCTGCATTTAATATTATTGAAGAACCATATCAGAAAAGGATCATGGATGAGAATCATTTACTATACAAGCAATTGGCAGAAAAAAGTGAAAGTGGAGACCACAAGCTAAAACAAGGAATAAAGGAATTATAGATGTCAACGATCAAATATTAGAGCCTCGCATTGGAAATGGCATCATTTTATCATGGCAAATTTTAATTACTCAGAACAAACCAAAAAAACACATCTCAATTGGGAAAAGAAAATAAGCATCAAGAGAACAATTCACCTTTTCGAGTTTGCCTTGTGAAACAAGCCTTCTCAACCTTGAACTCAATAATCTTCTAAAATTTGGTGGCACCTCGTGCCTTTCCTGCAGCATGTATATCGAGACAGTCACTATCTCATTGGAAATCAGAAGTTGTTATCAATTTCTTGACAATTTATAACTGAATTGGTTGCTCAATTAAGAAAGTACTAGACAAAAGTAAGAACTGGGAGGGACAGTACACTGGTGCAACATGAAATATCTGGTTTTTCTTTGATAATTTGAAAAATCTAAGTTCTCTGAAATGGGTTATCTGGATAAAAAGATTTTTTTTCCACAGTCTAATGCAGCTACATCAAGAGAAATAAAATGTACACAAAGTTGCAAGTAGAGACAACCATCTGACCTCAATGAAGTTCACGATGGCACTTATGTCGGATCCGTTTGTATCTTTTATGGTTGAAATAGCTTCAAATATCATAGCATTATACCTGACAAACAAAACAATAGCATCAAGTATCTGAAATGCTTCATTTCATAATCAACAAAGGTATAAACAAATAAGATGTATCATGAAATTGTTATTCACAACATATATATATATGTGTGTGTGTGTGTGTGTGTGTGTGTGTGTGTGGGTGTAAGAATATCTGATACAATCAGCAGTGTCATTGGTGCCAATAAAATTGCTGACCAGTAAAGAATATTTCTGAATAATACATAACATGAATAAACAGTCACACAGAATTGACAGCAATATGCCAGCAAATTTTTTTGTGGAACTAGGCTCATTGGACTATTGGAGCATACAAGAGAGAGACTTTTGCCACAAACTTCAAAAATACCATATACAATTATAGATGTAAATATGTGAGGAACAAAAAGACACACTTTGGAACATTCTTCCCATCCAATGCGCTACTGGCAGGATCATTCACAGCAGCACCAGAAGACACATTACGAGCAAGAGGAGCAGCAGGAGCTGAATTTGGGGTGTTGGACAGTGTAGTAGCAGTGGTAGCTTTTATTTTAGGTACCCTTGATTTGTCTTTTGAGCCTTGTTGAGCAGTACTAACACTCAAATTTCGCCATTTGTCCTGGGAACATGAGCGGGATGACAAATAAACAGCAAAAAGAGTTCGACTGAAGTGATAATGAAGCCATAATACAATAAAGCAGAATGTCCATAATCAATTTAATTAAAATGTAGGGCATAAGGATTTACAAGTGATAACATTTATTACAAAAACAAGATAAAAACACATGCATAGTAGTGTGCAACTCATAACTAACCGAAAAATGCAGCAATCAAACTTCATGGCTCATTCTTCAAACACATGCTTCTCTAGTTGCATCATAATGCCCAAAATATTGTTATTGTTGCAATTTCATTGCAATGTAGTACCGCAGTATTTCACCAATTATGCTTGTTGGATGTGCAACCCACACTAAAATGAATTTTAATGAAAACCATTACAAGAACACTAAACTTTTCTCAGAGCAAAAAACTTCACTTTTATATTCCAATAACTTCCCTCAGAACAAACATGGCTTTTAGATTCCAATAGCAAAACTATCAACTTCTTCTTTAGCTGATGTTCTTTGCAATGCAAGAAAGAAATCTCTTATTTTCGCAATAATTTCCTTATTAATTCATCATTACGAGTGCTATAAAATTTATCAATTCAACGCAGATCATTTAACCAAAATACCTAAAAACCACAACTTTACATCAAACAACATTAGGGTTTTAATTTTTCAAAAGTTTTTCCTCGGAAAAAAAACCGAATTATTTTACAACAATGCTCCAATAAAACCAAAATTAAACAAAAACGCACTTCAATTGTCACCGAAACAAATCACCGTAGGGCTACTATTTCACTAAAATACCATAAATTTAATCAAAAAGAAAACATCAAATGGCAAGAATGGTAATATATGCCAACCTTGAGGTCAATATTCGAACGGTGAACGAGAAAAGGGGCGAACTCGGGATCTTTCAAAATATTCTTCCACTTCCCCGGGCCGTGCTTCGCCACTCCAGCCAACAACGCCTCCTCCTCCTCCGCCGTCCACTTTTGCTTCTGATTTCCCATTTTAGCCCTCAATTTTATCGCTCTCTGTCTCTCGTTCCCTTTCACTCTCGCTCTCACTGTATCTTTCCTGTTAAAGCTCGAGGTCGTCCCTGTTAATCTCTGTGAAAGAGACGAAGTTTCGATTATACGGTGTCGTATTGCGTTATACCGTTGTGTCGTTTTAACAGACAAGACAAATTTAGACAATGGAGTTTGCAAAATAAAATCAAATAAAAAACGAAGAATTAAGTTTAGCTATTTAAGAATAATATTATTACAGTTTTTATAAAAAAATTATTTTATTAAATCTACGTTAAATTAACAATATCAGTACTATTAAAGAAAAACAACAAATTATATTGTTCTCATATTCTATCTGATTCTTTTTCTACCTTCTGTAAAAATATAAAATTTATATTTTCCTAAAAACAACAAAATAAATTACATGTAAATTTTCAGTCAAACTAAGTGGGCGCCAGGAGCCGCAAACAGGGAGCCCGGAACCCAGTCGCAATCATCAGTCGCCAAACAAGCTGAAATTAATCTCTACCGCTGACATAAATCCTTGATTCGCGAATCAACGGTATACATTCATTGAAAACTAAACACTCTCGTATTATAATACAACTCTCCTTCCATCACTAAGTCATATAAAAGGAATAAATAAAGAAAATAAAATAAAAAAGCTAAAAATTCGTAGAAAATGGGAATAAATAAAAAATAGAAGTCCTCAGTGAGAGACCTGTATTCATCTCTGGCACCGAACCCTAAAAAATTTCACGTTTTCTACCAAACTAAAGTGAACCCTATAAAGAATCCTCTTCTCTCACTGAAAAATTAGAAAAAAAAATTTGTTTTTTGTGTTGAATTTTCAATATTTTTCTTGCTTTTGTAAATTCTCTTTCTGGGTGATTTTGATCGGAGATATTAGTCATGGCTTATGCGTCTCACATCATCAATCATTCTAAAAAGGTACCATCTTTTCAATGTTCATCTCTCAGTTTTGAATCTTTTGATTTTCATAACCATTTTTTTTGTGGGTAGTTAGTCATTAGCTTAATCATGATGTAATTGGAATTATATATGAATTTGGACTAAAAAATCTCAGTTTTGAAGTGTATTGGACCAATGGGTCAGTGTTAGATTCTGTATTTGTGTCGTTTTTAGCTCAAATTCAGTGTATATATGTGCGTACGGAATTTGGGAAGTCGAATTTTGATTTTAATGGGGAATTGAGTTCATCTTTTGACATTGGATGTGTGTTTTTGCCTGACGATCGCATCTAAAGAACTAATTTTGGACAATTTTGATTTTAATGGGGAATTGAGTTCATCTTTTGACATTGGATGTGTGTTTTTGCCTGACGATCGCATCTAAAGAACTAATTTTGGACTAGTGGGTGGTTTTATTTTTTCTAATTATTTGAGTTTTAATTGTTAGCTTCATTGTTGGGGTTTACCTTTGATTGTTCATGGATATTTGATGGGAATGTTGGCATTAGCGTATTATGTTTAAAGGCTTATTAGATTACGGGTATTTCGTGGATAACGCAAAAGTGTTGCTGTCAAGTTTGGTCACACTGGTTTTAGAATCATAGACAAAGCTAAATCGGTTTTGAAGGTAGTTTTAGTGTTGATGTCTCTTATTCCATGGTTTGAGCTGAAAGATGATCAATCTATGTTTGTTTTTTCATTTATAGTCATCTCCCTTATTTATTTACTTTTGAGTAATTTAACTTTATGGAGTTTTTGGCTTTTCTGTAGTTGAAGAATGTTTCGAATTTGCTGCGGCATGAGAATGCTGTTTTGATTCGTTGGTTTTCAAATGATGCTCCTACTAAAAAGGATGGTGCGTATCTAATTTGATTATTTGGGTTACTTTTGGTTTGTCCATGCATTGCGCTGATCTAACATCTAAATTTCTTAAGGAGTTTGGTCTAAGTAGCTAAATCTACATAAATGATGCCCTTAATTAAGTAAAGTTAGTTATTTTCCAGGTCTTTTAAAGCTTCATCGTCGCCATGCACCTGCAGAGACTGAAAGGGTCTTTGATTCCTCCATCAGTGGCCCTGTAAGTGCAGCTATCTTTTCTTTCAGAAATGGAGCTACAAATAATGACAGTGATTGTAGCCCTTATGTTGCTTTTTTCTTTTTCACCGACTTTTCTTCTCTGAACGTATGGTATTTATCACTTGCTATTGGTTTTTGTTAAATTAAATTGAATTTAGTTGGAAAATATTAACTCTTTGAGATCCCAATATCTAGGTGCCATCACTAGGTGTATTCAAGGGAAACTTTTCTACTATGTTGAGAAAAGCAGGAAATCCTCTGGCTAGATCATTAGTCAATGGGGGATTGGCATGGTGTGTTGTCCACTACTTTTTTCCCTTTTCTTCATATTTTTAGGCAAAATGCTTTCTTGACGATTTTTCTTGTGCCTGACATTTTAGTTATCCGTTATCAGTTCACAGGTACACTTGAGGAGAGGATTTTCGTCTGATTCAGGTATACATTGTAGTTCTTCCCAGAGACTTTTAGTAATTTCTTGTGTAGATTATTCAGAACTTCTGTTTTTGGTATTGTTGAAGAAAATAAAATTATATTGAACTCTCTTAAATTATAAACTAAGTACATAAATTTATATAAGCTGAAATAATAAAGCAAATTAAAATAGGAATTTTTATAAACTTAATAATCCTCATGAACTTAGAACCCTTAATAAACTAGGAAAAGACTAGTAATAAGTCGAATTTTAATTCTAACATTCTCTCTCAAACTCAAGATGGTAGAGCAAGCTTGAGTTTGGAAGATAATGCAATTGAGAAGAAAATCCCAAAACATCGAAAAATAGGAGAAAACCACTTGTGCTTTCAAAAGGCGATCTTGTATCTTTTAAGAGGTAAGAAATACTTAATTTTGCCTTTTTCTAGATGAGAAAAATACTTGACTATGCTTGTTTCTAGGCAAGATAAATACTTCACTGTGCCTTTTTCTAAGCGAGAAATACTGATTGTGCCTTTTTCTAGGCTAGAAATATCGGTAGTACCTTTTTTCTAGGCGAAAAATATTTAACTATGCCTTGTGCCTTTGTCATAGTCAAAGAATACTGACTATGCCTTTCCATAGGTAAGGAAAGGAATGCCTTTTATGGGCGAGTAATAATAGACAAACGAGCAATTATATCAAGAATTAGGGTTCCTAGACTTTTTCTTTCTTTCTTTTCTTTTTTGTTTTTAAGGTTTCTAGAATTTTTTTTCCTTTTGCTAGAAAAGAGAATCATGCTCAGTAACTACTTTATAGGGTAACATATCATCATTATAAAAATTTTCTAATACGACTCTCAAACCTAAGATTGAACCTGCTCTGATACCATATTGAAGAAAATAAATTATATTGAACTCTCTTAAATTATAAATTAATTATATAGACATGCCCTTATATAGGCTGAAATAATAAAGTAACATAAACTAAAAATCTTTATAAACTTAGAAACCCTTAACAAATTAGAAGAAAACTAGTAATAAGTCTAATTTTAATTCTAACAGGTATACTACATCTTGCTTTGAATGCCAAACCTTTCCATCATTAAATTTGAAGAGCTCTTTGTGATCTTTTTCTACAGCCCATATTTTCTCTTAAAATGTTATCTGGTTGACAGCAATTCACATTCATCAATATCTTTAGGGACTATATTGTAATGGCTAATTTCTTTCTTTCTTTGGGTTTTACCATGCCTAAATCTTTTCCTTTTCAGCAGCCGTATGCAACATTATGCATTGTGCAATGGTATTCTTGTGTTTATTCTTGAAAATTGCATGAAATGTTTCATCAAAATCGAAATGGCTTCATCATCTCTTTTTTAGATTTAATATTTATCTTCGTCATTTCCAGGAGTTTTTCATTATTGACTCTGGTTGGTTGATCACATTATACTTCCGTGCTTATTTATTTCAACTCACTGACAAGTCTTGAAAATTACCTTTCAGGTCTTCCTCCACACCAAGAAATTGGAATGCCCTCTCTTTCACCCACAATGACCGAGGTATGTATCTCATGTTGATCTTTTTGCGACAATTAAAACATGCTGATTTGTTGTTTCCATTGAGTTATTCTTTTCTGCAATGCAGGGTAATATTGCAAGGTGGTTAAAAAAAGAAGGTGATAAGATTTCTCCTGGTGAAGTACTCTGTGAAGTTGAAACTGTAGGTCTCATTCTGTTTATTGCTCAAATATCAACACTTGATTAAATCGCTGGTTTATCTGCATTGCTTATCTTGGAAATTCAACATTTTTCCTTACTTTTACTTGTTGCTAACAGGATAAAGCAACAGTTGAGATGGAATGCATGGAGGAAGGTTATCTGGCCAAGATAATAAAAGGAGATGGGTCAAAAGAAATTAAAGTTGGTGAGGTAATAGGTTTATCTCAGAGATAACATTTTAGCTTATACGCGTTCAAATTTTCTTCCCTTTGGGTGGGTGTTTATGTATAGAAATATTACAGAATTTGTGCTCTCACACAGGTAATTGCTATCACTGTGGAAGAGGAGGAGGATATTGGCAAGTTCAAAGATTACACTCCTTCGGCATCAGATGCTGGTGCTGCTCCAGCTAAAGAGTCTTCGCCTCCTTCCCCTCCCCCTCCCAGGCAGGAAGTGGCTGAAAAACCAGTCAGTCCACCAGAGCCAAATGTATTCAAGCCCAGTGCAGCTTCTACCGAAGATCGCATTTTTGCTAGTCCTCTTGCAAGAACATTGGCTGAAGAACACAATGTTAGTCATATTAAGAGCTATAATTTAAACATATTGGTCAATACTGTTTAAAGTCGTCTTTGGCTAATGTGTGTTATTTCTCTTCTTTCTGCATATGAATTTAGGTTTCGCTCTCTAGCGTCAAGGGAACTGGTCCTGATGGACGCATTGTGAAGGCTGATATTGAAGATTATTTGGGTACCATATTTATATTTTTCGTGCTTGGAATGTAAATATGCCTTAATTTAACACTATATATGTGGCTTCATGATATATGTAATTGAGTCGGTTACTGAGAGTTTTCTGATGATGTAGCTTCTCGTGGGAAAGACGTTTCAGCCAAAGCTCCCAAGGCTAAGGATGGAGCAGCTCCAGCTTTGGACTATGTGGACATTCCTCATTCTCAAATACGGAAGGTAGAATTACAAACTGGAGTTCTTTTCTTAACCAAGAGCTGTTCTGAAGCTAATTTCTGGTATAATTTTTTGACAGGTCACAGCTTCACGCCTATTGTTTTCGAAGCAAACTATCCCACACTTTTATCTAACAGTAGATACATGTGTTGACAAGCTTATGGAGTAAGTATTTGTTACTGCCACCCCTTTGATATAGCCATTATTGCATAGTTTGTGATGGTTTTAAGTTTACCACCAGCTTGCGGAGCCAACTCAATTCCATACAAGAGGCTTCAGGTGGAAGGCGGATATCTGTCAATGACCTTGTAATTAAGGTATACAATAGTTTAATCCTTGTACATAACTGTTAAAGATTGCTATATGCACTACATGTACATCTTTGATTTGATATTTTCTTGTTATTGCATTTGCCGTTTAGAAGTTTATCCTGTGGAGCTGTAACTTACATATAATTGCAGGCTGCCGCCTTGGCTTTACGAAAAATTCCTCGGTGCAACAGTTCATGGACTGATGAATATGTCCGGCAGTAAGTAAACTAAATTAGAAGCTGTAAGAAACTAGTTGTACAGATTCAAAATGTGACAAATTCTCTTTGGGCTTCTAATCCAGATTTAAGAATGTGAATATCAATGTAGCAGTGCAGACTGATAATGGACTATATGTTCCGGTTGTCAAGGTGAGCAGCTTTTTATTTGTCTTGTTGAACAATTTCATGGATCTGCTCTGTTTGTATTTCTGTTAACGAGAATTTCTATGACAAATTGCAGGACGCTGACAAGAAAGGCTTATCAACAATTGCCGAAGAGGTCAAACTTTTGGCCCAAAAAGCCAAAGAGAACAGCTTAAAACCAGAAGATTATGAGGTCACAATCACATTTTCACGTTAATTATAGTCAGTTGGCGTGAAATTGTTTTGTGTCAGTATTGACATAATGCTGCATTTTTTCATTGTTTCAGGGAGGCACATTTACAGTTACCAATTTGGGAGGACCCTTTGGCATCAAGCAATTTTGTGCCATCATCAATCCTCCTCAGTCTGGCATTCTAGCAGTTGGATCCGGTAAGATTAGTACTTAACTTCACATTCTACAGCCCAAATTCATCTTCCTCTTCTGCTTTGTTATAATAGTTACGGTCACCTTAATCTTGCGCAGCTGAGAAGAGGGTTATCCCTAGTTTGGGTCCAGATCATTACAAATTTGCTTCCTTCATGTCAGTAACACTAAGCTGCGATCATCGTGTAATAGACGGTATGTATTCTGACATTCTTTTGATATATCAATTTATTCCAGTCAAGCTTTACGCCGTAAATACAACTCTGACGTTCTGCTTGCTATGTGTACAGGTGCAATTGGTGCTGAATGGCTGAAAGCATTCAAAGGATACATTGAGAATCCGGAGTCAATGTTGCTCTAAATCAATCAGCTTTTTCTAAGTTGAGATTGTTCTTTCCTGGCTGTGTCAGTTTTAGATGAGGGACTTTTGAGTTCAATCACATAAAGGGCATCTGAGATCAGATTGGCGTGATTTGTATCATTGATCCCCTGCAGTTTTTGGGTGTTTTCTGGGTAAAACCCAATTTAAAATGATTTTTTTGGAATAAATAACAGGGGATCGAGGCATAAAATCATGAACATGATTTAG
Organism: Azadirachta indica; assembly: GCA_022749755.1. NCBI lineage: Eukaryota > Viridiplantae > Streptophyta > Magnoliopsida > Sapindales > Meliaceae > Azadirachta > Azadirachta indica. The sequence goes on along the minus strand of CM040442.1, from coordinate 3,497,214 downwards.
CAGAGTGTAATTACCCCTTTGATGTGGATATTGATTTTACTATAAACCTGTGATATCTTGTTGATGATCATAACAATTCCTTGAACAAATGAAGAGTATTAAAATAACTAGTAGATGAAATTCATGTTATGCGTGCCTGAATATTTGAGTTGGTTTCGTTCGGTCTTTAAATTACTGACTATAGAGCCGCTGGACTCTGGCCTTAAATTTCTTCAAATATCACGTTCTAATTATATATCTATGGTTCAAAACTTGGAAGACAAAAGTTTATTAGAAGTATTCTTTCCGCAGAACTCAAGAGATTAATATATAAGTGTTTCTTTCGTACGTCGGAAAACAGAAAAATCCATTTCAATGGTCTGGTTTTCCTAATTCGCTAAGAGGAAGAGTCGTGTTTTCTCAATAGTAGAGATGAATTTCTTGCCCGGTCCTCTGATTTTGCAACTCATTATCTTTGATTTGTAAAAATAAATTTCAACATCTAAGGCTCCTTTTACAATCAGCATTGCAAACCAAGTTTCCCCTCATCCACAGCAGATAAAACTTAAAAAAATACCCAAACTTATGTTTAAAATTGTGCTTCTACTTGATTTTCAAGTACCACAACTAAAATGTTGCACAGCAACTAGCAATTAGAAGTCGCAACCACCCAATCTCCCTTAGTTTGTTGCACTTGGTTATTTGAACAAGTTACGCACTTGGCTACTTGAACAAATTATGCAGTCTGCAAAATAATCTAGGATGATCAATCAAAAAAATAGCAGACACACACTTTAAAAACTCAGCCAAGGTTAAGACCTAGAATTAACAATCAAATATTTGCACAGAGGTGATGGACATTCAATTTAATAAAATTTCTTTCAACTTTCTAGAAGTCAATTGCAAAAATGTCACATAACAACCAGATTTGAAGTACAGCCTACCCAATTCACCGGTACATAAACTTCAAATAGAAGTCTTCTGCTTCCGGCTTCATAAGCAACAGAGACAAAATGAAAATCATAATGAACAACTGAGATGAAATACAAAAGACCATCCATTACATCAATCACCAACTTTTTTAAGTAACAAAAGAACTTAGGATATATAGAAGAGAAATGGACAAAAGGGAAAAATTTTAATAAACAAATTCCATTCAAACATATTGTCTCAGGTTACCATTTACAATAATAGCTCTAACCTTGATGTATAAATATTCTGATAACAATTTTATCACAAATGACAGCAATACAAACAACTCAGTAGCATTCTCTACGAATATACAAATCTTATGATGCATAACTCAACCACTAATGTCAAGGACAAAACATACCGTAAACATTAAGAACCATAAAAATACACCATATAATATTCCAGAAATTCATGCAGAAGCTTCTGTCAAAGTGACAAACACTATAAATTACAGCAAAGATTTTAAAAGACTATCAGATCACGGGGACCACATGCAAAACAATTGATTGATTCCATAATTCAACATAATCAGCTGAACCACTAGTTTGAACAAGTAATGAACCATACTCCACACGATTTTATCAAGACAGAATCACAAAGCCAAGGAATTCATCACTCATATTTTGGCAGCACCACATTGATTGCTACAAAAAATCTCAGAAAAATTACATTAATATCCCCATTTGACCAAACCATGTCAAACCATATGCAAAACAATGCAAAAATTTCCAACATCTAACATCAAACTGAAGGATCATAAATTACTCACTAAATTAAACCATTTGCAACGCAAATAACGAATTAATGAAATGACAAATGAAGATAAACGAACAACATCAGATCAAATACCGATCAATAGACTTTCCACTGCCATTAAAAGTTTCTCTCTTTTCAGCATCACATTATTTATTACATCAACCAGTAATAATACATCTATGAAAAGAAATCAATTTCATGCTTTCAACCGCATAAAAAAATTAGATGAAACAATAATTCATTAAAAGGATTCATCTTTTCCTCCACTAAATTCTACAGTATCAAAATTGAAACTCTCAGAAGCCATACAGGTATCTCTCTCAAATAGGCACATATCTTTTCATTGCCTGTTTCGCGGCAACAGCGGCACCCGCCACCAGGCCTCCCAGCGCTCCCGCAACCGCCGCCGACCTCACCCCTCTCGCTGCCCGACACACAGCACCAGTCCCAAGCCCCGCCGCCACGCTACTCCAAACGTCATCCCGGTCCGTGACAGCCACCACACCACTCTCCATGCCAGCATAAATCAACCCAATAATCCCAATCCGATTCCCCCAACTCCGGCCCCAATGTCCAGAAGAATTCAAAACCCTATTGATTTTCAGCTTCAAGGTGTCGCCTTTCTCCATGGACTTGAAAGCGGACACCAACCCAATACCCGCGCCGGTAACGGAACCCGCTAGGTAAGCCGAGCCCGTATAAAAAGTGAGGTTTTCTCCCCAGGATCGGCGCTGGTGGATGGATTCTTCAGAGAAGAGGAATTCGGGAGAGGTAGGGAGCTTGTAGAGGGTTTGCATCGGGATGTTCAAGTCCGCGTACGGGTTATAGAGACGGCTGTTTGGGTCGGGTTCGTGGTCCGATCCACCGTTAGCGTGATGAGCCATTTTTTTGGGTTCGATTTGAGAGTTCTAGGGTTAGGGTTTGATCAAGAGGGAGATATAGAGAGAGAGAGAGAGAGAGAGAGAGAGAGAGGGAGCAGAGAGAGAATTTTAAGGGAAGGGAGAGAGAGAGAGAGAATATGCCGTTAGTTTTCTAGCTTTTTCCAGACACCGTCACGACTTTTTCATGAGACCTAAATATTGATTTCCCCATAAGATACTAAATAGTATTTAATATTTATCAATTATTATTTTTAATTAACATGAATAATATTAAAATATATTTAATTATAATCTTAAGCATTCCTTTATTCGATAGTAAATTAAAAATAATTTCAATATATTATTCTTCTCATTTACTTTCGATTTAAATTAATTTAATTCATTAGTTTATGAGTTCGACTGAAACTTCTCAACTCTTTCATTTTCATCTGTTAATACTTTCAGTGCAATTTTTAACTTTCAAGTTCAAATGTTAGATGAATTATATAGAAAGAGACGTTTGATACATGCACATGTACTAAAATATAGCCTTGCCCACATCTAAGAACAGCTAATACATATCAATTTGTATCAACTCCTATCCATTGCTTGGGTAGACAGTATTTATTACATAAATTCAAAAATGGTTGTGTCATCGATTCTTCTTCCACTCCACTAAACCAAATTCTTTGATACACTTAAACTTCAAAGAAAAGAATTGCAAAAGCCAACAGATACAAGAAAATCTTAAACCCATATCACTACAAAATTTTCTTCCCCCATGAAGAGGAAATATTGAGTTTCTTTCTTGTACTAAATTTACAAACATGGGAATTTAGTTCAGCGACTCACTCTTGATTCTCAGACATTGATAATAATCAACAGTCGCTTCTTCGTTGCACAATTCCATCAATGATTTGGCATATGGGATACACTTTCCATCATCTCATGCCGCTTTGAATGTCTCCGATAAAGTCTTGTACCGCTGTATTTGCTGCATCCCAGATGGCAAAATGAGTTTTAAACGCAGGAAGAAAAAAAGTGGATATGTAAGTGCATTTAAGTGGAAGATTGAAGCTTACCATGTCTGAAACAGAAGGTGAGATTTTACTCAGTGCCCTTCCGAAATGAGTTAACTTGATTGTAAATGGAGTCAGATCTGACAAGCTCTTGCTTGACGTCAATTTCTCTTCCAAAGCAGCCATTGCAGCTTCATTCATCTGGCAATACCCCAACACAAGCACAGATGATAGAATATGTCAGCATTTGACAAGATTAAAGTGCTCCCAGCAAGCACACAGGTTAAAACCAGAGAAAAAATAGAGGCAAACCAGGGCAGAGAGATCAGCTCCACTTAAGTTTTCACAAGCATCTGATTTTGCAATGGCGCACAAATCTACACTGGCATCGACAGGTTTCTTCCTAGCAAGAGCCTTCAAGATCAACCCACGTTCATCCGGACTGGGCAGAGGGACGTAGAGAAGTTTACCAAACCGACCAGGTCTTAAGACTGCACGATCCATAACATCTGGCCTGCCAACAGAAACCACGGCTTTAAGGAAGATATAGAGGTGACCGTCATGAAAAGAAACTGAGAAAAGACGAGTAATATATTGTACCGATTAGTGGCACCAATGATGAAGACACCTTTTCGCTGATCTGCTCCATCTAACTCTATAAGTAACTGCAATTGTGATTAATGGGTTCACTTCATATGTATTGGATAATGAAATTTTGTAACTGGGAAAGTGAGTCTATTTGTAGATAGTTAATGTAGAACATGTTAACCTGGTTCAAAAGCCGCTCAACCACCCAACCGCCTTCTTTCCCACGCTTTGTCGTAAGAGCATCCACCTATAGATAACAAAAGAAATCAAAATATTAGCAACAAAATAGACTCAGAACCCTCTAGTGATAATTATTTTCCAGGAGAAAGAATCACAAACCTCATCAAAGAAAAGTATGCATGGTGAACATGTTCTTGCACGACTGAATAAAGTTCGAACTGCCAGCTCACTTTCTCCAACATATTTATTCAGGAGTTCAGGACCCTAAAATAACAACAAATCTTTAACTCTCTAGTTAAAAGTCAACATCCATGAACAAATCTTAAAAAGATAAAAGGATTGACCTTGATGTGGATGAAATTGGCTCCCGCCTCATTGGCAACAGCCTTGGCAATAAGTGTTTTACCACAGCCTGGAGGTCCATAAAGCAAAAATCCTGTCTCCAGATCAACTCCAAATCCCTGAAGAAACAAATGAATTCATAACTCAACTAATCCCAAAAATTATCCATTAGGATATTTAAACCTATACTAGTCTTTCATTCCTACATACTTTGAATTTCTTCTTTTCTTTTCAGGACTCATCCTAACTGTGTGTCTTAAATGTTTTAGCACTTCCAATGAGTTATGCTTTCTTTGGCAAAAGAGGAAGAGACAAGTAGAAATCGAATCATACATAATAAGTACCTCATACTCCTCGGGGAATTTTATACGCCTAACAATGTAGCGGTCAAATTCTTCCCTCAAATAAACCAGCCCACCAACATCTGCCCATTTAACATTAGGAATGGCAGTGAATCCTTCTCTTCTTGAAGAAGGTTGAACCATTTTAGTTGCTTCCTGCAGGAGATTGAAAAAGAAATTCTCTGTCAAGTTGAACAATACAATTAGCAAACACAAGTGATGAACAGTCTAACTTGGAAGCCTCCAGTTCAAGACCGTCTTCAATAACTAAACAAAAGTTTGTAAGAAAATGTGATAGTAATATAAATCAGTATACTACAATGCCATTGCCAATCAGAATATTTTGTCTTATGAAGGATAAAAAGGGGAGAACAAAAGGTTCTATGTGACCTCAAAATCAGCCATAGTAATTGTGAGCTTTTCCATTTCTTCAGGCAGCCATGGCTGCTTCCACCAGTCATCAGTATGTTCCTCAACTATAGAATCTCCAGAAAGCTCAGACTTTCTTTGGTCTATGATTCTTTTCATGGCAAGGTTACCAGCCTTGTTAGCAAGCGCTGCCAAATCAGCTCCTACAAACCCCGGAGTAGACCTGGCTATTTTCAGCAGATCGAAAGAACCTTCCAATCTCAGATTTCGTGTAAGCACAGAAAGAATCTTTACCCTAGCATTCTCATCTGGAACACCTAGAACAATCTCACGATCAAATCGTCCAGGCCTCCTCAGTGCAGGATCAACAGCATCTGGTCTATTAGTGGCTCCAATAACAAGAACATAGCCAGGTCTTGAATCAGAGGCTTCCAAGTTAGACTGTTCATCACTTGGTTGTACAAGTCTATGAGATTCATCCATGCAAGTCATTAATTGAGTCACAATCCGTCTCTCCATTTCTCTCTGAAGATTTTCCCGTTTTGAAGCAATTGCATCAATCTCATCGATAAATACAATTGATGGTGCAGTCCTATATGCTTTTGAGAATAACTCTCGGATATTTTCTTCAGATGCACCTGAGATTTTCAGAACATTATAGAGAAATCATGAAAACATTAATAAAAGTAACACACAACTATTGTACAACGATTAAGTACTGTAAATGAACTGCAATTATCACGTCCATTTTTTCTTGAATGATTGGTATGGATCAGCTTATTCACTAATACATGTTTCTATCATTCTCAATCACAATTGAAATATCAAGCAAACAAGCACAAGAAAGAAAAAGGGATACCGGAAACACCCGAGACGACTTCAGTAGCCGAAATCTTATAAAACGGAACACCAGTCTCATTAGCAATGGCATGAGCCAACTTGGTCTTCCCACAACCCGGTGGCCCGTGCAGCAAAATCCCAGCCATCGGCCTCACTCCTAACCACCGTGGCAGCTGCGGATGATACAAAGGCACAATCACCTCCATCTTCAACTCCTCCAACACACTCTCCATCCCTCCTAAATCACAAAACCTCGGCCCCTCCTTCGCCTTCAACTCTGCATCACCAGAACCCGAAACTTTCACCGATTTTTTCTTCATTTCAACCTCACCACTTTCCGCATTCGTCATTTCAATTTTCCTCGGCGTCACCTCAAATTCAACATTTTTTTCTTCCAATTTCAATTTCGTATTTTTCGTCTCTGAATAAGCTTCTCTTAACATCGACTTCATCAAGTCAAACTCCGGCTCCACTTCCTCCCCAAAAACCGCGTCTTCTGACGTCGACACCGCTCCGTCTTCTTCCGATGACGACGACGACGTTGATGCATAGTCGTGATCAATGTGTCGTCTTCTCCTAACATGTTCGTTCTCCAACCGCGTCAATCTTTCTTCCGCATCGTGACTTCTCTTTGTACTCTTCCTCGTCCTGCTCCGCGACGACGAATCTAGGCCTTGCTGTACGAGTCTGGTGAAAGGTTGCTGCTTCGTTCGTCTGTAGTCGGGATAATTTGACCGGAGATAGTCGACGAGTTCTTCCACTGTGGAGTACTTATATCCGCAAGATTCTATGCGTCGGCGAAGAATCTCCGACGCCGACCTTCCTCCGCCGCCGCTTCTTCTTCCCATACTCAACGCAGCTGAAAATCCACTGCTTTGTCAAAACACAGCGCTCCCTAGCTTCAAAGACGCAAGCTTGTTTTTTCCCCTATAGTGACTGCCAAAACGACCACGAGCCCGGGAACCACTGATGAAAGTAAAGCTGGAGAGCAGAAGATTACTAGGTTTAAGCTGGACGACGAAGCAGAATACAGCAATTTCTTACAAATATGATCTGACATCCCCGTGTCAATCAAAAAGGTCTTCACGTTTCTTAAACTTGGAATTATATCCCAATTTTTTAGTAAAATACATAAATACCCTTAATCTTAGCTTTAATTTGCACACAGGTCTTCTCGATAATTTTCCCAGGGCGTCGAGAGATGAGAGTTTTCTCTGCCAGTTCCGCTCAAAACCTCTCGTCGTTCATCACCGCCGTTCACCGGCACCATCGCCACTCCCATAAGGCGGTCTTCCGGCCACCCCAGACCGACAAATGCCAATATTCCTTGCAAGAATACTACCAGAAGAAAGCCAAAAAGTACTGGGACAGCTTCTACAAATGCCACAAAAACAAGGTTGTAATTTGCATTCTTTTTGCCCGTTTCACATAAAAAACGACGTGTCGTTTTCAATGTTTTCCCCACTTGGGTTTCGTTGGCACTGCAGTTTTTCAAGGATAGACATTACTTGGAGAAAGACTGGGGAAGCTACTTCTCTGATGATTCTTGTTTTCAAAACGGGAAGGTCGTTTTGGAGGTATGCTGTGAATTATTTGGTGGTTAAACCATTTTTGTAGAATGAATTGTTGTGCGTATACTGGCAGGTTGGTTGTGGAGCTGGGAATACAATCTTTCCTCTTGTTGCTGCATATCCCAAGCTTTATGTTCATGCTTGTGATATCTCCCCTTGTGCAATTCAACTTGTTAAGGTGTACCAACTTTGCAGTATCATCTTTGAGTTTTCCTTGTGTACTGTTGATAGAAATGAACTTATGGTCTTATTTGTGCAATTTTTGAGGCTTTGTGGAGTTATCATTATTTTTGGCTGATCAATGATTATGCTGTGATAACAATTTATATGTCTAGAGGAGTGAAAATGTTAGGATTTTTACATAGTTTTGTTTTCATTGCTAGCATGCTGGCTTTACTGTCCTTGTAATCTCTGTCTGAAAATTTGTTGGGATTTTTGAATTGTTTGAAGAGACATACAGTTGTTACTTTAATTTCTAGGAGAATGCATAACTTTGGATGCTTTACTGTATGCAGTCACATTCGGAGTTCAGAGAAGATCGAGTTAATGCATTTGTTTGCGATGCTGTACATGATGATCTATCAGCAAAAATTAATCCTTCTTCGGTTGATGTTGTTACCTTGGTAGGCCATTTGATACAATAATAATTTCTGCTTCTTATCATTAGTCATTTTACTTTACTTTTGAATAACAACATCATGTGTATGAGCACCTAATATCTTCAGCAGATTTTTATGTTGTCTGCAGTTTCTCCCAAAAAGATGCCTTTGATATTACAGAATATCAAAGCAGTACTAAAGGTAGATATAACATTTCATAGGCTGAGATAGTTACCAATTTCTCTAACATGTCAAAATAACATGCTTTTATTTTACTAACTTGCAGCCAGATGGCTATGTTCTTGTGCGAGATTATGCCATTGGAGATTTTGCTCAAGTGAGTCTTATTTAACATTGACTATTCCTCATTGGTCTTATGTGTGCTTGCCATTGATGCATGAAGACTTCTGCACTATTTTGTCTGTATTGTTGTCCTTGTATATGAGTAGACACAATCTCAAATAAGCGCTGCAAATTTTTTTCTTTCTTCTAATTAGTCTTTCTTTATTGCGAAGTCATATTTAACAGATAGTTTTTTAAACTTTTTGTCCATGGATGCTGGTTAAATTATCAGGTGAAGCTTCGAGATAAGAATCAAATGATTGGCGATGACGTCTTTGTCCGTGGTGATGGTACTGTAAGTTTGTTACAGATGGAGTATCATACTTTTCAGCTGCAAGGAGAATAATTAATTTCAGTCTCTGATAATTATCCAATCTACATTTCAGTGCTCATTTTATTTCTCTGAAGATTTTCTGTCAAATTTGTTTCTCGAATCTGGCTTCAACACTATAGATATCAATATTTACTTCAAACAAATCCAGAATCGTTCTCGGGATATAATCATGGATCGGTACATTTCTATACTGATCCTTTTTCGCCTATGTTATTTTTATTTTGTCTTCCTATTTGCTGCTCTTTTGACTGTGACCTCTATTGGCAGGCGTTGGATACGAGCCATATTTAACAACTGTGACAGCAGCATTCGTAATTCTGCTCTAATTCAAGACACTAGATGACAGTTTGATGATTCATACATCAAATGATCCAGTAGTTAGCCAGCTCCAGGGACTATATTTACCTGATTTTAACAATATGAGATCTATTTTGGGTTTAGTGATAGAGCCACCTTGTACACAAAAAATATTTTGCCGCAGAACTAAATAGATGCATAAATGTTCTGGACAGTTCCCAATTAGAGCTTCTATTACTGACAGCAGCAAAGAACTACTTGTGTAATTATCTAATCCAAAGAAAATTATTTCTTCAACTGTGACCTTAAATATGAAGAAGTATTTGAGGAGATGAATCCTCCTTTTCTTTTTTATTTTTCCTTCAAGTCAATGACACTGTATCTCTAATATAGCAATGAAAGGCTGATATCTGCTGTACTTGGTGTTTCTAGCAAGCATTCATTCATTTATGTGATACAAAGTCTGTAATTGTTACTTGCATTTAGAACAACAGATCAATAAGAAATCAACAAATTTTTCTTTATTTTATTTATCTCCTATTTCATGGTTCTTGTCATTATGCCCACAATTTGGGTAGAAAATTCTGAATAGGGAGGAACGCGAAAAGTCGTAGCTCCTTCTATTTCAAGGTAGATCACTTGAAGAACAAGATTGGATGGGATGTAGCATTCAAGGCAGCATTGTCCAGTCATAGCGAAAATGGTAACCAATATTTTTCTTACATTGCATTAACTTGGAATCTTTTGTATCTATAGCACTTCCATGGAAAATGATTTTTAACAACTTGAGAATTGAGAAGGATAAAGAAGAACAATGAATTGTACACTTAGAATAGATGGATCGTGTTTACTGAACAATAGGTCTGCAATAATTCTAGTTTCTTTACAGAATGACTCTCTATAGCTATCAGTTATGTGTTTAGGTTTAGGTCATCAAACACACAAACTCAATACACTACAAGAATTTTAACTTGTTTACGAAAATGACTTGACTCTTTTTAGGCTATTTGAACTGTAGAGTGAACAACTCACAAGACTTGAAGGAGAACAACTGACAAATGACCAGCAACCTTCATTCTCTGGCTTGTCTGGTTTATTAACTTGTTTTCGCCTAGGTGGAAGAGCTCTGGATTTTCTGGCAGTAGTGTTGCATCCCCATGTCCTGGTCATGGACTTGATCCGCTTCCATCCTCTTCGCATATTGATCTACGGTGAATTTCCATTTCCACATTAGGATTGTTTCTCATTGCTTCCTGATTATACATAATCATAAAATATAATTGAAAATGTATAGCAAGAAAGTTTTGAGGAATTTTTTGGAAGATTTAGTTAGAAAAATATCAATCTCTCCCTTCCTCTCTCTCTCTCTCTGAGGAGGTTGTATACGATCTTATCAGGATTTGAGGTTTCAGAATGGATTTTGTAGTACATTTTTAGTCCTCAATTTATTTCATATTGTTCCGATGGGATTCTGACATGCTAGTTGTTATGAATGATAGCAATGAGCATGATTTGTCAAGTAATTTCACTAACCTTATTCATTGTTTTCATATCTGGAGCAGAATCGTAAGGACCTACTGTGAGGAAAGTGTTGTCGTCATTGCTGTTTGCACTTTCCAATCCAAGATCTCGTAATCTGATCAGCTCCGGGAATACAACAGAAGCAAGATCTGGCCTGTCCCTTTTCCTCAGCTCACAGCACCGCAAAGCCAATTTGGCAAATGATAAAGCCTCTTCTACAGGCCAATCTGTCACTGTTGGATCAAGCAACTCTGAGAATGTTCCATTCTCAATGGCCTTTTCAACTTTGTGGCTCAGACCCATTGGAGGCCTTGCAGTAATCATTTGTAACAGCATCACACCTAATGAATATAAATCTGATTTCACACCTAGCATTCCTGTTTGTTGGTACTCCGGATCTATATAACAAAATGTGCCAGCTGCTGCTGTCATGTGATATTGAGTGACGCTATCAGCTACGGAAGATGGAACTAACCGGGCTAAACCCACATCACCAATCTTGCCCACATAATTCTGGTCTAGAAGAATGTTTGCAGGTTTGAGATCACGATGTACAAGGGGCTCTGGTTTGTTTTGGTGAAGGAAAAGAAGGGCAGTGGTAATTTCAGCAGCTATTTTGAAACGAGTTCTCCAAGGGATCGAAGGGGTGTTGTCTTTCCTGAACAGCCGGTCCTCTAAACTTCCATTGTCCATATACTCGTACACAAGGCAACCATACTCAGGGCAGGCACCTAGGAGGATAACCATATTTGGATGTCTCATGCTGCCTAGAACCTCAACCTTCACGAAACAATCATTATGACAACACAAGAAATAGTGAGATTAGATACGTTCTCTTATACTTAAATTGATCTAGCATAGAAAATACCTCTTGCTTGAATTGCTTCAGTCCCTGTGATATGTCTGGCCTCAAGACCTTAATGGCAACTGGTGTGTGATCAAGCTTGGCTTTATAAACAGGTCCATATCCTCCTTCGCCAATCTTCTGTGAATTTGAAAAGTAATCTGTTGCAGTTTCAATGTCTTCAATAGTGTATTTTCTATACCTAACATTGTTGTGAGCCAATGCTTCCATTGCTCTCCTTTTTTCTTCTGCCTCTTGCATGGCTTTCATTTCTGCAATCTTTCTTTTCTGTGCCTCCAAATCTACTAGGCGTTGCGCCATTTTTGCTGCTTCCATGGCAGCCTTGGTCTTCTGCCTTTCCACCTCCACCAAAGCCAATGCAGCTTCCTCAGCAAGCCTAGCTTCCTCTAACTTCCTCACCTCTTCTTTCTTGCACTGTTGAAGCTCCACCATCTGGCATCACAAAGAAACCTCTTAGGTTTGTAACTGCAAAGCACTTATAAGCTGAAGTTATGTTTCTCTCTTACCCTTCCCCTCACTGCAACAGCTTCCTTGGTTACAAAGTTGTACATCTCCATGGATTGCTTCAATTCAAGCTTCAACCTTTTTATCTCAGCCTCCAAGTCTTTCTGCCAAGTCAGCATTATCATATTGAAAGAATAGATTTCAATAATTTACCAAATTATGGATTCATTGTGTATCATTCTGAATGTTATATGCTGTACTTACAGGGATTTGAGAGGGGGAATGATTCTTGGAATTACTAGATGCAGAGGAGAAATCTATATTCTCAGGCACGTCATCTGATCGGTAACTCACTGGCTGTGAAAGGTCACTTATTTCTGATGATGATTTTGAATTAAACAAATGTTGCATATTGTTTTCAATTGATAGTTTGGGTGAAGCATTTCGAAAGTTTGTTTTGGATTTGCCATATGTAGCCATCAGTGAGGCTTCCATGCTGGAATAGCTCCCATCCGTAGTTTCACTTCTCCAACTGTCACTGTTAAATGCACTTCTGCATGATAAAGGAATGAAATCTTAATTATGCCAGCCACCAGGGAAGAAATATAGCTGAACTGTTTCCAACTTTACCTGCTTATCTCAACAGATTTCGCGCTATCAGATTGAAGAATAGAGGAAAGTTCTCTTTGAGGTTGTTCGCTGGGTCCATCATCAGTCATCATCTGAGGTTGGTTTGCTAATCTGGTGCTTTGAACTTTTCCTTTGGATGAAATAACATATATAGCACAAGAATCTGGAGCAAATTTGAGTAAACTAGATGGCACATCCATATTTTTGAATTTCCTGTGTGTAGACAATTGTCAAAAGGTAGGTGTTAGCTGGAAAACTTCTTACTAACATCGGCGTGTGTGCATGTGCATGTATATACGTGTTCGTTTTTGTGTTCATGATGCAAATACACATCAGAATATGAAGGGAAAGAGAGAAAAAACCTCATGAGAAGACTCCGGCTGGAAGCGCCGACAACAATATTGCCGACAGAGTTGCTGCTGGCATAATAAATCAGTGCACTGGAAACATCAATGTCATGGAGAACAACTTCTTTTGCAATGATCTGGAAATCCCCATTGAACATGAAAATTTAGTTCCATTTCTTATAAACATCAATGTAATTTGATGATTCAAACCATTTAATATAAATATATTTTTCTAATTTTGTTTTCTCTTTTCTCCTCCAATTTTGCCTCTAATCCTCACTGGTTATACACATTTGGCAAGCTTTAACTTTTGTGTTTGACAGCTAAACCAATTTGGAAATATACCGAAAAAAATGTGTAGGTTAGATATGAATTGAACTCAATTTGTTCCAAGCGAAAGAATCAAAATGTAAATTGTTAGTGAAATCAATAAAGCCTAAAGTCGGATACGATCAGTATAGATGTAAATTTGAATAAGAAAAATTGATTGATGGAGACTGAGACAAAGACGTAGGGTTTAATTGCGTGCAAAAATTTAAGAAGAATTAAATATCAGTATCAACATCTGAATTCTACTGGATAACTTGTTACTTAACCCCTTTTCGAGCACAAAATCCTCTGAATGGAAGGAACAACTTCTGCAATTCATCTTTGTTTGTTGCTCGACCACCTTTAGACGAAACATCAAAATCTTCTGCAAAATCCGAACGACACAAATCAAAACATTAACGAAAAAATTCTATGATGTCTTTACGCAATATAACCATTCATTTCTTGCTCAAAAAGTTACTTGCATTCCACGAAAAAACAAAATCATCAATCATAACACTAAAATTATCAATGAGAATATTTACTTGAACTGGACTGTCCGTTTCGAACATGAAGAAGAATACATTCCGAGTTTTCGTTGATGACAAGATTATCCACCGCCCATTTCACTGCATATTGGCTGTTCTTATCTCTATCAATGGCAATAGCTGTGATTAAATTGTCTGTTCTTGGTTTTGACAATGATTTTGCCAAAGTCATTTCCAAAATTTACCAACTCTAATTCAAAATCTCGATATTATAATTTCCCTGCTAAAAAACTTCAAATTCTAATGTATTTAACTTCGCTAAAGTTATTGTTGTTATCAACATTATTGAATTATACATCAAATGCTTGCGTACCAAATGCAAGAGTGGATAAAAGAGAAAAAGAAAAAATGACAACTTTTTTTTTTCCAATTTGTTAAAAGTTTACTTAATTTAGCATGATTGTTGATACAATGACAATGGTAAAAAACTACGAGAGTGAATTAGTGGGTGAGGTGAAGACATCCAAATTATAATTATTTTTAATTAATTATTAATTGTTAAAGTCAAACATATTTTACTTCTTGTAGTTTTTCTTTTTTGGAAATTTAAAGTCTGTAAGAACTATATTAGTTAGTAGTTGTCATATTTGCTTTGTTTTTATTACAGCAATTTGGATTTTTGTAATTTTAAATATAAAAAAAATGGTCAAAATTGGTAATTTTAGGTGTTATTTTAACCAAAAAAATTATATTTAACCACTCTTAGAATAACCTAATTTCATTCATAGTTTAGTTGTCTATTGCTCGAGTTGGAAGATTTTTTTTTTTTTCATCGAATCATAATTTGGTAAAAGAAAATTAAAAAAATAAAAAATTATAGAATTAGAATTAACTTAGCATAAGTCAATCCAACTCAAAGCCAACCTTGGGCCTTAAAGAACGGAAGAAGCCGCTTCTCTTAGACTTTATGGACTGGGCTTTCTAAATTTTCACTCTTTCTTCTAAGTCCGCTAAATAATTTAAGTTGTCGATCTAAAATATAATTACATTACATATCGTGAATAAAATTAAAGTATTAAATTAGAAAGACGATGTATTTATAATAATATAAATAATGTTTTTATCATTTATTATTTTTGTCTTTATATTTTTTTTAATATTACAAATACAATCTATAATATTTAACTAAATATCTATCTGAAGTCTTGATAAAATAATAATAATTTGACGTTGTCAAAATGTTTTTTGCACTCTTATTAAGTGACGTTTAACCCTGTAGGATGAGAGAGAGGGAGCACTATTTAATTGCAGGGGAAAATCATCCTGCTAGATTACTCTAGGAGGAGTCGAAGACCTGCCTCTTCAGTCAGGGGACAAGGTTTTTTAGACACTCAAGTTGTGTCCGAGTGATTTTTTTGTCTTTATATTTGCTAATAATTGATTTAAATATCAAATTAACATTTTAATTTTAAATTTCAAGATTCAAGTTATAAGTTTTATCATTTGAATTTTACGTTTAATATTTTCACTCTTACTCCTAACTCAGCTAAATAATTTAAGTTGTCGATCTAAAATATAATTACATTACATATTGTGAATAGTAACTAATCTTTAAAATTAATTTTCTTAAATAATCACTATTCAAAATATATTTCAAAAATAATCATTTTAGACTAAAATATTTTCATAAAAAATTTTCAGAAAATGACCACTATACATATTTAGGCAGGAATATTTTCATCTAAAAAAATTTAAGTGAATTATTTTCTAAACAAATTATAAACAATAGATATTACTGAAAATTCACCTTAAGAGTTAATCATTTTCGTTAAATTTCTCTAAAATTAAAGTAGTAAATTCATAAGATGACTGTATTTATAATAATATAAATAATGGTTTTATCATTTTATTTTTTTTGTCTTTATACTTTTTTTAATATTAAAAATATAATTTATTAATATTTAACTAAATATCTATTCGAAGTTTTGATAAAATTATAATAATATGACGTTGTCAAGGTGTCTTTTGCACTTTTATTAGATGATGTTTGATCTTGTAAGAGGAGAGAGAGACCTATTCACTTTAGTGAAAAATTATTCTACTAGATTGCTCTAGGAGAAGTCGAAGACCTACCTCCTCACTGAGAGGATAAAGTATTCTAGACACTCAAGTTGTGTCCGAGTGATTTTTTTATCTTTATATTTGCTAATAATTTATTTAAATATCAAATTTACATTTTAATTTTAAATTTAAAGATTCAAGTTATAAGTTTTATCATTTGAATTTAACGTTTAATATTTTAATCTAGACTTGAATATTACAAGTTAAAATTATTAATAAATTTAATATATAGTAAAATTAGAATGCAACTGCTATATCTTTACAGCTGCTTATTTACATTTACTTTTGTTTAAATTGTAAGGTTTATTTTTCAAATATTTTATAAAAACTTTAATAAATGCATAATTTGAGAAATCTAATAAAAAATTACTAATATAAAACAAAATTTTGAAAAAAATTAATCAAAATTCAATCGGGCTAACGTTACAACAGCTAATTCTTGTCTGCGATGATTTTCCACCCCAAGTAAAAAGGTAAAATCAATCAAAAAAATTTCAACCATGATGTGAGGCGATTGTAAGCACTGTACTGCAGGCTACTGTATAGTACTGTATACATTTGTACAAAGGCATTATTGGTCTGGCTGTGACTTTTCAGAGCCGAGGACACGTGTCTGTCCTCAAAGTTTGCCTCGTGAAAAATCCATGAGGAGTTGCCTTCATGTAATCACACTCATCTTATAGGTTAATTATATTTGAGCCCCAAAACTTCTTTTAATTTTTCAAATAACGACATTAATTTGTCCATTAATAAATTAACTTTGTTTGAAGGAATGAAACACCCCTATAATATTAAGTTATATTGTGACAATGAAAATTCAATAACATAAAAATAATTTGTTCAATTTTAGAGATAGAGTAAAAAATCAAGTAGTTAAATTGAACTTAGAAACTAAATTGAATCCATCAATTCAATTTGAGTAGGGCTTCAAATAGTCTTGGTTTATTAAATTAAAAATGAATAATTGTAATTAAATATTTAGTTTGGATCATTAAAATTAAAAAATAGACTAAAGTAATGAATAAATTAAATTTATGTTTGTATATATATGTTAACTAAACTAAAATAATTAATAAATTAAAATTATGTTTGTACATATATGTTATGTGCTCGTACATATTTACAATTATTTTAAATATTTAAATAAAAAATTATATTTTTTAATTTTATCCAAATCGGATCAAATTTCACACTTTTTATTGATTTGATTTGATTGTATTTTAATAAATTGAATCGAGTTATGTTTACCGTAAGTCATTTAGAGGGGAATAGAGACCTATTTAGTAGAAACAAATACTTATACTTTTTAATAAAAAAAGTAAAAGTGTATGGACCTAGATGATAATCGCCCCAATCTAATCTGTCTTAACCTAAGCATGGCTTTCTTTCTTTTTATTTCTTCTTTATTTTTATTTTCCGTGCCAATGAATGATGTAAGATAATTACACGTATACGTGTCACTTCAACGAGTGCATTGTTAAAAGGCATTTCCACAGGCTTTCTCTCTCTTGCAAGCCTCTCAATCCAAGGGACAAAGAGCTAGCAAAAAATCTAGCCAAAGAGGCTTAGCTCTTCCCCTGAGTTTATCAATCTTCAAAGTCTCTCCGGTTTCAACTGGTAAG
This sequence comes from Azadirachta indica, assembly GCA_022749755.1. Classification (NCBI taxonomy): domain Eukaryota; kingdom Viridiplantae; phylum Streptophyta; class Magnoliopsida; order Sapindales; family Meliaceae; genus Azadirachta; species Azadirachta indica. Next base: position 3,479,478 of record CM040442.1, on the reverse strand, counting down.
TCCCTGAAATTTTTGTTTTTGTTGACTTCTTTTGATTTATTTCATTTCTTGCTGGGGGTTAAAGAACAGATTTTTAGGATACCCAGATGGTTAAAAATTGTATATTTTTCTGTATGGATGATTATTCTTGTTGTTGATTATTTGGGGTAGGTTTGTTTAGTGAAAGGAGGAATAAAAAAGATGAAAAGGACTCATTTTTCAAGAGAGGTTGTGATGGGTTGCCTTAGATCCAGGAAATCCGAAGTTCTATATCCGAAAAAAAGGTTCAACTTTTTAGGGTATTTCTTGTGATTGTTTGTAGGTGTGGTTTTGCTTTTTCCTAGGTTCTTCTCATTGCTTCTTTGGCTTTTACTTCCTGTGTTTTAAGATTAAAAAAAAAAAAGGTTTGATTTTGATTGCCTATTTAAGGGTTGGTGATTGGGATAAGATTTGGGTAGTACTAGCTGGTTCTTTGTTAAAACAGGTGGAGGAATTTGATTTCTAGTTTTGTCTTTAGAAACTCTAGCTTGCTAGTGATGTCTTGAAATTTTGATCATTAGAATGATAGATCCGTTACTTGTCACCAGATCTGATGATCGTTTTGCTTCCTGTTCATGTTTAACTGATTCCATCTTTAATTTGATCTTGGTAGTGTAATTTGTGTTTAGTGTATGTAGAGTTGTAAGGAGATTGGTGGATAATTGTCATTTATTTCAATGGAAGAGGTTTTATTGGAAGGTGCCATCGTGTTGTTGGAAGGAGATGAAGAAGATGAGAACTGGTAGATCTTTTGAAATTGGAGAGATTCGGTTATTCTTTTTTATAGTATTCAGTAGGGGGATTGATGGAAGAGATGTCTTCGGCTGTTGCTTTGACGCTTAGTTTTGGTAATTCTATGAGTGATAATTCAGGACTTTCATCCCACGTGGAAATTACACGGCTCAAGCTTGTAACTGATACGGCAAGTTTGTTGTCAGATTCTAATAAGTTGGTATCAGAGGAGTCTGTTTCTGGTGGAAATGGAAGTTGTAGTGATACTAATAATGAAGTTAACAATGTGATTCTGTCAGCAGTTGACAAAAACTGTGGACAAGGAGCTGGTTTGTCGAAAATCTTTCCTGGGAATGGAAACAATATTGTTTCTGGTGATGCTGTGATTCAGGAAAGTGAGGAAGATGAAATTCTTTCAGTTCTGGAGGACCCAAATGCTGTTATCAATGAGGGTTTGGTAGTTTTGGATCCAGGGTCTGCAATAAGTTTACCAAATTCTGTTGAAATTGATAATGGTCGAATTCTTGCTAAGGCTATTATTTTGGGAGAGTCAAGCGTAGAGCAGGTGCCCACAGCTGAAGTCCTTATAACACCTGGGAGCCCAGATGCAAAGATTTCAGATGCATCTGATTTGAAGGCTTCTGCGGTGGTTATCCAGTTGCCTATTGAGAAAAATCTCAGCAGAGAGGTTAGCAGGAGTGTTTTTGAGGTGGACTGCATACCCCTTTGGGGGTCTGTATCTATTTGTGGAAGAAGGCCAGAAATGGAGGATGCTGTTGCTGCGGTACCTCGCATCATGAAAGTTCCTATCAAAATGCTTATTGGTGATCGTGATGGAATGAGCCAATGTTTGAATGGTCTAACGAGCCACTTTTTTGGTGTTTATGATGGCCATGGGGGCTCTCAGGTAATGGCTCATATTCATTATTTGTTACTTCCCCTTTTTTCTAATGGCCCAACTCTTCCGATTTAATTTTAGTGTCCAATGCAGCTTGTGAAGAGCATATTGACTTCACTTTTAGCATATTTAACATAGATTATTTTCAGTCAATTTCATAACATGGCATGGCACTGAGCATATGTTCTACAATGATTTGTTCATATGGCAAATAATTTTGAAGTTTATTTTTACATTCCTTGTCTAAGTATAAACTTTTAAATTCCTCGTCTATGTTGAAGAATTTCATGGTGGCATATGTGCTTTGTTTGTCCATCTATCTTTATATTCCATATTATCAAACAAGTACTGATTTTTAGTTACAAATGTCACAACACTTTCCAGTCATAGTAGATGTGAGATATTCTTTATGGTGAATCCAGAATTTGAATTGTTGGCATGATTTCGGGGGCATGTCATGCAGGTTGCTAACTATTGTCGTGAGCGAATCCACTTGGCATTAGCTGAGGAGATTGGAGTCATTAGGAATGATTTAACTGATGGAAGCACAAAGGAGACTCGACAGGTGCAGTGGGAGAGAACTTTCACCAGCTGTTTTCTTAAAGTAGATGATGAAATCGGAGGAAAAGCTGGCAGAACCATCAGTGAAGGTGATGGAGATGCTTCTGAAATCACATTTGAGGCCATTGCCCCAGAAACTGTTGGCTCAACAGCTGTGGTTGCCTTGGTCTGTTCATCCCATATCATAGTGGCAAACTGTGGTGATTCACGAGCTGTCCTATGTCGTGGCAAAGAACCAATGGCTTTATCTGCAGATCATAAAGTAAAGCATTTTCCTTTGTTCCTCCATCTCTGCTTCATTTGAACTATACCTGTTTCGAAGAGAAACCAATTTCTTGTCTTTGTTTATTGTTTAATGCAGCCAAACAGGGAAGATGAGTGTGCAAGGATTGAGGCATGTGGAGGCAAGGTCATACAATGGAATGGACATCGTGTTTTTGGTGTTCTTGCAATGTCAAGGTCCATTGGTAAGTTTACTTGAAAGAAAACTCTGAAAATTTGTTAAATTTTCTTAAATTCTGTTTAAAACTGGATAGTTGAAGCCCCAATTACTTGTTTTACCCATCTATAAAATGTTTTATGGAACCTACTTCATGCTTAGCATCTTACTCGTTTTCACCTCTGTATCTCACAGGTGATAGATACTTGAAGCCATGGATCATTCCCGAACCAGAAGTCATGTTTATCCCTCGAGCTAGAGATGATGAATGCCTTATCTTAGCAAGTGATGGTCTGTGGGATGTCATGACAAACGAAGAAGCTTGTGAAGTTGCTCGAAGGCGGATTCTCCTCTGGCACAAAAAGAATGGGGCTCCCCCACTTGTCGAAAGGGGCAAAGGCATAGATCCTGCAGCACAAGCAGCGGCAGACTACCTTTCAATGCTCGCTCTCCAGAAAGGAAGCAAAGATAACATCTCTGTGATTGTTGTGGACCTGAAGGTTCAAAGAAAGTTCAAGAGCAAATCTTGAAAAATAAGAGGTTCTCTGTCACAATCCTGTTGTTCCAAGTCTAAAATATACCTCCTAAATATTAGAAAATAGTACATCTAATGAAATACATAGTTTGGTCCATTCCTTTTTCTTATGGGCTTAATGTGTGTACAAGAATAGAATTTAGTATGTACTCTGTAGCAAGTTGTATCATCTAAATGGACATAATTGACTACTTGGGGTTTTGGTATGCAGCATGCCAAACTTTGAGATCTTTTTATGTAAATTTGAGCTATTGCAATTATAATAGCCAGTAAGAGAATTTTAAAATGTACTAAAATTTCTGATATTTTCTCCTTTCTCTGTGTGTTCTGATTCATGGTCCAAGAAAATTAAGATCTGCCCATAAAAGCAGCCTCTTACCTGTTTAAATAATTTGGCTTTGCAGAAATCCAACTGGGATTAATTTTAAGGGTTGTTTAACAGTTTTGTAGTGTTTGTTTGGTATGATTTTTTTCTGGTTAAAAGAGCTTTTTAGAGAAAAATTGTGTTGTTGGATTTAGTGGAAAAATAGTTTATTGAAGATTATTTATTTAATGCATCTGTTAAAATTCGTTTAATAATTAAATTAATAATTATTGTTCATGTTTTTATCGAAAGTTTTACTTATAAAGTTAATATTAGTGGCAAATTTATTCTAAGAAACTCTATTTAAGATACTGTGCCAAATATGCCCTTAGAAAGAAATTAGGCTTGGCGAGCCTCCTGTTTACAGCTGTCCAGACAGCAGGTGCTTCAGTAGTTATGATAGTAGTCGAAGAATAGAAATTCAAACCACTAAAATTAAGTGGAGTTTCACAAACTGATCATCTAATAAACGTATCATGATGTCTATACCCCAATGAAGATACAACAAAATAAATAGAAATAATCATAGCACAAACAAAATTCAAAATTTATCAGAGATGCTTTCTAAAACCACCATAAAAACACCTCACATCTTCCCAAAAAAATATATAACATGAGGCTGATCCATCTAGCGTCGTCGTCTTTGCTTGGCCTTGGGAAATTGGAGAGGGACAGGAAGGGTAGCAAACAACACATTTTTCTCACGCGAGAACTTGCACCCCAACTTCTCAAAGTGATCTCTCAACTTCACTTCACTCATTCTCAGATCCTTGGCTATGTCTGCAGGGTTAGTCTGGAAATCATCAGCATGTAGAGTAAGAACCAGCACATAACTAATGAGAAGATGGATTTTGTCATCTGACAGTCTTTTTGATTCTGTTTCAGAAAACCGTGACAAAAACTTCTGGTGCAAAATGGTTGGAATTCTATGGTTTCTTGCTGAGGCAGCACCATCCATGGAATGCTGATCTTTGAACTTCACAAGATGAGTTATGTACGAGAAAATACATGCAAGTGTCTTCTTCTCTGCATCATCCTACAAAATAAAAACTAACATCAGACAAAGAAGAATATCATACTTTGCAATGCCTAGTCAGTGCATGATAAAATACATAAAGTTAGAAATGGCAATAACAATTAAACGTTTCAATAAAAGATCTGTGACTGGGTTATGCATTTCCCATGCCCTCACCTGAATTCCCCACAATTTATGTATTCTGTTGCAAACAAATGATGGGTAAGCATTGCTTGTCACCTCTCTCCCCGCTCCCGAAAGCTCATAGATGTCTTGTAGGAACTCCCACTCTCCTTTGAGAATAATCTTTTCCAGAGGATAAGCCTGCTCAGGTGTAGTAGCAGTAGCATCATATGGTGGAACATTAAGAACAGATTCAGAAGTGGTAGTTTCAAGAGCCTGCTTGTTAATCTTGACCGACTTCATTTTCTGTGCAAGATCTTTCTGAGACTCGGGATCGTTTTCCTTGTTCAGAGCATGCATCTTTTTGGCCTGCAATAAGATAGGTAGAGAGTTCAATATTATTATCAACTATTTGAAGCTACACTCAACTGTGGTCAAACCAACCAAATCTTTTATCACCAAACTTCCATCTAAGGTCTTCTCTTCCGTAAATTTTGGTTGCACTAGAGAAAGAAAAAGTCCAAGAAGCAAGGTATTACCAAACCAAGTACCATGATACCCATTTATATGATCATGAAAATCTACTAATGGCAAGAGGCAAGGCCGGAGAGAAAGAAATAAGGGTCGGCTTGTAGCAAAATTTAATTCACATAAAATTAACATATTTATCATTGCCATAATGCTCCACTACCCATACAATAAAATCTACTAATATCTCATAGCCAAAGAAGCAAATTCCATCAAATGTGAACCATTTAATCACAAATATGTTTAACAATAGTGTAAACAAATTCTTAAAATCCATATTGGAAATGCAAGGATTATCTACAACAACTCAAAAACAAGCATAAGCATACCTGTCTAAGAGATTTCTTCGTTCCATAAAGACTATCAAGCATTTGCTTCATATTCGACTGCTTGTCTGCAGTAATCTCTTCCTTTCCCCCTTCCTTATCAGCAATTTCTTCTCCTCTAACTCTTGGCTCCAATCTGAATATCTACCATCACAAAAAAACCAGATAAACAACCAATAAAATGATAAATTGCACACCTGATAACCTAAATTTGCAAACTTTTTCGCTAAAGTTGTAAACTCTTTTACCTTGTTAGAAGCAATAGGCACAACCTTCAAAGTCTGGCTCGTTTTATCAAAAATCCCAACTGCATACTGGCAAAACTGCGGCGCCATTGCCTCCCCAGAATAACTCGTGCCTACAAACTCAACGCCCGACTCACGTGGACTCACCACCAACTCCATTCTCTTCTTCTTCTCATTCGTGTTCCTATAAACTCTCACTCTCGGCTTTTCTCCGCCATCTCCGTCCTCGTGAGGGTTGTACCCAGATGGGAAGTAGCCTACTAGGGGTAGGGTCTTGTTGGGTTGTTCCGGGATGAACTTCACCGTTGCTTTGATTCTCTCTGGCTCTGGTTCTAGTTCTGGTTCTTCAACCGACATGTCGGATTTTTCTTTCTTCCTCTTCTTGTTCTTCTTTTTCTTGCTTCTCTCTGTTTCTCCTCCATGCTCCAGCTGAGCAGCTGCAAACTCTTCGTCTTCATTCATAGTTGATTGCATCCTTCGAAGAGAGAGAAGAAAATCGCTTCTACCTTACTGCGGAAGGGTTTTGTCAGAAATTTTCTATTTCATACAGTTTGGATCTTCATTGCACCAGCCCAACCCGGCCCAGCTACCTAAATTGCCCAACTTCTTTCTTTTTCTTAAATATTAATTAAAAATGAATATTTCGCATTAAAAATTCAGAATATACCAAGAAAGGTATAGGTTCCATCACTTCCTTTTTCTTATTTAAATAGTCTATAATAACATCCGGGGTCCTAATGTTTTACGTTTTTCCAAATAAGTACATATTTCTTTCACTAGTAACAAATAAGTCCCTATTTATAAATAAATTTAAGGATGCCGTGACTCTTTTTTAAAGCCAAGAAAGAGAGGTAAAGGAAGAGCAGCAATCAGCTGCAGCTGCTCCAGCTCTCTTATCTCCGCTACAGGTAAATTAACTCTCTCTTTCTCCACTGTTAAATTCTTCATTTGTACGTAACATTCTTGTTAAAAAAATTATTGTTTCTCTGGGTGTTTTATAGTTATGTTTATTTTCTCGTGTTTGTTGATGAAAATTAGTGAAAGTTCCTTTCTTTCATACGGGTTTCTTGTGAAGGTATAATTTTTTTTATGGGTTTTCCCTCTCTTTACTTGTAAGCAATGCTTGTTTATCTTGAACTGGGTCTGCATAAATTTTCTTGAATTGGGGTTTCTTCTGTTGTAATTTATTTTGAGTTGGAACAAGATTAGTGGTAGTTATAGAGGTGTAGATTGAATTCATTTCAGTCTGTAAGTGATGACGATTGGATAGATATATAGCATTTAAGCGTGTGGTAAGTTTGTTGTCATTCAACTGTCTTGGTAGATTCAGTTCTTGTTTTGGAAATGAAACTTGGCACGTGATTGTGATAGGATACTTTGAGATGCAGATGAATGGAGTTGATTGATTTGGCTCTTCAACATGATTAAAATTGATAGTTAGGCCATATTGCAGGATCCTTTTTAATTGACAAAGTAGTTGGTTTTATAGCCGATGACTGAGTTTTTCGGTTTTGTATGCATGTGATTTTGTTCTGCTCTGTGATGCTAACTCAATTAGGAATGAGAACTTGACACTTTTGCTTTAATAATTATGTTCTTCTCTGTGGATTTTAGAAATGGTCGAACTCTAATAACAGTAAGTGCTAGTGGAAATTATGCCATTCTTTAGGGAGTTGAAGAATAGGCTTTAACCATTTTAATGTATGGGGGTTGAGTAGTTCTTTTTAACGATAGGATTTCTACTGTAGAAAAAAGCATTAATTTACATTTATTCAGAAAATTTTGGTATGAAATCTTTGGAACCACATGTTGTCTGTATAGTGTATTAAACTTTCATAAGAGGAGTTTGGATTTGGCTTCAGATTTTCTTTAATTTTACATATGTCTCCAAATTTATATAATTCTAATCGGCAGGCGTTTTTCATGTAGCAGGTACTCTTTAATCAGAGAGGGGAGCTGAGGTTGCCAATATAGTATAAATGGGAGACCTGGACCAGAGTAATCAGCTTCTTTCACCTTTATCCTCTAATTACGGATCAACAATCTTATATTCATGGAAACTCAGCATTATCATCATGCAGAATTTCTTATCTACAATGTACATGATTTTGGTATTTGTGCTTAATCTTGATGAAGTAATTATGCATAGAACTGAAATCAGGGTATGTGAGATATTATTTTCAAATTTCTTGCATTCATGGTAAGCTGCCTCCTCCATGTTAAAATAGGTTTCGGCATAGAATTAATGTTTTCTCCTGTGCAACTCAGCTACACTTCAAGCATGACATTTTCTTTAGGTTTGATGAATGTTTTGGGGATGATTCATTGGATATCAATCTTCTGTCTAGTTGGTGAAATGCCTACTTCCATTCTTGTTCATTTTTTGTTTTAATTTTAATATAGGAACTCTGAAAATCTGCTTTGAACTATGTGACATGTAAATAGACAAGTTGCTGAGGATATTTTCTTATTACAGGGGCCTCAACTGATACCATGGATCATAAAAAGGGTGAATATGTTCCCATTAGAGATGCGGGAGATGCGGGAGATGTGGGAGATGTGGAAAACCCCCAGTTGGGCATGTATGATAAGCCTCTTCCTTGCTTTGGTTGTGGAATCGGATGGTTTTCGTAAGTTTTCGCACCTTTTCTCCCTGCCCTTGTCTCTTTCTCTCTCTCTCTCCTGCTTTTTATGGGTGTATGTCTTTTTTCAGCCTTCTTCTTGGATTTGTATGCCCGTTGATGTGGTACTATGCAACAATCCTTTACTTCGGGAACTATTATCATAAGGATCCGAGGGAGCGATCAGGACTTGCTGCTTCTGCAATTGCTGTGAGTGATCTTCTTAGGGATTAAAGATTAATGTTTTGCTCATCATTTCAAGTCTTCCACTTTGCTTCGTATTTTATAGATAAATCAACACAAACATCAAATGAAAGAATCAATAGTCAAAATTAGAGTGACTGATAATTGAAAATTTCAGCCTTTGATCACAGGCACATATTATTCACAATGACATTGTTACTTTTTACCGTCCACTGTGTGTTGGAAGGTGTTTTTCTGCTTAAATGTTGCAAGATTAGAACTCCTAGAATAATTATGGCAAGCCTTGTGATTGTTGCAATTGTGATGGCAATCTACTTTTTTTTCTTCCTCTAAACTGAAACATCATGACTGTTGCAGGCTTTGATATGTACAGTAGCCGTAATAATTGTCGTAGCAGTAATTTTGTTGTAAGCATTGCTGTATGAGTTCTCCCCCAAACCAGGTCTGCTTCCTCGGAAGAACAAGCGAAAGTTTAAAAGTAGTTGTACATAAAAAAAGATTAGATCCTGTTAAACCCTATATGGCTGCAAGAAAGCACTCTGCTTTGACAAGGTTCAACCATCAGAAATAGAAAAGTAATTTTCAGATCCCTCTTTAGTCTCTTGTACATTATTAGAAACTGTTTGTTCTTTAAGTGGAAAGTTTGTAAAGATACTAGAATATAATTTTGGATAAGTTTTACGTTTGATATTGCATATTATGTTACCGTACGGATGATAGTTCAATAAAATTTTCTATCTTCCATCCTTGTCTCCAATTTTAGGGTTTTGGGCATGTTTGGTACTTCAGTTTTTACCATTTCTCTTTTGAACATGATAGGATTTTTAGTTCAATTCAAATAATGGTAGAAATAGAAAAAAAAATTTCTAGCTCTAAGATTGATGAATATGTTTGCATGGGAAATTGAATTGGCATGTGGGTATGAGAGCATGAAATCAGAATTGTTGCAGGAACCTAGAAAACTTCTTGTTGCATGACAACAAAACCCTGAAACAACTCGATGTTGTCAGTATTTTCTGAATTCTCTTCCCTTCCGGACCCTTTCCTAATAGATGTTGACAAAGATGATGATGCTTGCTAAGTTCAACTTCCCATTTTTAGGTACGAAAAATACGAACTTGCTTTTGCTGTTAATATTAAGCTTAAGCATACCAATTTCTATACAAACGCTACCAAGATAACTAATGACATAATTTGATTCTTTCGCTGTCATGTTTTATATGATTTATTCATTTTTTTTTTAATTATTGCTTTGAAAATGTAAGATATATAGCAATAATATAATATTATTTTATCAATTTTTATTCATGAATGAGTTTATGTATACAATGATACTTTGAATATTACCGTTTTGCATAGACTTATTTGAGAAGTCAATTGCTTTATTTATATTTATCATATATATTTTTTATAAATAAAACTTGATAAGCTACAAATATGACTTTAGCATGAAATGCAAACTACTTTCAACTTTTTTTTAAAAGCTAAAAAGCTATTATTATCTCATATTGAAGTGCTTTTCGGAGATTGAATTTCTTGAGGAAAAAGCTAAAACCAGTTGTCTCTTAACAGTACAAACTTTCTGCTGTTTTAGTTGTTAAAAAGTGGATAAGAGAAGACTAGACTTACAACCACGCGGTTTCCCTACATTCACAAGTACTTGCATTTGCCCGCTTCATCTGTACTAGTAGCAGCTGTTCATTGTCGTTTCCTCGATTTAGACAAATCCGACACTTCAAATTAATTTAATTTTATTGTATTAGTTGTCATACGCGGATTGAATGACCTTGACCCAGGACCCTTTTTTTTTTTTTTTTAAATTTCTTGCAACTTTTATAATGAAATTGAAAACGTTTCATATTGATTAATTAATTTTTATAACTTAAATTAATTAGTAAACTATCTTCTAGATGAACATGTGACGGATAATAAAATCATTGAAATTCAAAATTTTTTTAAATTAGAGCAAAAATTTTATTTTTTTGAAAAATATTTTTTAATTTGCATCTAATCTATAATGTGAACAACTAGTTTTGTTTTGGTGATACGCATTAATAAATCATATTCACAGCAGAGAGTAAAACCAAAAATTCGGTCATTTTCAATGTATATATTATCACCTAATCATAAATTTGACAAAACCAAAAAAAAAAAAAAAATTAATGGACCGTGTATTATCATTGTTGTGTACAGAACTGATTTAAATTGAACAAAAAATTGTGTGGTGTAGTTAGTAGATCTAAAATTGTATGACAATAACATAATTAAACCAAATAACAGTGTGATGTGAGAGTGATAATATATTTATTATTAATAAATCGACATTAAAAATTATAAACACTATATTATTACTTAGAAATGATTTGATCATTAATATCGTTCATCTTATAATAAAATATAATTACATAATGTAAATATCTAGCACCTCAAATCATGAATAGGGTTGCAGATGTGAACAATCGAAATAGGGTTATGCGATGTGATGCCGACTCGTCATCATTTATCTGATTTTTGCCGTGATTTTTTTGGATATTATTATTATTATTATTATTATTATTATTATTATGGGTATTTGTTTGTAGATATTATAATGATTTTCATGCATTAAACTAAAGAAGTAATTTTGTTAAAATAATGATAATAATCAAGAGAGCTTGATTGTAAGAGAGGCCAGGGGAGGATTGAGAACGGTTTTACAAAACATAAAGCCGTAGCTGTCATTCCCATAGTGACAACTAACATGTCAATCACGCCCCATTTTCTTCCGTCAGAAATCAAAACCAAACCCTTGACCCCACCTTCCCTTGTAATCAATCATCACCATCACTTTGCATGATCATCACCACTCTAATTTTATATTCAACTTCTTTTTGCATTAGACTAACTTAAAATATGTATCCGTATCTTACGGTAATCATGATAAATAAAAAAATAATGGATTAAGCAAATATTTTTCATATAACAATATATTGTAATTTTCTAGTGCAATATGATAATCGGTGGGTCATTCACAGTATTTTAAAAATACTATCAATAAGTAAATATAAATTTGTATTATGTTGTAAAATATGAACACCTTGCACGAAAAGAAATATATATATACATAGAATACCAAGCCCAAGTTGGATGGAGTAAAATATTTGTATAAGAGCAATCAAAAGCAAAAACAAGACACGCCTCAACGCAACGCAAGCAACCAAACCCACCACAAAAGCCAGGCTACTGTCAAAAAGTGCTTTCTGAAAGCTCGCAAAACAAAAACAAAAACAAGAAACCGACTTCATACAAGAAAGAATTAAACAATGGAAGAAGAAGAAGAAAACATGTCACCCTTTTGGATTCAATCCTCCCGCCGTTACCGCCGCCGTTCCTCTTCCTCTTCCTTCGTTTTTAATTCGGGCTTCCTTATCGTATTCTTGTTAATCGTCGCCGTTGCTTTCATTTTCTTCGTCATTCCTTCTTTTTTATCCTTCACTTCTCAAATTTTCAGACCAAATTTAGTGAAGAAAAGCTGGGATTCACTCAATCTCGTGCTTGTACTTTTCGCAATTGTTTGCGGATTCCTTAGTAGAAATACTGCCAACAACGACAACATTGGCAACAGCGGCAGCAACGAAAGCACTACTATAAGAAGTGCTTACGAGTCTGAAAGCAGATCGGAGAGTTTTCCGAAATTAAATGACGAAACTCCTCGAAGGTTGTGGTATGATCATAACGCAGGATCGCTGAATAGGTTGAGAAGCTTCAGCTCGTATCCAGATCTACGACTGGAAGAAGCTTCGTGGACGGGTAGAGACGATCAATGGCGGTTTTACGACGATACTTTTTATAATTATCGTAATCCAAACCGAGATTATTTGTTGAGCTATCAACCACAGCAGCAACAGCGGCAAGAACAGACGCTTGAAACAGAAGATCACTCACAGTTCCGGCAGATGCAGCAGCTGCCGCCGCAAAAGGAGAAGCTTGAAGTCAAAGACGAAGAAAAGGAAGATGTAAAAGACGTTGATAGTACTATGGAACTGGAAGAATCTCGAAAGGAAGTTATATGTACTCCACCCGTAGAAACGGCCTCGCTGCAACCGATTTCTCCTTCTCCTCCGCGAGCGGCGGAGACTACTGCGGTGGTGAGGAGCAAAGTAAGGCGAACGTATCAAGATCTTGGAGAGAAAGAAACAGTTGATCATCAAAATACAACACAACGCCGGGCAGCATCTCCACCGCCGCCAGAGTCGACTTCGTCTCCACCGACGTCTTATCCTCGGCGACCGCTGGAGAGTAAGGTGGTGAGGAGGAAAGTAAGGAGAACTTATCAAGATGTTGGAGAGAAAGAAAAGGTTGATAATCAAAATATTACGCAGAAAGCATCGCCGCCGCCGCCACAGCGTCTACAACCTGCTCCACCTCCGCCTCCGCCTCCCCCGCCGATGTTCGAAGAGAGTGGAAGGAATGAGAAGAAGAGAAGTACAAGTGCAACTAAAGATTTTTTGAATTCACTAAAGAGGAAGAAGAAGAAGAAGCAGAGACAAAAAAGTGTAGAAAATCTTGATAGTTTCTTTAACTATGAATCTTCCTATCCTTTACCGTCAATCCCCCCGCCGTCATCGCCACCGCCACCGCCTCCGCCTCCTCCACCTCCTTTCTTTCAAAATCTATTCTCTCCGAAGAAACGCAAGGCCAAGAAAGTCCACTCAGTTATTCCAACTCCTCCTCCGCCACCACTAGCGCCGGCGCGGAGAGCAGAAAAGCTCTCTGTTTCAGCTTCTGCTGCAAAAGTAGAGTCCAGAAATTTTTCCTACGCCTCTGAGAACTCGCCATTGCCGGTGAAGATAAAGAGTTATACCAATGTAGTGGAGGAGAATGTAAACAGCGGAAGCGAATCTCCGATTAATGCCATTCCGCCGCCGCCGCCTCTGCCGCCATTTAAAATGCCTGCATGGAAGTTTGAGGTGCTTGGGGACTTTGTGAGATTAAAGAGCAACCTCGGTGAGGATGTGGAGGAGTCATCAAGTCCGTGCGCCGGCGGCGAGGGAGCAACGACGCCGTTGTTTTGTCCAAGCCCAGATGTGAATACAAAAGCTGACAACTTCATTGCAAGGTTCAGGGCTGGTTTGAGGTTGGAGAAAATGAATTCAGTGAAGGAGAAACAAGGAATAGGAAGATCAAATCTTGGGCCGGAACAAACTCCAGAAGAAGAAAGCCGGAGTTAAGTCAGAAGTGCTTTTGTAGGAAGCACTTTCATTGCAAGATTCACAGCCGGTTGAGGTTGGGGAATTCTGTCAAGGAAGAGAGAGATCAAATGTTAGGTCCAGTCCATGAAGTTCAACTCAGAATTAAGTGCTTTCGGAAGAAGCACTTCTAAACAAAAGTAAGCCTATGGCTCTCTGGATACTTTTTCTGTCTCAGTCTACAAACATCCAATAGCATTGTTGTTTGGTTTCGGAGTATTGAGTCTTGACTTTAGTCTCTACATGTATGTTTTGATTGAATTAATCTGACTTATACACAACCAGTCGAATTATACATATAAAAAAAAAAAAAAAAAAAAAAAAAAAAAAAAAACGCTTATTATACACACAAGAAGTTGTTTTTATTAGAGTTTGTTCTTATTCAAGTTTGATGGTTCTTTAATTCTTTCGTATTGTAAGTTCTCTATATGTATTTCTTTCGTTTGTATGTAATTCTAAGTTGTGACATTGATTTTTCTTTAATAATACTATCGACTTCTATATATAGTTTTGTCTAAGTTCGACACATAACGTCTTGTATACTCTTTCATCGTTTAATGTACGTATATGCACAAGCATATAATAACACATGGCATGCAACATAGGGAGAGCGATCGAGAAGACAACGGGTAGCGACTATCTATACATTCTTGATTTTGATATCAACAATTTGGAGTAATCTATTATTTTAAAACCAGGTTGTAGTATGTTCATAGTCTAAAAAGATTCGACTTTTAGAGAACCCCATACTATTTGTTTTGAAGTTAGTTCTCATAAACGCCATTGTTATCAAACATATAAGCATACATAACGCGATTATGTACAACTTTTGATATGAAATATATTTGCTATGTGGCGCGATTACCGAATATTGTGTGAAGCTTTGAGATGCTATTCATTGAGACTATCCCATGTGAAGTAATTGGTTGAGTAGGCGAGGAAGAGATTGTTCTTGCTTGATGCTTTCAATCCATCTTGCTTTGTTTTGGACTTTTTCGATACTTTGCTTCAAAATCTTGTCAACTCCAGGATACAAATTACTTTCAAAAAATGCTTCCGCTTCATCTGCTTTTTCATTGCTGCTAAACTGCAAGATTTAACATATATAATGAATCAAACTTCATGAGACCACTTTTTAGATCATGTTTTGCTTTTTTAAGAATGTTTTTAAAGAGTAATTTAAGGACTTTTTGCAGCCAAAGATGGGATTTAACACTTTTTTGATTAAAAAAAAAAGGACCAAACTCTACTTGTCAAAAGAGGTTGCATTGCATGTGGGAGGAATATGCCGTTCGGATAAGTTTAGTGTTCTTAACTAATTATCAATAACAACATTCAGGTCCCTGAGGTTTTAAATTTCACAAACAAGGACAAACTTTTTGAATAGTGCTGCGGGAACCTATTTGTTGTTAACGGAGAAATTATATTTTGATTTGTTAAAATGTAACAAATTAGGGACCCGTATATTATTATCCCAATTAATTGATTTTCATTACCTCCTCCCCCTATCCTAATCTCTGCACAATGTAAAAGATGTGCTCCACTTTCCTTTTTTTTTCCCCTTTCCAGATGGAGTAAGCGAACAAGTGATTTGGTTCACAGCACACCAATTTGGTGGGAAGCATTTAAGATGCAAGTTCAAAACTTTTTTTTTTTTTTTTTTTTCATTAGACTAAAATCTGGTTGGTACCAGAATAATAATGCTACGTGACAGTATTAATTGTTCACCATAACATGAAAATAGAATAGTATTCGCCCACTAAAATATTAGCACCAATGTAATGCAATGCAATGATCAGATATGTTAGGTGAATTGCTTACCAGTGTGATAATATCCCTAACAAAAGAATGGAGCAGAAACCCGGAATACTTCTTCATGATTTTGTTCCAATTCTCCTGCATTCATCATCCAAACCTACGATTGTAAAATTCATATATAGAGGATTCGCCCTAGCTAGCTAGATGAGTTAGTTTAGTTACCTGCAACCATTTCCATGCTGCCTTGCAGCTCTCTAAGCTTAATCCTCCAAGTACATAAATAACATCCGAATCCCGAACCTGATATTAATGAACAATGTGGATACAGAATGATCAAGTTATTGGAATTCTACTAATGAAACAGGAGCCATATATACCTCATTCGACACCATAAAGTTTAGAACCTCTAGCACTAGTTGCCGATCAGTAGATGACGCTATAGTTTCTGCATTGTATCAAAACGTATAAATGCAAAATTTGTGCAAATTAAGCTTGCTTTCATGGAATCATAAATTTATATTTCAGTTTCTCTTACGCAAAATTCGCTCCTTCTCTTGCACTGCATCAGCTTCTCTGTATAACTTCAGCAGGGACTCAAAGTGATTCCTATTTTTGGTGCTAGCATTTCTCATTACAGCAAAATAAGCAGCCTGCAGAGCAAAAAGCACATTTGCATGCCTCATTGAAAAATATTGGTAGCAATGAGGATATGATATGAATATTTAGGCTTTGAATGTACCAGTTTCATGTCAGCAGGAAGAAGAGAAGTGCTTTTATCATTCAACAAAATCTGAAACCTCTCCACTGCTTCTTTCTGAGTTCTAACGTGGCCAAAGATAGCTAACGCCTTAAGCACTTCTCCATGTAAAAGCACATCCAGATGGCTCTCTCCGGATTTTGGCTCCCAGCCTAACCTTCTGCACAAAATCAATCAATGAAGAAACTTAAATTTGTCAAGCACTAAACATCATTGGCTGAATTTCTTGTGTCTGCTAGCTTTGCTTACTCTGCGGAACTTTTGAGGAGATTGATGCAAAATTCTTTCAATGCATTCACTGAATCCGGGATGGCATCTGTTGTGATTTCAACAACATCATAACAAGCCTGTTGCTTATGAAGTGAGTATAACGTCAGAATCAGCCCAAATTGAAATCATGACTGAAGAGATCCTTACATTGATGAGTTTCGACAACACCATACTATCAAGCTCTTTCTTGTGTGCATTCATTAACCAAAGGAAAGACGATAATGATTGTTTACAAGCCTTGGAAAGAGAAAGCATGTCGTCCAAAATGCCTAAAATTCAGATTGTGAAATGTTATTAGCTTATAGATTTTGATATTATAGAGAAGCTGCTAGCTCAAAGGAATAATTGCAAATCATGGGCATACCAAGTTTGTCTGCTGCCGACAAGCAATTCTTCTCCACTGCTTTCCTCAGTCGAGCTGAAAGTTCATTGCCATATAGTACTCTGTAGAAACCGCTCTGCTCAACATTAACTTTTATCCATAAACTCTCATTGCATCCCACAAATGAGCTCAACTTTCCATCCGAAGAAGGGATCATTGTGGATATATCCACCCTTTGAAATTGTGAATCCAAGAGGAAGTTTTTGCAATTTTCGTATGAGCCAATGGACAAAGTTATTGGAACAATCCATTTTCCGTCACCTTGCAAACCGGATGATAAAAATTGTGACTGCAAATCCAAGTCAATATCAGATTCCTTGTCTTGAGAGTAAAATTCAAAGGTAAAATGAAATTTGCAAGTCTTACCTGCTAAAATTCTAAAACATGATCTTTGCAGTGTACATAGATAACTGGATGTCCTTTTTGCTTTGTCCAACATTCCATCATTGAGTTTATATTAATTCCGGATTCCTCAGAAAGTACTTTCCATAAATCTTCTGTTTTTGCATTTTTAAACGCATATTTCTTCATGTATGATCTTAAGGATTTCTGGTTCAGAAAAAGGAAGTCAGAAGGTAAAAGAAGTTCAAAACTATGTAATTTAAAATGACTAAATTGACCACCTGAAATATGTCATTCCCAAGATAGCTCTGCAGCATTATGATGACTGCAGACCCTTTGTTGTAGCTGATAGCATCAAAAACTTGATCAATGTCATGAGCACGTTGTACCTCCACCTGAAAATTTGGCTAACTAGTTTGTAAATGAAGTTGAATTGCCGGAGCGTTTATGCTTTCTCTTACCTCAATGGGATGTGATTGTTCTAGTGCATCCAACAGTAGGCCATGAATAGTTTGGCGAAGAAATTGAGTCCACATTTTCCACTCAGGAAACAACATATTGGAAGCCATATAACTAATCTGAAAATGTATATCCAAGTTACAACATAAAGGGTACAAATTTGTGCCAGCTGCAGAGAGAAATGTAAAAAGTTTAGACTTGAGAGTTTTGTATATATACCCATGTTGCAAATCCCTCGTTAAGCCATAAATGTGTCCACCATTCCATAGTTACCAGATTGCCGAACCATTGATGAGCAACTTCATGCGTTACAACAATTGTCATCTGACAGAAGAAGCAGTAGCTGCTAAATCTCCCGAAATTTTTGAAGTATGGCAAAGAGTAAAAGTAAGCTAAAGACGCAAAATATGTGACTTACAATCTGCTTTCTTTTAGCTGTAGAATTCTTTTCATTGTAAAGCATCTCAGTTTCGCGAAACACTATCAAACCAAAATTCTCCATAGCTCCGGCATGAAAGTCAGAGACGGCAACCATATCAAGTTTAGGAAGTGGGTAAGGAGTTGAGAAAAACCTGAGAAAAATGCACCGAAAATGAGTGCTCAATCCAAAATTAGCTGGCAACCAAAAAATGAATTTATATCACTCACTTAGTGTATATATCAAGAGACTTAAGAGCAACATCGAGTACATATTTTCCTTCGTTGCTCTTACCAACTGGACAATACACTCCAACCTTGACACCTGGAATGTGGAGTTTAAAGATTTGGGTAACATGGCGAAGAATTTATCAAACAAAAGCATAAATTCTGTGGTTTGTACACATACCATCAGTGCTTGTATCTTCAATATGATCAAATAAACCAACAACAATTGCCACCAAATAAGTTGACATAACAGGAGATTCTTTGAAAGAAACAGTCTTGAAATTTTCATTGAGCTTCTCATCAATAATTGGCATGTTAGACAATGCTATCAACTCCGATGGCACATCCAGTTTTACTTGGAAAGTTGCCTGTTGAAAGCATAAATATGCAAATGTGTTTGCTTCATTGTAACACATACATGAAATCGTCTTCTTTAGTCTATCCAAAGAACCCATATAGATCTATTCTATATGAACAAATGCATACTCCAAACAAATCTATAACTGTTTGATAAACTACTTCTACCCAGTCACATCATTTCCAAATGGTGTTTGAAAATTAGCTAAGAGTTTACAAGAAGAACCAGAAATTTTTCGATTCAATTTCCATATATACCTTAAGAGCAGGTTCATCCCAGCACGGGAAACATCTCCTTGCATGTACAGCTTCAAATTGAGTAATTGCCATATTCTTCTTCACTTCTTTGTCCACATAAGTACTGTGAAAATTCAAGAAAAAGTCGAAATTCTCTTTCCTTTCTTCTTTTTCTCGTTTTCTCAACAACCAAAATAGTATGATCTCATACCTACTTACTTTGCATATATAAACAAACCTTGGAGAATTGCAGGAGATAGGAGAAAGAACCCTACCCTTTATAGAACTCTTTCAAGTGCTCATTAAGCTTCCCCGAAAAGTTGATCTCCAAGCTTCCTTCCCCAACAGTGATCCATTCATCGAAGACTAACACAAGTATTTCATCATCTTTGTCCACAATAACATCACTCGGAAGATATTTCTGCAAAATTTACAGCCCAAAATACCAGAAAAATCATGTAAACCAATCCTAAAGAAGCACAAAATCAAGGTTTATAATCATCAAATGAGTTGACTTCCTTGGTTTCGAGAGCTGGTTAACAAGACCTCATGAACTTCAAGTTCCAGAGCATTTACGACAAGAAAGTTAGTCTTTTCAGTGACATTAAGGACAATATGTACGGTACCAGAAAAAGTGCAAGCAACGAGGTCAAGTTTAATGTAGAGATCATATTGACTTGGGATTGCAAAGTTTGGTAGCCTTGATTTGCCTTTGAATTGCTCTGTGTTTATATTCAGTTTCTGCTCCATTTTCCCTTCTTTTCCCGAAGAAAATTTTGCCTCCAGCTAGTGAAGGGAAAATATGAGGTGTTATTACGCGGGCTGGAGAAAAGACGCAGACCTTAATGACAGTTACTTTGCTGATTATCTCCTACATTGTGGAAAGTTTTTCCACATTGCAAATTTGCTTCTATCTCATTTTTCTTCCAAGATGGAGGCCCCACGTAGCTGGTTGACTTAGATTTTGCCAACACTATGAGATAATTTTGGATGCCACAAAAAGTCCAATCATAATGTTTATAACCTGATGCTTTAGATTTGTAACATTTATGATTCATATTTTGTTACAAAATTCACGCTCAATATTACAAGTTTTCATTGTTATAGGCGTTATATTTCGCGTAGGTCAAGTTTTAATTGGCTTGTGTGTTGACGTTTCAAATCATGTTCCATCTTTTTTGCTTTTTTTTTAGAGTAAATGAGAATTATCCATGAAAATTCAGTGGCAGTGGTTACAAACCAGCAAATCTCTATGTACAAGCCTCAATATTTTCTGGTAATTCAAGGAGCATGGTTACAGTCGTGTCCTTCATATTATTATCAGTTTCAGTACTTTGCAAACAGATACAAAAAACACAAGACGGAAATTGAGCACAGAATAAGCTTCTTCACTTTTTCGCCTAACTGTAGTCATCTTCCAGAGGATAACCACATCACTTGGAGAGTATGCTGCTATAATTATTTTCTTTAGAACATTTCATAGCAAGCCAGTTCTGCAACAGATTTCATAAGTCTCAAATCTCGTGACATAACACATAAATTGGACATTTAGCAGAAGTATAGGCAATTAACATCACCCTTCCGAGCTTCCCATTTACGCTAATGCAACATTCTGGTTTAGGAATTGGTCCAATTGGATAACATGCAAGAATACCAAATCTCCAGGGGTGCCAATCCTTCTTTTCAAATTAACAGAGCATCTTTCTAATAAAAAATGTAGTCTAAAATTAAGTTATCGGAATATCATATTCATCGAAATGCTCTCTTTTACAAACAAAACGGAATGCCTGCTCTAAATGATCTCATTTTCTAGTTCAACATGGTAATTCTTCTAAACCTACATACTGCCCTCCGAGTATATATGGATTGAAAAGAATCATTTCAACAGTAACACCATGATGAATTACATGACTAACATATTTCATAACTTCAATTAAAGCGTACATTGCGGTTGCAGGCATATTAAATTCTTAGCATGTAATAACTTAAGGGGAAAGTTCATGGACAAAAATCCCAGGGACTTCAAATGACCAAAAACTAATTAGTTTCTCCTTCTAAGAGATAACAGCTTTACAAAGCAAGAAAGCAAACGCTTGAAACAAAAAACTCACTGACAAGAAATGCAGTGAATCCAAATGATCGTTACAATGATTATTAGCTCGACCAAAACTGGTAGGCTGCCTTACAGGTAGTTTCTCTAGCAAAGACAACACTTTGACACAATTTTTGCCTATTACCTAACAGCAGAAGGATAGAGTACAACTTATACGGCTTGAAATTTTAGCCTAATACTTTGGCACTTTACTCAACAAATACTTCTTCAAAACATCCATAACTGAACCAAAATCCGCCTTCACACTCACAGGTGGATTAGCCAATTTACAGGCCATGTCTTTGATATCCTTGGAGTGATAATCAATCTTACTCTGAGTAAACTTCAATCCGTGAGCCGTACTCACCACCACTGTCCTATCAGTCTTTCTGATAATCCCTTTACTTCTAAGCTTAATCAATGCCGACAAGGCCACCCCAGTGTGAGGACAAATAAACATTCCAGTTGAATCTGCTTGTGCCATAGCATCCATCAACTCCTCCTCGGTAGCTTCCTCGACAATCCCATCACAATTCCTCAATGCATAAACAGCTCTATCAATCGAAACAGGATCACCAATCTGAATAGCAGACGCAAATGTAGTATTCGCCTTAACGGGTTTAAAATCTTTCCACCCCGACTTGTAATACAAGTAGAGTGGATTCGCATTCGCAGCTTGGGCACAAACAAGCCTAGGAATTCTATCAACAAGTCCTAACTCTTTACACATATGAAAACCTTTGTAAAAAGCATAAATATTTCCTAAATTCCCACCCGGAACTATCACCCAATCTGGAACTTCCCAATCAAACTGCTGCAATATCTCAATTGCTGCAGTCTTTTGCCCCTCTAATCTCAAACTATTCAAAGAATTAGCTAAGTAAATAGGCAATTCAGCTGTAACCTCCCTAATCAACTGCATGCAGCCATCGAAATCAGTATCAAGACTCAAAACAAACGCACCATTTGCTATAGGTTGCACCAGTTGCGCAATAGAAATCTTATTAGCAGGCAAAAATACAATTGAAGGAATACCAGCCGCAGCACAGTATGCCGACAAAGCTGCAGATGTATCGCCGGTGGAAGCACAGCCAACTCCGACCACCGGTTTGTTCATCTTCTTCAACCTATTCACCTGACTCACTAAAACAGTCATACCCAAATCCTTAAAACTCCCCGTATGACTAATCCCACAATGTTTCACCCACAAATCATTCATTCCCAGATACTCTTTCCCGTACCTTTCGGCCCAGAACAGATTCGAGTTCCCTTCAAACGCGCTGACGATATCATCACTGTCAATCTCCGGCAAAACCCATTCTTTCTTCGACCAAACCCCGGATCCATATGGCCACGTCGTTTTACCGACCCTGGAATCAAACAGCGCCCGCCAGTACGCTCCGTCGTAGTGTTTGAGAGCTTCCATGTCGTGCTGCACGTCCAAAAGTCCACCGGACTGAGACCTGTACACGACCTCGTCGAGAGAATACGACTCGTCGGACGACACAACCCCCGCGTTGAAGGGCACGTACTTCGCGGAGAACTTGTGGGTGTGGATCACATTGTGGCGACGTGCCTCGTCCCTGATGTTGATCCCGCCTTTTGTATTTGCAGTGGCGTTATCCGCGGAAGCTGCTTTGACGATAAGGAACCGGTTTTGCTTGGTTGGAAACGGGGTTTTTGCGGATTTCGAATGAACAAGGAGGTGGGGTTGTTGGAAAAGGGAAGAAGAGGCGGCCATTGATGAGAGAAATGCAAGCTCTCTTTAGGTTTGCGAGTGGGAGAGAAAGAGAGGAAGTTGGTGAGTTCAAAGCGTACTTCTCAGATTCGCTGACCAATCTGAGTTCTTTACTTCTTTTAAAGATTGGAGTACTAACATACGGGTCACTTATTTTTGTGTATTTACAACTAACAATATAATTTATTATTCATATCAAAAAGACCCCCACCTTTGAGATTTTTATTATTTCAAATTTCCGATAAGCTTCAAGTTTCACATTACATATATATACATATATATATATATATAACACTTTCATCAAAAGTCAATCAATTTTAAATGTTGACACTTTATTCAATAATAATTAAAAATTACTTACAATTAAAATTCAACTTAAAAATATTTTTTTCATATAAAGAAAGATTAATTTTACTATAGAGAGAAATCTATTTATATAAATGTAAGGAAAAGATTGAATCTTTCATGTCAGTTTAAGCAAGACGAGGATATCACAAGTTTAAATGTTGATTTCTCGTAATATTAAATATGTAGCTTATCTATGAAGGTTATTTGAGTAATTTTAATAAAATTAAAGATTTATTTGATATAAATAAAAAATTATATTTTGATTTATAAAAAAATGTAAGAAACTAGGTATCTTAATGTTAGTTTGTCATTTCACAAAGCGGAGTTATTTTAATAAATTTTTTAAAACTTTATTTATAATATGATCATTATAAATAATTTTTGAAAAAATTTAAATAATTATTTTAATTTTAATATTTTATTTTAAAAAAATAATAAAATATTTTAAATAAAATAATAATATTTTAAATAATTTTACTTTTTAAAAAATTAGATAAATTTTACTAATAAAAGCCAAAATTTTAAACTACTTCTAATATAAGAAAAATAATTTTTTTAATTCTTAAAAACCTTTCTTTTGTGCCAACTAAAAGAAATTTAAAAATTTTTAAAAGATTTTTAATGATAAAAACTCTTTTAACTAATAAAATCAAACCAAACAAGTATAGAGTAAAATAAGTATATACATAAACTGCTATAATTAGACTGAAATCCACCTAAGATTTCATATTATGAATTTAAAAAATTAACACATACCTCTACTAAGATTTGAGAAACTCACATATCAACGAAGAATTTAAAACAAGCTACACCTATCTTCCTTCAACCATCAATTGACTAACCTTATTAACACCCTCTAACACTTAAAACTTTATGAAATAACAAATTATTTAAATTTTAGTTTGAAAAGAATTTAGAAATTTAATAAATGAGAATTTTAGGTTGAATTTAATTAATAAAAAATATAGTTTGAATTTAATAAATAAAAAATTTTGTTCGCAAAACATAAACTTTTATCAATATTTTGACAAGCATTGTTTTTGTAATGGGTTTTAAAATTTGTTTGACATTAAAATCATAAAAATAAAAATATATATAAACTAATTTCTAAACAATAAACATGTGAGAAGAGAGTTACATTTTACCAAATTGTCCTTAAAATTAAGGATGAAATAATAGTTAAAATTAACAACTAACGGTTTAGGAAAGGTATGTGTGAATTTTTTTATACATTTTATTTATGTTTGGGGTTTTAAAATTTCAGGAGAGGTACGTCTTAATTTTTCTTATAAATTTATAATAATGAAAAATTCCTTAAAAAATTAATAATGATAGGAAATTAAAGAATAGGTTCATAAATATTGCAGAAAATAACAATAACAACAATATATGTTATGAGGTAAAAATAGATTGGACATGTGGTGGTATGTAACCCCATGGAGCTCTAACCTCACGAAGGGTACCTTCTTAAAGTGAGATTTTATCTGAAGAGTTTAAAGGGTGTTTACATGAAGAGGCTTATAATCAGTAGTCTACATAAAAAAGGCCAAATGAGTGTTCCCACTTTAATATAATCCTTAATATTAAAGGATTTAGTCAAAAAAAAAAAATATAAGAGTTTTCTTATGTTTACAGACCACCTAGGGGACCACTTGACATCGTTAATACAACAGCACCAAACAACTGCTTAACTAAAGAAGACATTTCAGCTCCTAAAAAGCTAAGGGTGGACCCCACTGACATTGTCAATGTTTGGGGGGATTATAAATGAAAACGAATTAGCTTTTGCCATGTGTACATAATGAATAAGACAATCTCTTTCCCAAATCATATCATGCCATGTGGCATATAATTTTGAATAAGGTTATAAAAACCAATCTTAGCTCACCATGTATCCTTAGTTTTGGCTCCAAACTAAAATTTCAAATGGTAAAAACATGGAAGAGGAAAGATGGAAAACCAGAGCAACTTTCTCCAACCAATCACAAGGCAAGAAAGGTATTATATATGTTGTCACTTATCTTTAGGTAAAGCACATTTTCTTTTTTTGGTTTTAAGCTTATTTTACTTTCTCTTTTAATAAGCATAAGTCATATCATATTCTCTCTCAAGAAAGGAAGAAGGCTTTGTTTTATTCATAAATTCTTTGAGACAACTTTGAACGTACATTGATAATAATTGTTTGAAGGTTTAGACATTGTTTTTGTCTTTTACAAAAGCCTCATACTTCTTTTCATGTCTTTTATGTGCTACTTAGTTGACTTACACCCTACTTCATGAATCCACCTTACATTCCTAATTTTTGAGTTATAAAATTCAAGCCTAGAATTGACTCCCTCAAGGTATTGACTTAAACATTATAGTGAGCTCGTCAGAATTCACTTCCTTAGTTTTGGCTCAAAATTAAGGTTTCAAATGGTAAAAATATCAAAAAAGGAAAGGTGAAAAATTAGAGCAACTTTCTGCAATCAATCATAAGCCAAGAAAGATATGATATATATAGCCACTTATATCTAAGTAAAGCACATCTTCTTCTTTTGGTCTTTAGCTCATTTTACTTTCTCTCTTAATAAGTATAAGTCATATCACATTCTTTCTTTAGCAAGGAAGAAGGCTTTGTTTTGTTCGTAGGTTTTTTGAGACAATTTTAAACACACATTGATGATTGTTGTTTGAAGGTTTGGACAATGTTTTTGTCTTCTACAAAAGCTGCATTTACTCCTTTCATGTCTTTTGTGTGCTACTTGGTTGACTTATGCCCTACTTCATGAATCCATCTTGTTTATCTCATTTTTGAGTTATAAAAGTCAAGTATAGAATTTAGCCCCTCAAGATACTAACTTAAGCATTAAAGTAGGCTTGCTAGAAAATCTCTGATGCTCTCTTTTTGACCAAGTTCTTTGTTGTAGGTTTAAGTATCTAGCTCAGGATCAAGATCAGTAGGGATATGAGGTGGGAAGATGTATGATAGTTTGGCTAGTAGCTTTGTACAATACAGAACAATATTTCGGGGACCTTTTTGGAGTTAGGAAAATGTCAAGTCGGGTGCAAAACGTTGAACTTGGAGTATTGATTAATCACTCATCTCCAGCTCGAATAACAAATCACCTAATATCCTACCTCACTAAGATTGCATATTTTACCGCATCAACAATATAGTTTAACTGTTTATAACATAAACCTATTAGTCATTTTAAAAAAAAAAACTATTAGAGTAAATTATAAATGCTGACTATTTTTATTTGTTACTTGTTTGCTAGGGACCTATGTGTTAAAATAATCAAAGTAATACCTTCTTTATGATATAGCTAAAAAAATAAGGGGCCTATGTGTTGTTGTCCAATGAAATAATATGCTGGATAATTTATTATTATCCTCTTGATTTAGATTATTTCGTATAATTAGACAACTTTAGTATCTGCCACATACTATATATTTCGTGGATTCTTTTGCATATATATTAGTAAAGTTATTGAAAAGTTATGTTATAATTTGTAACATAAAAAGTTATACCAAAAGTTGGACTAAAAGGTACCAAGTAAAATAGATAGATAAGATTATATTAAAAGATTTGGATTCTATACATGTTTATAAAATAAAATGACTAATTTAACATTAAATTTAGACGGTCTTAAAAATTTAGAGGAGTTTAATTTATATTCATATAATGTTTAAAAATAAAAGATAAATTACGAGACCAATAATTTTATACATGAAATGTAAATTCATGTATTGAGTTGCATTATAAGAAAGCAAAATAAAATATTAAAAAAATACGGTTAATTCATCTATTTGACACGTTTAATTCCACTGTAATGTTTAGTACTTATACTTTTAACAAAATATACGACTATCAAATTCGTCTATTAATTTTGCTTCTATTAATAATATTTAATTTTAATTCTTAATAAAATATCAAATGAAGTGACTGATTAAGAGTATATGATAATTACTATATACCAAAAAAGTATATTAACAATATTATCCATATGTTATAATGTGACCCAAGAACAAGAACAAAATATGACAGCCTACAAATATAAATAGTCGTGTGTGTTTTTAACATTTTTTTACATTTAAAAGTCAATATATTTTAAAAAAAAATGAGGGATGATTTGGTCATTTTGAATTTTTCAATTAAATTCAGCAATAAACAGACACAGGCTGCCCAGCACGTGAGAGATAGCATAATGTGGTCCAATTGTAAAATTTCCATTTATTTTGGGCTCTTAATAAATAGTATTAAAAAAATTGTTTCATTAAAATAACAATTTTTACAAAGCCAGCAAAGATGGGCGGATTTCCCTTTGTCTTGTCGTAAAAGGTTGCAGTTTGCAGCTTTACTATTCCATAAATAACCTCCATAAAAAACTTTAATTACATTGCCGGCAAATCAAATATGCCAATTATATTTATAATCATTTATCGTTAAAAATAAATATGCATATAATTTTTTATTTGTTTTTAAATATTAGATAAATTTAAATCAAACTGCTCTTCAATTTTAATGAATGAACTTGTATCACATTTCAGCTTACTTAAAAATTTTTATCAGTTAAACTAATAAATTTTCTCAAATATAAATATAATAAAAAATTTGAATGAACAAAAATATGAATACATAACTTATTAAATAAAGTGGCTCCATCACATTATTTCCTAATTATTTAATAACAAAATTTTTTTATTAGTAGGTGTGCATTTATCGTTAAATATCTTACATGCACATGTGTATATACATATATATATGTGTGTGTATAGTACACACAATATTTTTCGGCCATTTATTAGTAGTTTCATTTATATATTTAATTAAAATATATCAAGAGTATATTGATTTTTATTTTAAAATTTTAGTAAATTTCACTAATTTCTTCTATCATTATGTGAAAATTCTATTATTTTCATAATCATCTTAAATATATGTAAGTTTTTTTATATTTTTCTTTTATTTGTTTATAATTAACCAAATTATTAGAAAGATAAATTTAAAAATATTTTAAAATAATATTCAAGTCAACTCTTAACTCTAATTTTGCCTCCAAAATCAATAATTTGATTTTCCCACCAACAAAATTCAATTTCATTAAAATAAAATTCCTTTTAAATCCAAAATGCAAGAAGGGTGGTTTGGTAATTATACATAATATTACGTGATTATGACTCTTAAGTAGTCAATAATAATTAAATAAATTACGTTTCTTCATTCCTTCAATGTCTTAAGAGTGTTTTCCTCTGTCATTTTTTAAGAAGAGGGAGAAAGTAGTGAGAGAAACTCTGTTAGCTCCTGCTTTTGCTCCTGCTGTTCTGTGGGACCCACCTTTGCCATCCTCAGACGTACAGACAACAAATAGCTTGAGGTTTTATAGAGAGAGAGAGAGACAACGAGGAGCTCAATTTTTTTTTAAAGTATAGAGAAATACAGAAAACATCAAAACAAGGAGGGGAAACAGCTGTGTGGGGGGAAATAGAGGGTGAAAAACTCAAACTTGAGGAAGATAAACGACGTGAAAACATAAAAGAGAAAACTTTTCGGGAGAGATAGAGCAAAGTTGAAAAAGGAGGGAAGAATTTGAAAGCTGTTTGCTGATTTGGGAATCTGGGGTTGTATTTGGATGAGTTAAAGAAGATTATCAATATCTTCTTTGGTGACATCGAATGGTAATTTTTTGAAAACTAAGCTTAAGGAAATGTTTTCAGCTGTTTTTGAATGTGTTTATTACGTGTGCATGTAATTTCTATTGATGGTCATCTTGCCAAGTTTTCGTTTTTTTAAGTTTGTTTATACAGTTTTGTGGCTGTAAACTTCTGGGTTGCGACTTGGATAGCTGCTGCTGCTGGTTTTTCTTTTGTTTTTGTTGAAAGTTTGAATTTTGGTTTGTTTTTCAGGGTATGTGAGATTTTAGGAACTGGGTTTGTTCTGCTAGTTTGTTTCGTTGTTCAAATTTGTCGGCGAGATGTTGTTTGAATTTGATTGGATGATGTGAAACTGTTAAGTGATAACCAGTTTGTTGCTAAAGTTGCAAGTGGCTGTAATTGGAATAAAATGAAGTAGAGAAAAAAAAGATTGAAATGAAGATTATTTGTGTGTGGCTGTTGCTTTTTGGAACACGAGGCATGTTGGGTAGCTTGTTGCATTTTTGAATGGAACTGATGTCAATTTGCTTGAATATGTTTGATGCAATATTCAACTTTGGCGGGTGAATATACTGGTGGTATAAGGATTTAGTTTCCTTGTTGGAACTTGGAAGTGGCGGCATGCCCTCTGATTGGTTTCATTTGAAAATTAGGTTTTCGGGTTCATATTAGGGAAGAAAGTTAATATTGCAAATGATTGCTCTTTTATAATTTTAGTGCACGTGGAATGTACGTGCTTATTACTTTGGAAATTGTAGTACACATTGTGCTTAGTTGTGAACTCTGGTATTTTAACACTTATTTCTCTGCTTATAAATCTCATATTAGTTTTATTTGAAGTTTGATAATTATGTTTTCATTCCATATTATGTTCGCAGGGGGCTCCGGATAACATAATTGTAGGTTCCCATGTATGGGTTGAAGATCCTGTTTTGGCATGGATTGATGGGGAAGTTATGCAGATAAATGGTCAGGACGTTCATGTTAATTGCTCAAATGGAAAGTCGGTAAGTGCTCTGCATTAATTATCATTCAGTTATCTTTGTACTTGAAATTAATTACGGCTGACCAAGTAAAGAAACAATAGCTAAGGATATAAAAAGAAATTTTGCTTTCTGTACGGAGGAGTTGATTTTAGCTCTTATGCCACTTATCATCGACATGTAGTAGGATTGTATGGAAAATCTTCTTGTAGTCATATCTTTGTATTGTACTGCATTAATCCAGAGTAATGATCGTAGTTGTTTGTTTCTACCAACATTAGCATATAGTTGTATTCTTTATTGTTAAGAAAATGGCTTTTGTGCAGATTGTCACAAATATATCCAAGGTGTTCCCAGAGGACACTGAAGCTCCGCCTGCGGGTGTTGATGATATGACAAAGCTTTCTTATTTACACGAACCCGGGGTTCTGCAGAACTTGAGAACTAGATATGAACTTAACGAAATCTATGTGAGTCATTTTCCTTTTACATGTCTATTTTATGTCCTGCTTTCACATATTCATACGGTGCTCACAATCACATACTACCTTCTTAGACATACACGGGCAATATCCTGATTGCAGTCAATCCATTTCAAAGATTGCCTCATTTGTATGACACACATATGATGGAACAATACAAAGGAGCTGCATTTGGGGAGCTTAGTCCTCATGTTTTTGCAGTTGGCGATGCTGCATACAGGTTATTCCAGATCCATGTCTTGGATGTTATAATTGTCACTCATAGACAAACTCAGATATCTTAAATTATATTTAGTGGTCTTTTTACTGATGGACAATGGTGTAAGAAAATAGGGCAATGATTAATGAAGGAAAAAGCAACTCTATTCTGGTGAGCGGAGAAAGTGGAGCTGGTAAAACTGAGACAACAAAGATGCTCATGAGATATCTTGCATACTTGGGTGGACGATCTGGAGTAGAAGGAAGAACAGTAGAACAACAAGTTTTGGAGGTTGGATGAGTATATTATTGCACGTATTGAATTTCTAAAACTTGAAAGTTCCATTTGTAGCTCAAGAATGTCATGTAATTATTTGAGAAAAAACAGTAATCAGGTACATATTGATGTCCTTTTTGTTGTTGGATACTACAGTCCAACCCAGTTCTTGAAGCATTTGGCAATGCTAAAACAGTGAGGAACAACAACTCAAGGTAAGCATTAGTTATTAATTGAAGTATAACTTCAATGATTGCTCAATCATGCACGTTTTCGTTCATCTCTTGGTTTACAAGTTTCTTGCTAATCTGTCTATATATGTTAATGGCGCCACACCATAGTCGTTTTGGTAAATTTGTTGAAATCCAATTTGACAAGAATGGGAGAATATCGGGGGCAGCTATTAGAACTTATCTTCTTGAAAGGTCCCGTGTTTGCCAAATTTCCAATCCAGAGAGAAATTACCATTGCTTTTACCATCTTTGTGCAGCACCTGCTGAGGTATTTCGCAATTTTATACTCGTTGGTTTCTGTTACATTGTTAGTGGCTATTTATTTACATTAACATAATTTTTTAAAATTCTTCAAATATTTGCAGGATATTGCTAAATACAAATTGGGTAGCCCAAAATCATTCCATTATTTAAATCAATCAAATTGTTATGAACTGGATGACGTAAATGACGCTCACGAGTATCTTGCTACCAGAAGGGCTATGGATATAGTTGGAATCAGTGACCAAGAACAGGTATCTCTTTGTTTAGTTTCGAGACTGTATATTTCAGAAGTCAAGTAAATTTCTGATCTTTATGGTCTTTTGCAGGAGGCAATTTTCAGGGTTGTGGCTGCGATTCTTCATCTCGGTAATATCGATTTTGCCAAGGGGAAGGAGATAGATTCATCAGTCATTAAAGATGAAAAATCTAGATTCCATCTCAATATGACTGCAGAACTTCTTAGGTTTGTCCCTTTTGGTTGTTTGGTACAGATGTTGATAACTATAACCATTCTTTGTTTACTAATCAAGTCATGTATAGGTGTGATGCCCAGAGCTTAGAAGATGCTCTAATTAAACGTGTGATGGTTACACCAGAAGAAGTTATCACAAGAACTCTTGACCCTGTTAATGCAGTTGCCAGTAGGGATGCTTTAGCCAAGACAATATATTCTCGCTTATTTGACTGGTAAAGAGCACATTAAACCAAGCTCTGTTCCCTTTTCTCTGCTATCCTTAGATCGCGCAAATTCCATTCTAGTCCCATTTGATTGAGTATTGTGATCATTGTAGTTTAGTTAGATTTCTTGAAAAGTACTTTTGCAGATTGTGCGCACTAGATTATCATGTTGTTTAAATTGTTCTGTTCAATTTATATTGTTCTGTTCCATGCAGGCTCGTGGAGAAGATTAACATTTCAATCGGACAGGATCCAAGTTCGATGTCAATCATTGGAGTTCTTGATATTTATGGGTTTGAAAGTTTTAAGTGCAATAGGTAAGTCAAAAGCCAAAAAGAACAAAAAAGAAGTTGAGCAAGCAAATTAAACCCTGACTTGTTGGTTCTCTGCTTACATATGTTCACATTTAACAGTTTTGAGCAATTCTGCATCAATTTCACAAATGAAAAGCTGCAACAACATTTCAATCAGGTGAGTTCTTTTTTCATTTCTTCTTTTCTAGTGAATCTGGCTTGTCTTTGAGTGGATAAGACTGATTTTTGTAATTGTTTGTTTGCAGCATGTGTTCAAAATGGAGCAAGAAGAGTATAGTAGAGAAGAGATAAATTGGAGCTACATAGAGTTTATTGACAACCAAGATGTGTTGGATCTAATTGAAAAGGTTTCAAGGACTTAGATATTTGGAGTTTTAAACTTACGTTGTCATCTAATAAGCAATTAGATATCTAAGTCATTATCAAATGAAATCTCATGTAATAAATGTGCAAATTAATTTTTGACAGAAACCTGGAGGAATAATTGCACTCTTAGATGAAGCCTGGTACGCCTTTTGGTCAACTTTGATTATTGAAGTTTCAAGAATTGATTAACTTAAGATTTTGGTTAATTTTCTTGTTTTTGTGGATGATGTTCCTTTTCTAAGACTGGTAAAATACTTTCCTTCTTGTTTGATGCAGCATGTTTCCCAAGTCTACACATGAAACATTTGCACAGAAGTTGTACCAGACATTCAAAAATAATAAACGTTTTATCAAACCAAAGCTTTCCCGTACTGATTTTACTATATCACACTATGCTGGGGAGGTATAGTTATCATGCCTTTGTTAAATAAGCTTCTTTACTCAGTTTGATTGGGGAAAGTTCGTTGTATTTTCCTTAGATTCTGAAATCACTCCATAATCTGTAAGGTGACTTATCAAGCCAACCACTTTCTGGATAAAAACAAAGATTATGTGGTAGCTGAACACCAAGCTTTGTTTACTGCTGCAAAGTGCCCCTTTGTGGCGGGTCTGTTTCCTCCGCTTCCAGAAGAATCATCAAAATCATCAAAATTTTCTTCAATTGGATCTCGCTTTAAGGTAATGAGCATCTATTTTCCTTCTCAAATACCTTTTAAATTGAGCAACTATTTTTGCTGGAGTTCAATTGGATCTCGCTTTAAGATGACAGGCATGCTCATATATTGCTCATGGCATGGGTCTTTAATTTCTCCTCATTGGTTACAAGCACCTGTTTCGAGAAATAATTTGGTGAATCACTTTATCTAAATTGCAGCTGCAACTTCAATCTCTAATGGAGACCTTGAGCGCAACAGAACCTCACTACATTAGATGTGTGAAGCCAAATAATGTTTTGAAGCCTGCTATTTTTGAGAATCTCAATGTCCTTCATCAATTACGCTGTGGTGTGAGTTCATGTGCTCAATAATAATCTATCAACTCTCCTATGAAGACCAGATTGCTCAAATTTTATTATTTACTCTATTCTTTTGCCCCAACTAACTTTTTTTCTTACACATGTAGGGTGTCCTTGAGGCAATTCGTATCAGCTGTGCTGGTTACCCCACGCGGCGTACTTTCTATGAATTTGTTAATCGTTTTGGTCTACTTGCTCCGGAGGTTTTGGAAGGAAAGTAAGTCCATAATCTCTGCAGATTTTTCCATGATGACGGAGATTTAAGAGATTGTATGAGACCCATTGGTAAAATTGTTTGATATCAAATAGAAATCCAATTCTCTTTTCTCCCTTCTTTACAGCTACGACGATAAGGTTGCCTGTCAGATGATCCTTGATAAGAAGGGATTGCAAGGATACCAGGTGATTGGGCTTCTCTTTTTTTTTTCAAGTTTAGTTAATTGTAATTCCTTTTCTTGACTTTCTAGATTTGTTTCTTTGCATACTGAGAAATATTGCTTCCTTTGCTCTTGTATATCAGTGTATAACAAAAGATTGTCTTTGATGCATGTATGTGTTGCAGATAGGTAAGACAAAAGTTTTCCTCAGAGCAGGACAGATGGCTGAGTTAGATGCTAGGCGAGCAGAGGTGCTTGGAAATGCTGCGAGAACCATTCAACGTCAAACGCGTACTTATATTGCTCGCAGAGAGTTCATTGCATTACGAAATGCAGCTATGACATTGCAGTCTTATTTGCGAGGTATATCCATTTGGATTCTGTTAAATTTGCCTGCCTTAATTTATTGTTGGGTTCCAATTTCAACCTATTATTATTAGATATGTGCTGTATCAATGACAAATGAATTGTTATTACCTAAATGAGCTGAAACTGCATGAATCTTATTTGTGTAGTTCCGTAAAAGTTCCTTAAAAGGAGATTTGACTCTTGACTCATAGAAACTTCCCCCTTGGACTATGGGTTTACTTTTGACTGATTGTTCTTTACTTCCAAATTAGCAATTAATGCCTGCATCAACTTTGATGGTGATATGAGAAGTTCCTTGGTTAATTATGGTGGTAATAGAGAAATTCTGATACTTTGAATGTTTTTGTTCTGCTCGTGGTTTTGTGAGACAATAAGTTCCATCTTGGCATGTCACTTTTAGAAAAATGTGTTTGATGTAAAATAAGATACAGACAATATCCAGCTGTTCCAGATCTCCACTAGATTCTATATTAGCTCATCTGCTTGGAAGTTTAACGTGCTACTGTTCTGTTTTTTGCAGGTGAAATGGCCCGCAAACTATATGAACAGTTGAGACGGGAAGCTGGTGCTCTGAAAATCCAGAAGAATTTCCGGGCATATGTAGCCCGAGCATCGTATTTAACAGTTCGATCATCTGCCATATTGTTGCAGACAGGCTTAAGAGCAATGGTTGCACGTGATGAATTCAGGTTAAGGAAGCAAACTAAAGCTGCTACCATCATCCAGGTAACATCACCTATCTGTAACTCAACCTTTATTTATGTTATAGTTAATTAGCTGGGTGTGTGCAACTGTTCTTACAAGACTGAATTTTATAATAAATGTTTCTGATGCTCATATATTTTTATCTACCTGTCATTTGCAGGCTCAATGGCGTTGCCACCACGCATATTCTTATTACAAGAGACTTCAGAGAGCAATTATTGTTTCTCAGTGTGGCTGGAGATGCAGAGTTGCTAGAAGAGAGCTCAGAAAGCTTAAAATGGTTGGATTTCAATGCTAATTTGTTATTCCGTATTTGTCACAAATAATTGGTTTGGAACTTATTTGTGTGTGAGAATAAGGGTAAATGCTCACTATTCATTTATATTTATTTAGGCGGCACGAGAGACAGGAGCTCTTAAGGAAGCAAAAGATAAGCTTGAAAAGCGTGTGGAGGAACTTACATGGCGTTTGCAAATTGAAAAGCGATTACGGGTAGGGTAATTGTATCTTGGTCTCCTAAAGATTATATTCTTTCCATGATGCTCATTGTTCTTAATCGTAATTTTCATTTTTTTTTTTCCTGAAACTCAAGACTGATCTTGAGGAGGCAAAAGCCCAAGAAGTTGCCAAGCTGCAGGAAGCATTGCATGCAATGCAATTGCAAGTAGAAGAAACTAAATTCATGGTTATCAAAGAAAGAGAGGCAGCTCAGAAAGCAATTAAAGAAACTCCTCCAGTCATTAAAGAAACCCCTTTTATTGTTCAAGATACAGAAAAGATTAATTCATTGACAGCTGAAGTTGAAAAAGTGAAAGTAAGCTTGTTAAGTTTCAGGATGATGATCAAACTGTAATTTGATACTGCATTAATCCTCTATTGTCAAGACTACATCTATGAACATCTTTTGTGGTACAGGCTTTGCTGCAATCACAAACGCAAACTGCAGAAGAGGAAAAGCAAGCTCGCACAATTGCTGAGACCAAAAATGGGGAATTGACCAGGAAGCTGGAATATTCAGAGAAGAAAGCTGATGAACTTCAGGATTCTGTACAGAGGTTTGTAACAGATGTTCCTGGTGAAAGCATATGAAAAATATTTCATGTCCTTCAGCTAATATCACATTACATTTAATGTAGTCCCTGTCTCAATTGTCTCCATGTGCCATTACTGTCAGTCTCTTCTAGGTGGGGCTGGTTTGACAAAATTACATCTTAAACTCTCTGCCAGTGATTATTGGTTAACTGTCTGAGAGCAAATTTGTATTTTTCATGTTTACATGCTTCATGATCATGATGTCCTGAATTAGTTTGATAGTAGTTTGCATATTTGCTAATGCCAATACTCATTCTTTTCCCCAACATTGGGCAGAGTGGGCCAAATAGCAAACTTTGTGTTGACTATTTTCTTTTTCTGTGAGGCAGACTCGCAGAGAAGGTTTCAAATTTGGAATCAGAGAATCAGGTACTCCGTCAACAAGCACTTGCAATATCACCAACTGGTAGAGCTTTAACTGCTCGGTCAAAAACAACAATTATTCAGGTATAGATTGCATTTTCTGCTATTCATTGAATTTACACACGAATGTTCATGAAAATGAATGCTAAAGTTTCTCTTTGAATTGCAGAGGACTCCGGATAATGGAAATATTCTAAATGGAGAAATGATGAAAGTGCCGGTAAGAGATAACTGTTGCTGCTAGCCTGCTTAGAGTATGCTATATTCCTATCTGATGAAATACTGAAACTTTCTTCCAACTTTTTCTGGATGTATTAGGATTCTGTACTCACTCTGCCTAGTCTACGGGAAGAGGAAACTGAGGACAAGCCCCAAAAATCTCTTAATGAGAAGCAGCAGGTATGCAGTGTATCTTTCTCTAGTATCTTCCTCCAAGGCATTCCTCCCTTACCCCCTTCTGGTTTTAAATCCAAATCTTCTTCCCTGGTGCAGGAGAACCAAGACCTTCTAATTAAATGTATTTCACAAGATCTCGGATTCGCTGCGGGCAAGCCTGTTGCTGGGTGTTTAATATACAAATGCCTCCTTCATTGGAGGTCATTTGAGGTTGAAAGAACCAGCATTTTTGACCGTATTATTCAAACAATAAGTACATCAATAGAGGTAACTCTAAATAATTATGGTGATTCTCAGACATATATGTATTTGACATTCAACCCATATTAAGCCTAGTGAAATGAATTCTGTTTTTGAAATTAACATATTTATTGGAAGGTAGTGAATGAAGTGGATAATTAGTTATGTTTTTTACAATATTTTGTAAGTTGTCTATTGATGTTTTAAGTTATTGCCTACTGAAGGTTCAGGACAACAATGACAAACTGTCCTATTGGTTATCAAATTCATCGACACTGCTGTTGCTACTTCAACGTACACTGAAAGCAAGTGGAGCAGTAAGCTTAACTCCACAACGACGGAGGTCAACGACAGCTTCTCTGCTTGGAAGAATGTCTCAAGTAAGAATTTATTTCTTCTCTGTTTAGATTTCTATGCTAACGCATGTCATTTATCTCAGCACTTCATTTTATTTCTGATTAAAATGTTAGGGTTTTCGAGCTTCTCCACAGAGTGCTGGGTTCTCATTTCTTAATAGTCGGGTGCTTGGTGGATTGGATGACTTGCGACAAGTTGAAGCAAAGTATCCGGCTCTGCTTTTTAAGCAGCAACTCACGGCCTTCCTTGAGAAGATATACGGAATGGTTAGAGACAATTTGAAAAAAGAAATTGCCCCATTGCTTGGATTGTGTATTCAGGTAACTGATACACCTTTGTAATTTATTATTGATTAGAATTTAATTCTGTGTTGCATGAAGAGAAAATTTTCCTATCATTTCAAGTGTGTGTGCATGCCTTTCCTCTACTTGGGTAACCAATTTATGCCCGCTCTATATCATGGTCCATATTCTCGATGCAGGCACCTCGGACTTCCCGGGCTAGTTTAGTGAAGGGGCGTTCCCAAGCCAGTGCCGTAGGTCAGCAAGCTCTGATTGCTCATTGGCAAAGCATCGTGAAAAGCTTAAATAAATATTTGAAAACGATGAGAGCCAACTATGTGAGTATAATTGTTAAAGCAGCAGCCAAAAGTTTTTTCTTTCTCTTCTCTTTTTCTCATCATTTAGCATCACTATCTTCTCCATGTGATTCCACAGGTTCCTCCATTCCTAATCCGCAAGGTTTTCACGCAGATATTCTCATTTATTAATGTTCAATTGTTTAATAGGTAAAATTCATGGCAATTCCAATTTCTCAGTCATATTTCCTACGATACAATGTTTAAAAAAAATTGAATAACATTGAAATTTTGATCTGCAGTCTTCTTTTGCGGCGTGAATGTTGCTCATTCAGCAATGGGGAGTTTGTAAAAGCTGGGCTGGCAGAACTGGAACAGTGGTGCCATGATGTGACCGAGGAGGTAATGTCAGTTTATATTTTGCAATCTTTCTTTGTTTCCGAGGAACTGAAACTGATATCTGTTGTACATTCAGTTTGCAGGCTCAGCCTGGGATGAACTGAAGCATATAAGACAAGCGGTTGGATTTCTGGTCAGTTCAATTTATTTCGCTTTTTGCTTCTATGCTGTTAATATTTTCCCTGATGCTTCATATGCACCTTTGTGACTCGCTTCAAATTTTCCTACAAATCAGGTCATTCATCAGAAGCCAAAGAAGACCTTGAAAGAAATAACAAATGATCTTTGCCCGGTAAGTTCTCTCATTGAAAATCTCATTTCCCTACTCCAACAGGCTGCCCCACAAACCTCTCTTTTCTCTGTGTGCATTTGCCTGAGCTTACGCACGCAATTATTCTTGTTTCAGGTGCTTAGTATACAACAATTATACAGGATCAGTACAATGTATTGGGATGATAAATACGGTACACACAGTGTATCTTCAGATGTAAGTCCTAAATTACTGATTATGAGTTGTACAATTTTAATTTCATTTCCTTTTCAATAGCATATTTTGTCCCATTTTGATAAAAATTCTTCTCTAATTGCAGGTAATCTCGAGTATGAGAGTGATGATGACCGAGGACTCAAACAACGCCGTCAGCAGTTCTTTTTTATTGGATGACGACTCAAGGTAAAAGTTCCCGACAACTACATACATTTACCAATTGTTAATTTCATGCATTTCTACAACTCTAAACTGAGAATGTGCCATTTCCCCCTCAAAATGCAGCATCCCATTCACAGTGGACGATATTTCCAAGTCAATACAACAAATAGAAATTGCTGATATCGATCCTCCTCCCTTGATTCGTGAAAACTCAGGCTTTACATTCTTATTACAACGCTCAGAATGATGGTGAGCTTGTGTATTACCTTGCAAGCACACTCTTGTCAACTTCCTGTTGCTGATTTTTTGCAACCTCCAAGTTGAAGTGCTGCAAAACCACCTGTGCATACATATGGCTTTCAACAATTCAATTTGTAATTATAATAGTTTCCCTTGAATCAAAATATCTATTGGGTCAATTCTTTTTCATATTTCTTTTGTATTTTTTTTCTTGGAATATCTTTCATTGCCGTTTTTGTTGCCAGTTTTTGTGCTTCGAGTTGGTTTCTGGGCTATTCCCATGTAATTTGTGACGGTGGCCACATTTTATAGGCCTAAAAATACAAATCGCATCAAAGTTTGTATAATATGATGTGAACAAGTCTTAGGTGAGGTTGATTCTGTCATGTGAAATGACCTTATTCAATCGTACAATATTATATATACAAAAAATGTATTTATGATGATTTTAAATTTACTGATAGATAGATTATTAGTGTACTTTTCTGTAATTAAATGATAGTGGATCACTTTGCGAAATCGGTCCCATTCAACTCCGGAAAGAAGTTAAATGTACAAATTTAAGATAATAACGTGATACTACGACTATACAAATAATGACAGAAGTTAAATGTACAAATTCAAGGTAAAGTGATACTAGACTATACGAAAGTACGAACAAATTATCGGAAAAATTTTAATAATGACCTTTATGATTGATTTTCAGAATGTTAAGGACTGTTATGACGATTTTCCAACAAGATGTACATAATTTAAAATAAAGACAAATTTAGGGACTTAACGAAAATATCCCTCTAATGAGAAACATGAAGGCGAGCCGCCGACTGGCGCCGACAACGGGGTCTAAAAAACAAAAAAAATGTATAAATATGATTAACTGAACCTCTGCAAAACCCTAAACCCTTTGCTGACTTACTAAAGGAGAAGGGAAGAGACAGTGGAAAGACAAAGGAAAACTCCCAAGAAACTAAGAATCAATACATCTTAAAACCAAAAATTGGTCAGTTTTCAGTTCACTTTTAGCCTCTGCTTGTATCCCGGGAAAATTAATTTACGGGAAAGTTTACTCCTTTTGGCTCACTTCCTCTTCCTAAGCTTAAATTCTTTCTGGGAATTCTTTTTTCTGTAAAAGGGTGTGTTTTATTCAAAAGAACATGGAAATTTAGTGGAAAAGTTTTTTCTATCCTGTATCCAGTTGAGGAAACTTGTCTTCTTCTGGCTAATTTTTACTATTTCTGACGTTTTTGCGTTTTTTCGCGTAATAAAAAGCTGCATAAAAATGTTTTATTGGATTTTTGCCTGAAGGGAAACTTGTTCCGGAATAATTGGATTTTTTCTCGTTGATGAGGTTCTACGATAGATGTTAGTTTGTTAGTTTTGTTGGGTGTCTATGAGAATTGAAATTCGTTTGAATATTCCTGACATTTTCTCTGCAATTGATTAGCTGTTATTTGGTGATGTGCAGGTTTAACCCGATAAAAGAGACTTGCATTCGGGTTGTATATTACTGTTGTTAGCATCATTAACTCAACACACATTTTTTTTTTGTTTTAATTATAGGTTTGTAAATACATATACTTTGAGTTATAAATGGCTATTGATGGGAGTTTCAGTCTTCAATCTGCGCTTGAGAGGTTTCTTGCCCGCTTCCCTAAGCTTGGAGGTCTACCACATTTTGATTACCTTGCTAAAAAGGTAAGGTGGACCACATTTCATTTGGTTCTTGAAAAATTTGATGGTAAGAAGTAAGAAAAAGAGGAAAGGGAAAGATGAAAAGAAATTCAAAATCTGTATAAAATCAGACTTCCAGTTGGAGGAAGATTTCTAATTCATATTTCCCAGGAAATTTGGAAGAAGTAGAAATATTCAGTTTCATGTTTGTATCTTTACGTTTTATTGCTTGGTTTAGAGAAATTATATTGTTTGTGTGAACTACACAAACCGTTGGTTTTTTGTAGTGTTCTCTATTGATATTTGCATTTTTGGGTTTGGGTTGCAAGGGTAACAAGGTGACAGAAGAGGAAGTGGTGAATTCAGTGGCAGAGCTTTCTTTGCACCCTCATTATACGATTCCATTGATAGGGTGTTTCCGGCCAATAGCACAGAAGATTGTGGACAAAGCTGTGGCTTTGCTTCGTCTTGTTCCCGATCTAAGGTCAAATTCAGATGAGCAAGTGCAAAAACTAAGATGTCTAGCTGATGCTGAAGTTGTTGATGTCATTCAGTTTCACGTTCAAAGTGGGAGGGGATTGAATCTTCACGAACTTGCTTGCCTGGCTTTCTGTCGTGTGCTTGATTTGTCTCCTCTTTTGTTGGGGTAAAAGTTTTGTATGATTTTCTTTGTTGTCTTTAATCAATTGCATGTACACATGTTAATTGCACCGATTGAGAATAACTCTGAAAATAATAAATTTATGTAAATGCATTGATGAAGAACAGGCTGAGAACCTTCTATAAATCATTAGCTGAACCGGACCAATCATATGGATTTGGATGCATATCATTTCTTAAACTAATGAAACGAACCTGCACTTAAAAATGAGATAAACCTCTCATTAGAGACCTGCCCCCTTTCCAATGCCAATTATTGTTGGTTTTAATGCATGGTTAAAAGAAATATAAATTTAAATTAGAGGTTTTCTTACATTATGCTTCCACTTCATGCTCGGTTATTTAATGCAGGTCGGTATTAACTTATTTCAAATTTGCTCCACCTCCTTTTGAACGTTTGATGAAAAGAACAGTCCCGGAGTTGTCTCCAGGGGTATGTACAATATTCTTCTGATTACTATTTTTATTTATTTATTTATTTTTGAGTGCGTGCATGCATATCTGTCTGATTTAAATTTAACATAGATTATGTTGGTTGATATGTCTAATGTGGATTGTTCATCTGGCAATGCTTGCTTCGCTTCCTTAATGATATGAGCATTATGCTTACAAGTATTTAATTTAGGAACCAAGGGCGTAGTTGGTAGTTCATAGTCTCCTAAGGATTTACCTTCTTAATGCTTCTCACATTTCATTGTAAAGTTGATTGATCAAGAACATTGTGTGACTCTTTTAGAATTTCTTGAGGATTTCTTAGGGGTTTATAGTATCTCTCTCTTTTTGGAATATTAAAACGTGCTGATGAGTTATTGGTATAAGAAATTGATTTGATGATTTGTCATGTCAGAGACTTCTATGGAAGATTGAACATGTAAATTTTTATACTTTCTCCTTGAACTATTATTTAGCTCGATCAGATCTTTTGGAACATAGTGATGCAGTTTTTGGGATTGATCTTGTGCAAGTTGGAGTATTATGCATATGGAACTTGATAGGCAGGACACTTTTTTAAGAATACTTTCAGTGTTTTTCTGTTGAGATTCAAGAAGATATTACATATCATAATTTTAATAGATTTTCTTCTTGATAGAATTTTAACAATCTTCAACTGGGTCACTTGCTGGATTTTATATTATCTTTTCAGGTTATAAGTCATTACTTGAGTGCTGCTAGGACATCTTACCGCCTCCTCATAGTTGAAACCGAGA
The DNA here is from genome assembly GCA_022749755.1 of Azadirachta indica. NCBI lineage: Eukaryota > Viridiplantae > Streptophyta > Magnoliopsida > Sapindales > Meliaceae > Azadirachta > Azadirachta indica. The sequence continues at coordinate 3,436,506 of CM040442.1, read as the reverse complement.
TTCTCTCCAAACTTTGGGATTGGTCCTGTTTCTTGGATCTGGTTAAGAAGTTTGGAAGTCTCAACTTATGCGATGCTGCCTTGAAGAATGATATTGCAGATATAAGATGGTGTGGGGTACAGATACTGTCTATCATTTTGAGAATGAGTGATAGAGCAGTTGTGAACTTTGGTATTCAAGCTGAAGAATCTATTTCATGTTTATTGCGGTTCGTTTTGCTCGTTTCTCTGTAACAAATGCTTCTTAGCTAACAACTTTGTGAATAATTTATTTTGTGACATCCTACAATTTTGTCTTTGGTTTTTCAATTTTCAGCTGGCAGGAGTTTTGTCGTGATACATCATTAGAGAAAGCTTGCTCATATATTGAGTCATCCGACGAACTTAAGTTGGGATCTAGTATTGGTGACCTCAGCTTCAATCAAGAAAACTGTTTTCAGTCTTTTGGCCTTAATTCACTGGTCTCGTCGCAGGTTCATGAAATTGAGCCATCAACCAGGCGCCGAAGATCGGAAATATGGTAGGGGTTAACAAACAACTAGCTATCTTCCATTATGTTGTTTTCAATTATTTATTTATTTTTCACCTTTCCTGTTTGTAGTCCACACAGGTCTGAGAGGAACATTTCCTTTTATTTATTATTGAGGCCAGCATTTATAATCATTTTTTTTTTCCAAAACTGCAATTTGACATATAAGCCCATTTTATTATTCAGGGATAATAAATCGGATGGCAAACCATTTGTCTTGACATCTGCACTGAAGAAGAGTTTTGATGTGGCCTTGTTGGCTGTGAGTCAAAAGTGGCCTGTGCTTCTTTATGGCCCTACTGGCTCTGGAAAATCTGCGCTTGTTAGTAAGTTGGCCCAGGAAAGTGGGAACCAAGGTAATTTGAGTTTGTTGGATAGTTATCTTTATATATATGTGTGTGTCTATCTATATATATATATATATATATATATATAGATGTGGCTGGTTTTATTTCCATCATAACTCGTTTCACAAAAAACCGTTGTAATTCATGAAACACTCAGCTATGCCCATTTAATATTGAGCCAGCATGTACATTGTGGCAAATTATTCCATTCTGAATTCCATGTTCCTGTGTTTGCATCTATATCTAAGTTATGTTTCTAAGGAAACTGTAGGGCAGTTGGCAGTTCCATGTTCTTTGATTTACTTATGATTCTTTATGGTCCTTTATACTGTTGCTTTGGATTTTCTTCTTTAACTATTATCTCTCCCTTTATAGTTCTGTCAATTCACATGGACGATCAAATTGATGGCAAGACGTTACTTGGAAGCTACGTCTGTACAGAGCAACCTGGAGAATTTAGATGGCAGCCTGGCTCTCTTACACAGGTCTGATTCCCTTTTAGATAAAGTGTTTGGGTTTTCTTTCTTATTTTTTACCATTGTCATGCCTTTGAATTTCTTTTTCCACAGGCTATTTTAAATGGGTATTGGGTTGTATTTGAGGATATTGACAAAGCACCATCTGATGTCCAATCCATTTTACTACCTTTATTGGAAGGTTCAAGCTCATTTGCAGCTGGCTATGGGGAGGTATACCCTGTAAACTATTGGAACATGAATGCTATTCTGGGACCCTTATCTATAGTTTGATCTTCTAAATTAACTAGTAACTTAATATGGCATTAGAACTAGTATGAACTACTCTTGTTTGTATCCTGTTATTATATCAAATAGGTGAGTTATGTATGTTTGCTGTTATGTTTGTGATTGTGTTTGCTTTTTTCCATCCACTGGCCTTGCATATGGAGAGGTGTGTCAGAGCTCAAATATTATCGTTTAATATTGTTGGGATGCTAGGGTCTAATTCTCCTGATATAACTGAACATGGACTTTGGTTAGATATTGCTACAATTGCTTGTAATTGGGGTCACTATGTATTACATCTTTTGTATTTAATAGGATTGTGTCATGATTGAGTGCAGTTATTGATTGGCTCCCATATTTTCCCTGTGGTCATATAGTGAATCTTTGCACGTCGTTTTTTTGTTCCATGGCACTCTGAAAAGTTCTTTTTTCTTGATTTTATACCATGATGAAATGCATTATTATATTTCTACTGATAATCACATTCATAAACTGCTCTGCATCTCTGATATTGCTTTCATAACTTGTCTAAGATTCTGACAGCAATCTGCTTTATTTGATAGGATTCTCTTCTTGGCAATCAATTCAAATAGAATGCTTGTTGATGTTTCTGCGACATTGAATTTTGACAGGGTTCCATCACTTTTTTTTTTTGTTTTGGGGTGGGGTGGGGTAACTTGATATCTTGTATGAGTATTCTTTTCTCTTTCTGGTTCTTTTTTCATCTACTTGAATTGAAGCATACGGGGAATTTGCAGGAAATAAGGGTACCAGAAAGCTTTCGTCTATTTTCCACCATTTCAACATCTAAACTTGATGCATCACACAGTGCAGAAGGTTTGATATGAAATTCTAGATTCGCAACTCCTATTCCATTTTGCCATAGCTGGTTGCATGTGATTTGCAATTTTTTCTTGGTTTTATATAATTGTTATTATATATTTACTATATCCACAAATTAGGAAACGAATTACTAATTCTAGCATGCAAACAAGACTCTGTCTCAAATCACTTTTTCATTTGGTAGCAGGTGCAAGTTCAATTGGCAATTTGTGGAGGAGAGTGATGATTATGCCACCAAGTAATGATGACTTGCAGAATATAGTGAAATCACGTTATCCAAATTTGGAGCCCCTTGCTGGAAGACTCATAGGTGGGTTTAGTTATATGTTATATGAAGAATAAGCAAAAGTCAAAACAGGTTCTAAAGTGTGGTTAAATAAGTATTAACTATATATTTTAATGTGTATTGGCAGAAACCTTTGAAAGAGTTAACTCTTACCCTCCGCACCTGGTAGGAGGATTCCAGCCTGGAAATTCTGCTTCCCATGGTTCTCTTGGCAGGTTTTCATTAAGGTATTAACGGCATTTCACTTTCCATGTTACAACATGAGATCAATTGAATTTCACTCACCACATCTTCTTGCACTCTGATGGCAGGGATCTGCTGAAATGGTGCAAACGAATTGCTTGTTTTGACCTTAGCTTGAGGATGAATGGTTTGTCAGCTCATGAGTGCCATTACATTTATCAAGAGGTCTGATTTAGTCTTTGTTCTTACCTTTCTGTTTCTTTCAAAGTTCATCCTATATATTTTTGCTAACAAAATATTGTCCTGTGCTTTCAGGCCATAGATATATTTGCATCTTTTTCGGCATCCGTTGACAACCGGTTGACTATGATAAAAGAACTTGCGAAGATGTGGGCAGTACCAGTTTCAATGCCCGAGACCTTATATCCTTCTCAAACACCTGTTATCCAGGTGTTTGTTGTTTTAATTTGTAGTGGGTAATTCTACTGAGTAGATGCTATCAGTTTCTTATACTGTTGTTCTCTTAACTGCAGAAATTATCCTCAGAATTGAGAGTTGGACGAGTTAGTTTTCAGTGCTCTGAAACAGTTGGTGTATGCACATGAACTTGTCTTATTTTTATGTTTAGTTGGCTAAGAGCTTCTTGATTGACAGTTTGTTTTGATGTAAAATGCATTTTTTTAATGCTTTAATTGATTTTTGCAGTTATATGAACAGAGTAGACAATTTGTCAACATCCATAGTTCTCTGCATGTACTTGAGAAAATAGCCTGCTCTGTTAGGTTCAATGAGCCTGTTCTCTTGGTTGGTGAAACTGGTACTGGGAAGACTACACTTGTGCAGAATCTTGCGATGATGCTTGGTCAGAGACTTACTGTCTTGGTATATTGGTGGATGTTTCTTATTCTTCCCTTCTTTCTTTCCGGTGGTTGATGAAATCTTATAGAATTCTGCTTCTTTTTCCAGAACTTAAGTCAGCAGAGTGACATTGCTGATCTATTAGGAGGATTTAAACCTATGGATGCACGGTTCATATGCACTCCCTTGTATAAGGAGTTTGAGTGCTTGTTTTCTAAGACGTTCTCCATGATGGTATAGATTAATTTGTTATTTTCCACTTTGGCTATGTGATGGTAGATAATGTTGATAAGTAAATTTTTTTGTTTGATTTCAGGAAAATAACAAGATCTTTTCACGTCTACAAAAGATTGTGAATGATAAGGAGTGGAAAAAGTTATTGAAAGGACTTCGGAAGTATGTTGATGAATATCAAAAGAAGGTAAAGAAGCGGAAAAAACCCTTGGATGAGGAGTGGGAGAAATTTTCTCAGAAACTTGAAGCTGCTGCTAGACAAATTAGCTTGTCAGGAATGAGTTTTTCATTTGTAGAAGGTGCATTTGTAACTGCACTTAGAAAAGGTGAGTGGATTTTGCTTGATGAGGTGAATTTGGCTCCTCCAGAAACACTGCAGAGAATTATTGGTGTTCTTGAAGGAGATGATGGTTCACTTTGTTTAGCTGAAAGAGGGGATGTCAGTTATATAAGTAGACATTCTAACTTCCGTATATTTGCTTGTATGAATCCTGCAACTGATGCTGGCAAGCGGGACCTGCCTTACGCTTTACGTAGTAGATTTACAGAGATTTTTGTTGATGATATTTTAGATGATAAAGATTTGGAACTATTTGTTGAAAGATTTTTGGGTGAAAGCAGATCAAATAGAGAATTAGTAGAAAAAATAAGGTGTTTCTACAAAGCGGCCAAAAAGGAATCTGAAGAAAAGCTGCAGGATGGGGCTAATCAGAAGCCACAATACAGTTTAAGGTCTCTCTACCGGGCACTAGAATTTACAAGGAAGGCAGAGAGAAAATTTGGATTCCGAAAAGCACTTTATGATGGATTCTGCATGTTTTTCCTCACTTTGTTGGATGGACCAAGTGCAAAGATTATGAAACAGATGATTGAATTTTTGTTGGGAAAAAATATACCTGCGCCTGTGCCTTTTGATTCTTATTTGATAATTAATAGAGGAACCTCAATGTCTGATGATTTCTTAAAGAACTATGTTCTAACTAAAAGTGTTAAAGAACATCTTAGCAACTTGGCGCGTGCAATCTTTGTTAAAAGATATCCAATTCTTTTACAGGGTCCAACATCCAGTGGGAAAACTAGCCTTGTTAAGTATCTTGCTACTATAACTGGTCATGAGTTTGTGCGGATAAATAATCATGAGCATACCGATCTGCAGGAATATTTAGGTTCTTACATAACTGACACTTCTGGGAGGCTTGTATTTCATGAAGGTGTATTGGTTAAGGCTGTCCGGAATGGTCATTGGATTGTTCTGGATGAGCTAAATCTAGCACCATCTGATGTGCTGGAAGCATTGAATCGTTTGCTGGATGACAACAGGGAGCTTTTTGTGCCCGAACTGTGTGAAACTATAAAGGCACATCCTGATTTTATGCTTTTTGCCACTCAAAATCCACCTACTTTCTATGGTGGTCGTAAAATGCTTTCTCGAGCTTTTCGCAACCGTTTTGTAGAGATTCATGTTGATGAAATTCCAGAAAATGAATTAAGCACAATATTAGAAAAGAGATGTGAAATCCCTGAAACCTATGCTAAGAAGATGGTTGAAGTCATGAAGGAGTTGCAATTGCACAGGCAGAGTAGCAAGGTATTTGCTGGGAAGCATGGATTCATAACTCCACGAGACTTGTTTCGTTGGGCTAATCGTTTCAAGGCCTTTGGAAAGTCTTATGAAGATTTAGGCAGAGATGGTTATTATCTTTTGGCAGAGAGGCTGCGTGATGAGGGTGAGAAATTTGTGGTTCAAGACGTTTTGGAGAGACAACTTCGCATCAAACTTGTCAAAGATGACTTGTACCCACAGGTATATACTCTTTGGTTTGTGTGTTCTAAATGTTGATATTAAGTAATATAACAGTTTCTATTTGTGTTGCTTGCAAAAATTGGTTGACTAGATGTATATATACTACTTGACAGAACTTATTTATAGATTTATTTGTATCCTTTATCAACTCTAAAATTTCTGGTTTTTCCATTTTATTGTTTTTTCTTCTCTGAACACACTATAGTATTTTATGATTGATTGAGTGATGATGTGCTAAAGTGCCTTTTTGTTTCTGGGATTGCTCAGGGACAAGCTGGAAGTGACTTAGTTTCAGAGAGGCTTGGAAAGTATGAATCATAGAACATTTACTTTCTTGGTGTGGACTTTTATTGTATCTAAGGTCTCTCTCACTGGTAATTTCTACTTGCAGTGTCACCTGGACTCGAAGTATGTGGAGGTTGTACTTTCTTGTCAAACGTTGCCATGAGTTACGTGAACCAGTGCTCCTTGTTGGTGAAACTGGTGGTGGAAAGACAACCGTCTGTCAGTTGTTGAGCTTGGTGTTGGGGTCAAAATTGCGTATTTTAAATTGTCACCAGTACACAGAAACATCTGATTTTATTGGGGTTGGTTATTGCTCATATTCATTTCCCTTATCTCAATCTCATTGCATGTTTTTCCAACGGTTTTGGAAGTCCATTGGTCTTCAATGTTTACTGATGAACTGTTTACCAGGGGTTCTATCCTGTTCGAGATAGGTCAAGATTGACGTCTGAATTCAAAAATCTAATTGAACAGTTGAGGATGTCAATGGTTTTAAGACACTACACTGGGGACTCAGTAAGTACTTTTATTTATCATGCAATAGTGTAAGTTGATATTATGCTACTCTTTGGATACTCATTCGTCCTCACACATTTCTTGGTTGTAGACAATATCTTCAGAAATTGGTCAAGCTTCTTCAACTCTTGATAAGTTGGCTGGAATAGTCAAATGTTACAGAGAAGGTTGGGTTTCATGTGCCGCTGTGACTCCTCAAGACCTTGATAGTCTCGAGCAGTTGATGCTGGATGTCACCCAGCTGCACCGGCAGTGGCAGACTATCTTCATATGGCATGATGGTCCTTTAGTGGAAGCAATGAAGGATGGCAGTCTATTTCTCATGGATGAAATTTCGTTGGCTGATGATAGCGTACTGGAAAGGTTGAACAGTGTCTTGGAGCCAGAAAGAAAATTGGTAGCTTGCCTCCTCTTTTGAAACCTCGTCTCCGTAATGCATCCTAGGTCATTTTGTTGCGTGCGTCATCAGACTTTGATAGCTGCTAATTTTAATCATGAAAATCTGCCACTCTATTAACTAAATTACAGCAGAGAGAAATGGACTTGTTTTACTCTTTTTTTAATTATATGTTAGCTTTTAGTGTTAATTGTTCTTCAACATTTCTAGTCATTTTTTCTGCATGAAGTTTTCTAATGTTTTCATAATTTTTTTTTATTAAAAAACAGAAAACAAGAAGCGGAGTATTCAATCAATTGTATAGGTGTCTGTTTGTTTTCGGCATATTATTTTGTTTACCTACTTTCATGTCATCATTTTATCACCTTCTCTATAATTTGCATGGTCTGCTGCAATATGATTACATGTTATATTCTTGGTTGTCACGGTTTCACTTTTGCAGTCTCTGGCTGAGAAAGGAGGGTCTGTTCTGGAAGATGTTACTGCTCATGAAAACTTTTTCATTTTGGCAACAATGAATCCTGGTGGTGATTATGGTAAGAAGGAATTATCTCCAGCTCTTCGTAACCGGTTCACTGAGATATGGGTTCCTCCTGTAATTGATATGGAGGAGCTTAGAAACATTGCCTTGCAAAGGTATGTGTATTTTGGAAATATGTTCATTGAGAAAGTTTATTTGTTCTCTTGCATGGTCTTAATCTATCTTCTACCTTTTTCACAGAATTGCCAACCCGGGGGTTTCATTTCTGGTGGATCCTATGTTAAATTTCTGGGAGGTGGGTTCTGTTTTCCTCATTTTTGTGCTATAGTTTATTTGATGCTATCAATGTCCATGAGGATATTGGAAAAGGAGCTGTCCCATAAGGATTTGACATCGTTTTCTTGTATATTCTGTCCTATAATAGATGCATCTATTAAGTGAAAGAAGACACTCTAAACTGGGATATTGAGAAACTGGTGACTTATAACTGTAGGCTTCCTTTCATTCCTGTCACCTCTACCTTCCTGTTGTTTAGTGAACCTATTATCAGCTGTCAGCCTGCATGAATCTCTAGTTGGTGCCACAGACGTTTTAGTCTTTTTAGCTTTTGAGCACTTTTGGAGCGGCATTAGCCAAGGCATTTTTCTTCTTTTATCTGATTTTGTAGTGACTGATGCAGTGAGTCTTATTTATGGTTTCTGTAATTTCATTGGATCGGCTTTCATTAACCTGGCTATTCTTATTTTCTTTGCTCTGCAGTGGTTCAGTCATTTACAAATAGGAAGAACTCTTACTGTGAGAGATCTCTTGGCTTGGGTTGCCTTCATTAATGCGACAGAGAGAAATTTAGAGCCTACTTATGCATTCCTTCACGGGGTTTTTCTTATTTTGCTTGATGGGCTCAGTTTAGGTACTTCTCTTTGCTATATTTCTGTACTTGTTTTTCCAATTTTTTGCATTGAGAAGATTATTTATCTTAAAAGTTATATGTATCAACTCTTGCATCTTTTTATATCTTTGGTCTCATAGTTTGAATTGGTACTGAAGTATTATATTGGGTTTGTTATCTTGATCCATGAATCCCTTTGATTTGATTTAAAGATTTCTTTTCCCTTTCTGTTCCTTGAATGGTTTTATGTTTAGTAATTCTTTCTTCAAATTGATATTACGTTGAAATGGCACCCAATAATTTGTCCTTTTCTGCTACACTTTTACATTTAGAGAATGCATCAAGTTTAGAATATAGCAAAGTTGAAAAACATTGTGTCATATTTCAACTTATGATTCAAAATTAATAGTAATATTTATTCATAAAGCAGTGAGGCCTTGTTACCACTCACCATTTAATGAATCTTTTTGTCATTCTTATCTTTTCGCATGTTTCTTAGGGACTGGTATTTCTAAAGGGGACGCTGAGGAGTTGAGAAAAAGATGCTTGACTTTTCTTTTGGAACAACTAAAGGTATACTTGTTTATAAGCGTACGTGTTTGTTGCTGCAAAATGAATCAATCATCTATCAGTTTGTCTTCTATGATGGTTGGCACAATAGCTTCAAACTATCTGTTATATGTAACTGATGTTTTATTCTATTGTTCTGGATCTAAACAATTTTCTTGTGGGATAAAGTTTGCTTCGTATAATTTTTGGGCTCCAATTTCTATGCAATTTTAGTATTTCTTTTTTTCATTCATAAAAGAAAGGAATGCTGTTTTGGCTTAAGTCTGTTTTCTTATTTGATGTCTTTCAACTGCAATGTTTTGGTATTTTTAGGTTCACTATTCTGTAACTAATCTGAATATCTATTGCAATTCATCTTCTGTTTCCTCTTTTTTTTTTAATTAAAAAAAATCTTACCAATTTTTCATGATAAGTCATTAGTTCCTATCTTTGGTTTACTTTGTATGATATTCATACTTACATTTAAGGATACTGGATCTGATGTGAGCTAAGAGTTGTCTGGACTGCAAATTAGGGAAGTACATTGAGTTGTTCAATACACGAAATCACTACAGTTTTTGTAACATGTATAGCAACTGATTTCATTTCTTTGAAATGGCTCCTTTCAGTGTCCCCCTTTTCTTGTATTGTTCTTATTTTTTCCATTGATCAGCAGTATTCTATTTCCCAATCTCATTGTTTATTTGGTTCCAAATATGTTGTTATATAAATTGCTTTTTGGGAACATGGTCTGCCATCATTGATCTAATATTTCTTTTTCGTGTAGTATTGCCAAGCCATTATAAATCTTTTATTTATATATTTATTTACAACAAAAAACAATTTTTTAGCTTTAACATTCTGTATATCTTTTCAGGGTGCACATTTTGTTGACTATTGTGGGTTTGTTTTTGTTGGTTTATTTGAATTTCTTTGGTATATTTTGTTTAGTGATTTCCTTTTTGCTGCTACAGGTGGAAGCTAATGTGCTTTACGCGAAACTTTCAACTATGGAAAATTATGGATGGGGTGATATCGGAACAAATGCTGATATTCCATGCAGTGATGATATGCAATGTGACAATATTTTTGGCATCCGTCCATTTTACATTGAAAAAGGTGATGTTAGAAATCTTTTTTTGTGTTAACTTGTATGTGAGATAGAACCAGTGGAAACTCTTAGTGAGTTATAATTTTGAAAAGGTGGACCTCCATTCCATCTCACTGCTCCTTATCCACTTCTTTTACAGAAATGAAGTAAGCTGTTTGTTATAAAAAAACGAGCGTATAATCATTATTTTTTGGACAAAGTAAAAATAAGATGATCCTATAACATGTTTACTGTATCTATAGGTTACGAGAAGGCTGAGGCTGGAGGTTTTGAATTTCTGGCGCCAACCACGCGAAGAAATGCATTGCGGGTGATTCGAGCCATGCAGCTTTCCAAGCCTGGTTTGTCTCTTTCCAGTGGTCACGGTCTTCTGTCCCCTCTCATTACGCATTGGTATTATAATGTTATATGATGTTTGGGTATTGCATGTGTTACAGTGTTACTTGAAGGCAGTCCAGGTGTTGGGAAAACAAGTCTAATTGTTGCCTTGGGAAAATATTCTGGACATAAGGTCGTGCGCATAAACTTATCTGAGCAGGTTGGTGTTTCTGAGTTGCCGTCTTTTTCCTTTCTCCTCCTCTGTAGTTCTCCTGTGTTCTCTTTTTCCTTTTCTCCATAACCTTCTAACTTTATGCAGTAATTATTAATTGTGCTTTTGGTGCAGACTGACATAATGGATTTGTTAGGGTCAGACTTGCCTGTCGAGAGTGATGAAGGAATGAAGTTTGCTTGGTCTGATGGTATTCTGCTGCAGGTTAAGGCATCTTATCTGAATTTTTTTGTCTCAAGTGCACTTGCAATAGTTACTGAAATACTTGCATACTTTGTGGCAGGCCATAAAGGAGGGTTGTTGGGTGTTGCTAGATGAGCTAAATCTTGCACCACAATCGGTCTTAGAGGTATTGTTTAATCCTTCTTTTTACAATATTAGCTACTTTCTGAGTCAATGCTTTTCCTTCCCTAAAGCTACTGCTTATGTACATCTTTTTATGCACAATGATGTTAGTGATCAATTTCCATTTTTAATAGGGTTTGAATGCTATTTTGGATCATCGTGGGGAAGTCTTTATTCCGGAGCTTGGTCTTACTTTTAGGTGTCCATCGTCTTTCAGAGTTTTTGCTTGTCAAAACCCTTCTTATCAGGGTGGTGGTAGGAAAGGCCTCCCAAGGTCCTTTCTCAACCGTTTCACGAAGGTTGGTTTGTGTTATTTATTTATTTATTTTTTGAAGCTATGGTTCGGTGACCATGCAACTGGATAATTAACCTTATGTTAACACGGATAACCTGTTGCCCCTTTTTCCTTGTTATTGGTAATAGGTATACGTGGACGAGTTAGTGGAGGAGGATTATCTTTTTATTTGTAGCTCACTTTATCCATCAATTGCAAGACCTGTACTTTCAAATCTTGTTTTATTTAATAAACGGTTACACGAAGAGACCATGGTACATCACAAGTTTGCTCAGGATGGTTCACCCTGGGAGTTTAACCTCCGCGATGTAATTAGGTCATGCCAGATCATAGAAGGTTTGATATATTTTTTACCTTCCAATTTGATGTTTTCTATAATTTATTTTATTATTTAGCAAATAATCCTGGTTTCACATCTAATTTTTATGTTAAATCAGGTTCACATGGGAAGACAAAAGTCAAATCCTTTTTCAATATCCTCTATCTTCAAAGAATGCGTACGGCTGCTGACCGCAGAGAAGTTATACGGCTCTACAAACAGGTTTTTGGGGTGAAGCCATTTATAAATCCTTGCCCCAGAGTGCAGCTCAATCCTCGATACTTAATTGTAGGGAACACAGCTATTAAAAGGAATTATGTTCAATCGTCCAAAGTTTCAGGTAGTCAGCTGAAAATTCTGCCTGGTATTCGTCATAGCTTGGAAGCTGCTGCCCACTGTGTAAATCAACAATGGCTATGTATTTTGGTTGGGCCTCCATCATCAGGAAAGACTTCATTGATAAGGTTACTGGCTCAGCTAACAGGCAACGTACTAAATGAATTAAATCTCTCATCTGCAACAGACATATCTGAGTTACTTGGATGCTTTGAGCAATATAATGCATTTCGCAATTTTCGCTTGATTGTTGCTCAAGTTGAGAGCTATGTTAATGAGTATTGCAGTTTACAGTTGGAGGCGTCAATGGAGACAATTATCAGTGGGAAAAAGGACTTAATTTGCAGGTGGCTTTCTTTCTTATCTAGTGTGGATTTCACTCTCGTGTTAAGTTCACCTTCTGCATACACAGACAATTGGAAAAGTATTGGAAATTCTCTTCGTTTGTTGGTTGAGATTGTCGAAATGCTGAGACTGGATCTGGAGAATAATGATCTGCCTCTTTCTTGGTCAAGTAAAGAACTAGATAGAATGAAGAAGACAATATTAAAGTTGCAAGATAACGTGAAACTCTTGCAGTCTGCCAAGTTTGAATGGGTTACAGGCTTACTGATAAAGGCTATAGAAAATGGGGAATGGGTAGTGTTAGAGAATGCAAATCTTTGTAATCCCACGGTACATGAATATTTCATAAAACTGTTAGTTTTTTATCTTCCAAAATCTTGTTATAGTATTTTTTTCTGACTAATTCGTGCAATTGGTTTAATTTGATTTTTCATTGTTAGGTTCTTGACAGAATCAATTCTTTGGTGGAGCCATGTGGTACAATTACAGTCAATGAGTGTGGGACCATTGATGGGAAACCGGTGGTTCTGCAGCCACATCCAAATTTTCGAATGTTTCTCACAATTAATCCAGGCTATGGTGAAGTATCCCGGGCGATGCGAAATAGAGGGGTTGAAATATACATGATGCCTCCATATTGGCTGTTTGATGAAGGAAGGGGATTTTCAATTGAAGATGGTGAACTAAAAGACGTGGAGAGGTTTCTAGTTCTATCTGGTATTCCTGCTAGTAAACTAGTTGAATCAATGTCTAAAGCACACGTCTATGCTAGAGTTGAAGGTTTGCGTATTAATAAATCAATTACATATCTTGAGCTTGCTCGTTGGGTTCAATTATTTCAGCAGCTTCTAATGAATGGCAATCAGCCTATGTGGAGCCTCCAAATTAGTTGGGAGCAAACTTATCTTTCTTCTTTGGGCGAGGGTGAAGGAGAAAAGATAATTAACCACGCTAGTAATGCTTATTTATCGATGATTGAATATTCTGAATCATCATTTGGATATTCTTTGTGCATGCCTGGAGGATGGCCAATGCCTTTGAAGGTAAGAGATTTCATATGGTATTCAAAAGAGGCATCTGTCAGACAGAATTGTATGTATCTGGAGTTCCTGGGGACTCGGTATGCTTCATGTGAATTTCAAAATTGCTGGACTGGTAGGCCTGTAGGTAATGCTTTGACTGCCAGTAACTGTGCATTGACATACTTGATGAATGTAAAGACGTTACAGGGCGTCATGTTTCCGAAGATTTTGAACACGACAATTTCAACCTCCAGTGGAAAGATAGAATATAACCCATATTTGGTTAATAAAATGCTAGGTTTTGCTGCCAATTGGACAATTGAACAAGCAACAGAAAGTGATTTTCAGTTGCATCTTCTCTGGTTAAGCTGGTTTAGTTCTCAATTGCAGCCCTACTGTCCGTTCTTCAACTCTTTTCTGACTTCACTGAAAACAGAGTTGGAGGATCAAATCTGGAAAGATATATTTTGCCTCCACCGGCAGCTTATAGCTCTTCAACAAGTCGATTTAGACTTGCATCCAATTTCACTTCTTTCAATGGAGTTAGTTGATTTAACTGCATCAGATGATGCTTCAAAGGTGCAGAGTAAATTACTCTGTAATGCTATTAACTGTGTGGACCTTCTGAGGCGTAGTTATCAACAGTGGAATGCTGAGAGTGAGTATGACTACACAGATGAAGCTCAATATTTCCAACCATTTTTACATTCCCTGAGCATTTTGGAGAAGCAGCTCATGAAGCTGTTTGTTGAATCTCGTTCCTTTGATAAGCTGCTGCTGTTATGCACTGATCTTCTCGAAGATCACATACTATTTTGGAACAGTGTTACCTCATCTCAGATTGACTTCTTGCTGATTTCATGGCGTACTTTGATGAAGGATGCTAAAAAATTGCATGAATTTTGTCCAAGAGAAGTTGAGCATGTCCTGGTAATGTCTCTGGTAAAAATGATCAGTGTTTTTCAAAAAGAATTTTCTTGTACTGGAATTTAATACATCTGCTTTGCTAAATGTGTAGATGGAAGGTGAGAATCTTGGTAAAGTGTCTTCTTGGCACTTTCATTCAGAGAGGTCTTTACTATGGGTTCATGGTGGCCATCCATTTTTACCTCGATCTGCTAAGTTATATCATCAAGAACATCAGCTTTTAAAGTTAATTGAATCTGTTTGGCAGAAGCAAGGTATGGTCTTGATATTCTAAATTCTCAATTTATCATGGTAACTAAAACATGGTAATAATTATTGAAAATATTTTGTGAAACAGTAAGTGATTCTCTTGTTGATGTTGTTGCATCTTCCATTCCAGAACTTCGCTCCCTGGCATTACAAGGTAGAGCTTTCTTCTTTACAAGTTCTATGGTGGTTTGCAGTCATTATAATTGCATAGTGTTGGGGGTAGTATAGCAATTTAAACTTACTGTAATCACAAAGCAATTATGATTTGACTCAGAAGTTGTGATTGGCCAAGGAGGAAAAACATTTCTCTTTGGTGCTGTCCTTTCCCTTTTCTTTTCTAGTATATTTCTTATGTGCACCTCTTTATTTATTTATTTTTTTATTCTCATGTTGTTTTATGCCAAACATGCAAATGAGAACCGAAGTTTTTGAAAATTTCAGGTAAAAGATAAGTAGAATAGGTTATTGATGTTTTGTTCACTATGTGAAATTGTTATAGGTTTTTTAACTCCTATTACTATGATTAATTTTCTAGGTCTGTGTATGTCATCATATATTGCATGCAAATCTGATGAAGACGATCTCCATATTGCTCAACAGTTGGAGCAGATGTATCAGGTTAGTTCTCTTTATGTTTCTGAATTTTGGTATTATCTGCATGGCTTATGTTTTTGTACTGAAGAACTAGTTTAATGTACTCAGATGCTTATGAAGAGGTTTGGATATGAAAAACGCAAACTGGAAGCAAATTTGGGACATGATCAGTTATGCGATTCAGATTTATCTTCTTGTTGTGTTTTCCGCATAGAAGTGTTGTGTAAAAAGCCTGGTTATAACGGTTGGTTGGACACACTTCCTATAAATGACAGCGCGAGTTGGTTCCTGGACATGGAATTACTTCAAGAGCTTTCCCTGATCCCTATCATTGATCACAAAGAATTGCAGCTGGTAAGATCAACTGTATTCCTCTGCTCTTTGTGATAGCATTTCTATGCATTAATGGATGTTTTTGTGATTACTCGCATATGCTAATTGCCTGTTTAAGATGTTAGTGCTTCTGGAAGAAAATCTACTAATGGCTTGGTTTAGAATGGATCATTGTATGGATAGTTAAGCTCATATAATAATTTTCTATTCGTGCTTTGGCAATTTGAACAATGTAATCAAGGATCATATACTTGTTAGAGGATAATTGTAGACGTTGATATATTGGTTTCAGTGTGGATATAAGGGTACAAGTTTGACATTTTTATGAGGAAATTCACTCATTCTATGCTTTGTTTGCTAATCTCCAATAGCAGGCATTAGGTAGTGTTTCTCACCTTCTGGAGTCTGCATTGAAATATTCTTTGAACTCCTCAACAAGACCACCTCAAACTTTTGTACCTCATCAAAAACTATTGTGGACTTTAGATGCTTGGATGTCAATGGATGCTGGTGAGTATAGTTTCCTTGTTAACATGACAAATTGGGCCTGTGTTTTTTATTAATATGCTAATGACATGTAATTTGTTGTGTGACAGTGAATGTGAAAGTTGCCAGTTTTGTTCTTGAGATGTGGTTTTGGTGGCATTCATTTCTGTGGAACTATCATCCTGCTTCATTAATGGTATGTAACGGGAACTAGGATATTATATTATTTGAAGAATATGTTGGTTGCTTACATTCTGGAGATTCCATGTTTCATGATTTGCTTTTTGGTATGTAGAGCTTCTTGAAGACAGCCAAAGATAACATTCCTCTTCCTCAGCTGCTTGTTCAGCCTGTGAAAATAGCTGTTGTCTTGCAGATTCTGTAAGACATGTTACTCATACAATGCTATTGTTTATTCTGCTTTATTTTCCGATATTTGTTTGTTTTACATTGGAAAAATGGATGGATTAGATGAGGGATGTTTGCACTGGTATGAGCTATCTAGTTAGATATTGATGTAAGTTAGAACCATCAGTACTCTGATAAATTGTTTCTGCATGGTATTTTATCAGATGATGTTTGTCATGAACAATTGCCATTTTATTCACTCTGTATATTTCCAAACTCCATGAAAAAAATATTATGATTAAGAAATTGAAGCTGAAGCTTGTGACAGGAGTTTTTCATTTTATGACATGAGATGCATTCTAAACTTCCATTTTTTGTGTCCAAATTCAGAAAAAGTGTATTTGCCATCAAAGATTATTCAGTTTATGGCTTGAAGCTTAAAGTTGCTTCACATAATCTTTGGGAAAGTCCACCACCAAAAAGTTTACCAAGTTCTCTCTTGTCTATGGCCCGCTCACTTTTCCATCAGGTATTATGCTTTTTGCAAATTATGGAGTATTTTTGTATCCGTAATCGAAGTTTTAACATTAGGATGATCCCAGATTTTATATGCGCACAAAAAATCATTTGATGCTGGGAAATTTGCTGAAATCAAGTCCATTCTTTGTGCCTTTGGAAAGAGCATGATTACGGTATGTGTTCCCTCTCTGCTTTAAATTGCATTTCTTCTGCTGGGTAAAGTGAAAACTCTTTTTGTTTCCAGGGACTACGCTATTTTTACTTAACTTTTCATGCTGAACCATTTATCGTAAATTTGTAAAAATGGAAGCACGTCTGTTGCATGAAATGCTTCATGTTAGGAACTCCTTTCTGACCCTATGTATCATAACTGCCATTTCCCGGATTTTAATTATATTTTCCTCTTTGGCAGCAAGAGAACATTCATCATTTGAGCTCACTTATTGCGTCTTCAAGCCATCGAAGATTGAAGTCTTTGGTGCATTTGTTTATTGAGCCACTGCTTACAGAACTCTATATTCACTGCTCTCCAAATGGTGATCATGTGTTTATTGATTACTTTGTTACTGCAAGTTCATCAATAAATAATAGTATCTTACTCCTTAAATGAAAAAATAAAACGGAATGTAAGTGACTCTAATCTGTGGTCTGTTTTCTTTTTTTGGGTTTTAGGTTTCCATTCCAATCTTGGTTTTGCATGGTTACGGATTGGGGGGTTACGTTTTCATCTCTTGCTCAGCTGTGATGGTTTGGATCCTGCTATGAAATATTCTTGGAAGTGCTCACAATTAGAAGAAAAGATTTCATTGCTTGAACTTGAAATTAAGGTTTTCTTCTTGATTTATATATTTCTATTTGATGATTTATATTTTGGCGTTGTGTATAATTTTTGATACAGTGATCCAATATTTAGTGGTCTTTTTTGATGCGTAGAAGTATTGCTTGTACAGTTAGTTGAACATCAGGAAAAGCTTTTCCTGCTGCCATAAATTTCCTGTTTTGTATAATTTTCAATCCAACTTCTATTGCTTGGCTGTTTTTAGGTGCGGCAAGAATCTGAATATTTGGCTGGTTGGTCTCCCTCAAGAGAAGCTGACAAAAAAAGAGCAGCTGCACTACAAATGCTTGAAGTTGAGCATAAGAGACTGCAAAGAAAGGTTTGCAAACTTCAATTCATGGTTTGCAGCCGCATGTAGTTCAAGTATCTCCTAGCATGTTGACAATTCGGAGCTATCATCGCAATCATTTTTTGTATTGTTTATGTTTTATCAATTTTGAATAAACTGGTATTAGTGTGTTGCTTAGTTTTGTCAAACATTTCCCTTTCTTCATTTAGTAAGGGTTTTATTCTATATTCATCTCCTTTTAGATCAAAGCATCTCTTATTTCTCACAGAGATAACCATGTTGATTTATCATTGCTGTCTTCCATGCTTTTGGAGGCTAACATATTAATAACTGTTTTTTATTGTCTTTCTAGTATTTCTAAATGAATATTTGCTTTCACATCCAGATTGTATTCCGACCTGATCCAGTGAAATTCAAGGCCTTAAAAAAGGAATGCGATGAGTTCCTTGAACTTGTTAGTTCCTTAATGAATTTGGCAGCTAATATTGCAGTCATGGACTTACAGCAGGCCATTCAGCAAGTGTGCAACTGGCAGGTATATTTAGTGATACATAATTAAAATATAATCTTTTTTGGAATATGTTTGGTTAGTTTAGAATCTTGTGTGCTTCAAATGATCAACTATCTGTGTTTCGCAGGAAACTGCATCCAGTTTTGTTAATCGATTGTCGGAAGAATACCCTGAGTTGATCGATCTAGCTCAACCAGTTCAAGTTGCAGTATATGAAATGAAATTAGGTTTATCCATAGTGTTGTCAAGTACTTTGCAGAAGGAATTTCTGGAAAGAATCAAGGATGATGCCGATAGAGTTATGGTAATCTAGATGTTTTCCATTATACACTTTGTTTCTACATTTACAGTTCTAATTTTCGTGCTTTCATATGTTGTCTGTTTGATCTAAATGCCTGTTTGGTTGCCTCTCAGGACTCTATTTATTCATTTATGAGATTCCCCAGAGCCTATAGATTTGGCTCAAATTTAGTTAACCTCAAGAACAAGCTGCCAGAAGATTACTCCCCTGATTTAGATATGCTTCCAAGCCTCTGGGCAATGGATATAAGTTCTCTGGAAGAGTTGGTTACTTTTTCAAGTGACGCCAATGCTGCACAAGTATTTGCTGGCTTAACTGAATTCTTTGCAATGGATTCTTTTTCTTTACTATTCTTTGATTCTACTGTTTCCTTTTTATATTGTTACTGTTGGAAATCAAACTTTTCTTT
Organism: Azadirachta indica; assembly: GCA_022749755.1. Taxonomy (NCBI): domain Eukaryota; kingdom Viridiplantae; phylum Streptophyta; class Magnoliopsida; order Sapindales; family Meliaceae; genus Azadirachta; species Azadirachta indica. Next base: position 3,417,436 of record CM040442.1, on the reverse strand, counting down.
TACCCCTAAAATGCTTATTTATTGTATCAGGGCTCTGTCTTGCAACGTAGAGCTGCCATTCATCAAAATATTCTTATTTGTGTTGCACATTCCATAGCTAATGCACGAGTGATGGATAAGGCCTCTTTCATGGTTAGAGTCTTTACTGTTGTCAACTTGAATTTCATGTGTACTTGCACAACTTTTTTTTCTGATGTGAAAACATCTGTGTTGGATCAGTTATTGGATAAAACATTCTCTGACTTCACAAGCATTTGGATGAATATGAAAGATGAAGTGAAAACCAAAGAAAGTCATGATTCTCAACAGTACAAATTCAGACCTCGTACATTTAAGATTGATAGAGTTTTTGAAGTTGACAAATCAAATGTGAGCAAGTTCTTAGCCGATGCTACTTTCTCAGAATGGGAGGAGCTGCTTTCAGAAGAAGAAATTACTGAGAAGGTGATGTCTCTGTGTTAGATGCAAACTGGTTATGCCTGTTTATGTTTCTTTATGTTGTCAGCGTCCCACTTCTCATCTTAACAGATGTTTACAATACATTTAGGTGGAAGCTGATGATGTACATGAAAGTTTGGAGGAAGAATGGAATCTCATGCAGGAATCTATTCTTGATAGCATCGTCAATGTGCACAATCAATTATTTGGGTCTATAGATCTTGTCTTGAGTGTAAGTCATCTTTGAAAAGTTTCTAGATGTATGTTAACCTTCTATAGTGCTAGAAGACATTTTTTCATGATAAAATTGGAAGTTGATTACATCTTCCATATACTGCATTTTCCTTTTTTCCTGATCAATAAGCAATGTGCATCACATTCTTTCTTTGAAATTGTCCTACTTACATTTTTTAGATAATTTGATTTTAGTGAAAATATGGAATCAACTGTCGGAGGCTGCATTTTCATTTATAAGAAAACTTAAATTATAAATCATTTGCCTGGCTGTTATTATATGTAGTCGAGAGTAGTAGTCACACCCAATAGATGAAAATATCACAGAGATGGGTTATTTTTATTTTAGATTTTTAGTGTGTACACTTTAGAGATTTATATGTATGACTCTCTTTCTCTCTCTCTCCCCAGTCTGGGATCTTCAGAATCTCTGATGCAGACAGATTGCTTTCATTCACTGATTCTTATACGCTCGGAGTAGAAATGATTAAAGGTGATTATAAAATCCGCTTTTTTAGGTTAAATAGTTCACAGTTTGTTAAATGATGAAGAAGAAATTTTATCTACCCTGTCTTTGTGGTTGCAGGTTTGGAAGGTCAATTTTCTTCCACTCTGGATGCCAAGCTTTCACCAGAGCATTTGCTACGCATTTGCTTGGAGTACGAGAAGAAGTTTGTTTCGTCTCATAACTCAGCTTGCAAATACAACTTTTATAAGGTTTTGCAAACTTCATCACCTTGCCATTTCAAGAATTGCTTTTATATCTTCATTTTAGTATTCATTTCCTTATATTTTAAATTTCTTTATTTCTCCAATATTTCTTTATTTCTCCATAACTACTTCGTATAGGATTCAAATGCTCCTGTGATGGCAAAAATGGTGAACTTACTAACAAGTCTTCAACAGCGGGTTCTTGCACTATTAAGTGAGTGGGAAGAACACCCTGGTCTGCAGAAGATCTTGGATCTGACTAACATGCTATTGGCAATTCCTCTGATGACTTCTCTTGCTAAGGTAGTGAATATGGCTAATTATGCCGTTTACATGATACATTATATAGAAAATTTTTCCAAAAGAAAACTTTGGCCATACAGTGGTCATGTTTAAAATTGTTTGACTGGTCCACATGTTAATGCAAAAAAGATGAGACAGATGGTGACTTCTGCTTCTTAGTATTTATATACGTCATAATCACTTTTTTGAGAAAGCTGAACTTTTTGTTTTTCCATTGTGAAGCCTCTATCAGGTTTACAAATTCTACTCAACCAGGCACAAATGTTACAGGAAAATGGCATGAAATTTCCTCTTTCTGGTGTGTGAATTTTTCTAAGTTTTCTTATTATTTTTCTGTTGCCTTTTTGTGTCTGTTGACTTTTGAGTATTGCTTCAGATCTGCTGGAACCCATTTCCTCCCTGGTGACTTCATGGCAAAAGATGGAATTTGAATCTTGGCCTGCATTGCTTGATGAGGTGCAGGATCAATATGAGAAAAATGCCAGCAAGGTAATAGCAACTTGGCTTTATGACTAATAGTTCTTTCTAAATAATGCTGGTTGAGGGGAAACATTTCCTATCTACATAGAAATAAGATTACTAGAAGTTAATGTAACTTTGGCTTATATCATCAAAGCAAAATGCTATATACTGACTCCAACTTGCATCTAGACCTGTTCAGTCAGAACTTCTTTATTAACAGATAAAACGTAAAAACTGAAAGCAAATATCAACATAATATTGAACTGGAAAACTAGACTCTTTGTGGGCAGAGAGAGACTGGGTCCTAATATCATTTTCATTGCAGCTGTGGTTTCCACTATTTTCAGTTCTTGAACATACAAATTCCGATGATGTTGCTGGATATGATCAGTCTACCATCCAGAGGCAAGTGATAAAATATATTGTGGCTGACTTTGAGTTTGAAGTGATTAATTGAAAGTATTTTATCATTCTGGCTAACAAAAATCGAGATGGATATTGCAGTTTGGAAGAGTTCATTCAAACATCCAGCATTGGTGAATTTAGAAAACGGCTGCTACTTCTTTTTTCTTTTCTTGGTCAATTTGTGATTGGTAGAGCACTAGGAATTTATTCAAGGTAAGATACAATAGCTGCTGGATTCAGCTTTCTTCTTTGTCGCATTGGATAGGAAATGACATTCCAAAAAGCTAACTTGTTAGTACTTCTTGCTGAGGGGAGTTCAATGAACTCGCTTAATGATAAATGTTGTGTTGCCTTTTAATGGTATTTACATGATCATGAGAGCAGCTACAATAAGTTTTTGTTTGACTTGTACTTTCTTTAACCTTATTATATTTCAAAATGTTCTGATTCATTGTAAACCTGCGCAGTCCTTGGCAGGAGGAAAGTCTTAAGATCTTATACAATGTTTTCGGGTTCTATGTGCAATTCTTGCCAGTGTGAGTTTACTGTGAACAATTACATATTCAAATATCTTTATCTTGGTTTGGAAGTTACTAATCATTTCATTTATTCAGAATACTGGAGCATATAGGAACTAGCAGGAAAAATATTGAGAAAGAAGTGAGAGAACTGTTGAAGCTGTGTCGGTGGGAGCATTGTATGCCCATTGATAATTTGAGAAGGACCCGGCAGAAACTCAAGAAGCTAATGCAGAAGTACACGGTAAGTGGAATTTTGTATCCCACCTTCAGATGGTAATATTATGATGAGGCGCAAACCCAAGGAGCAACAAAATAATTATTTTTTTTCCTCCTAATTCAAAGTTTGGAGATGATTGCTTGATTTTCATTAATGAATGCATGCTTTATTAAAGCTTTGAAATGATCTACATTAGCCTTTTCTTATTTTGGACTTTGAAAGAATTTATTAGCTTCATAGCATGTGGGGTTTCAAGAATTTCTTATGTAATAGTTAATTACATTTTATTGTCTTGGTATGAGACAGTGGCCGAGCCATCTATTTTTGCATGCAATTGGTAGTAACTCTATGCCATGTCAATTATTTATTTGTTGAACAGGAAGTGCTGCAACAACCGGCAATCCTTATCTTTGACCAAGAAACAGCACAAAAAGGAATGAAAATTCTCTCAATACAAGGTCTAAAGGCTCCCACCAATATCTCAGATGGGAGTGAGGCCTTGTTGAGTTCTGTTTTAGATCTACCTCAGTTTAACGATGATGAGAGGTCAAATAGTTTGTCCATTGTACCCTTCTTTCAATCTAAGATTCCATATGGCCGTCTTTTTGAATTTCAGTTTGATGTTTATGGAATAGGTGTATGTGGTACTACAACTGGAGAAAAAAGGTTGGTGACACACTGAAAAATGTGCAAGTTGAAAGTGCACCAGAATCATGCTCTCTTGATGCTAAAGGTTTGTTCCCTTTTATTAGTTTATTTTTGTTAGATTCACTTTATTATTTCTTTTATATAGCCTGTGTTTACTTTATTAGTTCAAAGGTTTTAAGAACTTACAAATGTTTTAGGTATTGCAAACGCTATGAAATGGTCAGCTTCTCAGTCTGAGAACGAATTATACGCAGGAGAGTGGAAAGGTTTATGGCACACACTTGAAAATATATGTAGATCTGCAATGGATTGTAGTAATCTCTGGAAGGATGTAAACAAAAATGTAGGGAAGAAGAGAGCCTTTTCTGAACTTCTAAAGCTGTTAGAGAGCAGTGGGTTGCATAAGCATAAGTTTGAAATTATGAAGGTAATAGAAATTCCTTGCCGTCTTGTTTTAAGTTGTTTAGGTTTGTAATTGTAGATCATATAAACTGAACACTTTTTCTTTTGATGATTGGCTCTTGATAGATATCCAGTCATTCGAATTGGTTGTTCCTTCAGCCATCTTATGACATGCAGCATCTGCTCGTGGCACCTAGTAGACTATCTCATGCAGCTGCTATTGTTCCTGCTGCCAGTGAAATTCAGAGTTTGCCTGATAGAAGATTAGATACCGAGTGGAAAGCAGCAAACGAATTCTACTTCAAAAGCTTGGCTTCAGTGCAGCTACTGCAACGAATTTGCCTGAAACACCACCATGATTTCACATCTGAGCTGGTATGTCACCTTGGCTGTAAAGTGGTTTCACTTTGGATGATCAAGTCAAACATATCTTTTCATCATGTTTTTTGACCTCTGTTTGTCAACATCCAGTGACTCAATTCTATGTGACCAACTGAGGAACTGTCTCTCACTCTTAAATATTATTCTACAGGCCATCAATTTGAAATTGCCCAATTGTGTTGGATCTCTTTTCTGAGTTACCTTGACATTCTTGTTTCTTGAATCTCATTTTATGCAGACTAGTAGGTCACTCTCTTTTCTCAACCATCTCATAGTCATACAACAGATGCAACGAGATGCAGTCTATGGTTTCGCTAAGCAGTTAAAGCAGTTACAGCAATCTGTATCCACACTTGAGAATTTGTATCCAAATTCCAAGAATTTTGATGGAAGAATTGATAGTGAGTGTTCTTTTGCTGAAAGCCAACATGAAACTCTTAAGTGCATATGGCAGCAGAAGGTTAGCACTTGTTTCTAATTTCTATTTTGTGCCTATTTTACTTTTCCAAAGCTGGAGACTCAATTATGTTTGTTTTGCTATTAATTTTGCAGCAACTCTTTGATAGTTTGTATGCCATGTTGGTTGAGGAGTCTCTTTTGGTGAGAACTGTTGAAACAACTCATTTAAATGATTGTCAAAGTGTCAGAGTTGTAGCTCATAGGATTCATTCTTTCTGCGAGAAGTTTATTCCCATTATCAAAAAATCCAAGGTGCATATATACACTCTTAATTTCGTTTTCCTTGCAATCTCCTGCTAGCTTGTGCTTATTTCTGTGGAAACTCTGTTATAGGAATCATTGGACAACTATCTTCTTGGCCCTGGTGGAGTTATAGCTGTTGTGACCGACTCCTTCCATCGTGTTATTTCAAAACAAATCGAGTCATTGGTAATTCAGAATTTTCAGGTTATTAATGAATTTGGGGAGCATCTGTCTACTTTCCATACAGAAGATTTGACTAGAAGCTCAGTCATAGAGACTCTTCTCAGTCACTTTGATGATTTGTTAAAGAAGGTATCTTAGATATTCTAAATGTGTTAATTGCCAACTTGCTAGTGCTTTGATTTTACTTTTAGGCATGTTGAAAAAATTTTTGGTACTAACATATTCAGGCTACTGTCTGGCTGCAAATTTTTGAAGTTTAACTTTCTAAATATTTGCAGGGTAAACTGATGGCTGAACAGTTCAAATCTGCCCTGGAAGCCGGAAATCACTCAACAAATTCATGTGAAAAGTCCAGTTATAGCAATAGCCACTGTGCTGAATTTGAAACTCAATTTGGTGGAGCCATGACAAGCATATATGCCAATATTATGGATATGTTTCAAAAGCTAGGGTCGTTAAGCAATGATAATGCTCTTTCTGAAGAGTCAATGGGAAGTGTTACCTCGTGGGAGTACATATATAAATCATCTGTAGCGGATTTGAGCTTGGACCAATTAAATGATCAGATTCTGGAAACAATTTCTTTTGCGGTAGGATATGGCATTAGCATATTTCTCCTTTAATGAGTTTTTCTTAAGAAACATGTAATTTATGATTTTCTTGATGATGTGGTTTGTTTGCTCAGGAGAAATTGGTGAACCATCCTGGCAAAGGAACTCCCAGTCCCACTATCCATATTGGAGCACATTTTAAGCATCTCCGTATATTATTGGACCTAGTATTGAGTTTTGGTGACGGCTTCCTGCAGGATTTCCTAGCTATGCACAAAACTGTAAGACAATTCCTTCTAAGTTCTTCTTTTGGTTCTTTCTACAAATCCCTCCCTTTTTTTCTAGCATTCTGCATTTGAAGGGAAAATCAGCAAGTACACATTGACAACTATCAGGAAGAGAACAAATTGCAAATATTTTTCAGCCCATATTAAATGATTGCTTGTTGCAGATGCTTTTGAAATAATAATTTGTGATTCTCTTGTTTCTTCAGAGTTGACTTTCTAATTTGAACATTTCTGTTTGTTTGCCTGCAGACATCTGTAATGACTCATGCGCTTGCAAATATTTTAGCTTCGCTATTTTCCAAAGGATTTGGCATTCCTGCTAAAGAACAAGAAGATGACAACTCCAGTCATGATAAACCTGAAGATGCAAGTGGAATGGGTATGGGAGAGGGTGCAGGAGTGAAGGATGTCAGTGATCAAATAGAAGACGAAGATCAACTGCTTGGGACTTCTGAAAAGGTTCGCTGTCCATGTGCATTTAAATTGTATAATCTTCTATTGTGATTTTTGTATCCATATGATATTTAAAGATGGGTTCATGAACTTATTTCTGGATGCGATAGCAGGGAGGTGAAGAGCAAGATACGTCAGATAAACTGCCGAGTAAAGACGAAAAAGGGATAGAAATGGAGCAGGATTTTGCAGCCAATACATTTAGTGTTAGTGAAGACTCTGATGGTGAGGATAGTGACGAAGATGACAAGGATGAACAACTGGAATCAGCAATGGGTGAAACTGGAGCAGATAGTGAAGTTGTTAATGAAAAGTTTTGGGATAAGGAAGAAGAAGAAGAAGAAAATCCTGCAATGGAAAAGGAGAAATATGAATCTGGCCCATCCGTCAAAGATAGAGATGAAAGTTCTAGGGAGCTCAGAGCCAAGAAAGACATTGGCTCGATGGCTGATGAACCTGGAGAGCTTGATGCTGATGTAAATGATGGAGAAAAAGATGAGATGGAAAACAAGGAAGATCTTGGTGATACAGAAAATAGAGAAGATTTGAGCATGGACAAGGAAGAAGCATTTGCCGATCCAACTGGACTGCAACTTGATGAATCAAATCAGAATTTGGACGAAGACGCTGACATGGATGAAGTAGATGGCACGGATACCAAGGAAGAAGTGGATACAGAAGAGCCTGATGAATCTGCTGAAAATGGAAACCAGGAAGAATTGAATAAAAACGAGGTTGATGAAATTATGGAAGAGGCAGGTAATGAACAAACGGGTGGGGCTTCTGAAAAGGATGATGCAAATGGGGAATCTGGAGAGAACAAAGAAACGAATTTGACAGCTCCCAGGAAAGATGTATATGAAGCAGGAATGTCTGATGCTGTTGATGATCATGTGCCTAATGCTGAATCTGCTACACAACCAAATGAAATCTCCCAGGCATCGAAAAATGTGACACCAGAAACAAACTGGTCTAATGGCAATGACATTCATAACGAAATTACTCCTCTGATGAACCTACCTTCCAACAATGCCACCTCTCAGATGGATATAATGGTTGCTGGCTCGTCAACAAGTGGGAAACTCACTGATGATCAATTGAAAAATCAAATGCCACCACAGAAATCTTCTCCCGTTCAGAAAAGCCATGCAAATCCCTATAGAAATATTGGGGATGCACTTGAGGAGTGGAAAGAAAGAGTCAACGTGTCTGTTGATCTTCACGTAGACAACAGAGAGACGCAAGATCAGATTGAGGATGATCATGCAGATGAGTATGGATATGTTTCTGAATTTGATAAGGGAACAGCGCAGGCATTAGGTCCTGCTACATCTGAGCAGACTGACACGGGTGTAGATGCCAATAGACCCGATGCAGATAATCTTGCAGCACATAAAGATGACGTCACTGAGATGGAGATTGAGAAGCAGAATTCGGAAGCACACACTGTTGAGCATCATGCCTCAGTCTTCAGAAATAAGATGGAGGAGCGGACTCAAATATCAAATTTAGAGGAGCTGCCCATGGAGGGATCCCCAGAAATTCAGAGAGATAATGATAGTGATCCTGGAAGTCAGTCTGAGAGTCTAATCTCCCTTAAGAAGTCTTACTTGAGCGAAGAGTTGTATCAGCTCAGCAGACTTTCTGTGAGCGACAATGAGCCAGGGAAAGCCCTAGATCCTGGTGAGGTTTCTGAAGATCTGAAAAATAGTGCTACCGCCCTTTGGAGAAGGTATGAACTGCAAACGACAAGGTTGTCTCAGGAGTTGGCTGAACAGTTGCGTCTTGTTATGGAACCAAATCTAGCTAGCAAACTCCAAGGGGACTATAAGACAGGGAAAAGGATTAACATGAAAAAGGTAAAAATATTGCATTTTTCATAATTGTGTACTTAAATGTGCTGGAAAACCTCTTTATTAATTCTTTCTTATGTTTGTAAAAATTATTAGGTAATCCCATACATAGCAAGTCATTACCGGAAGGATAAGATATGGCTAAGGCGAACAAAACCTAACAAACGTGATTACCAAGTTGTTATTGCTGTGGATGATTCTCGTAGTATGTCTGAGAGTGGTTGTGGGGATGTTGCAATTGAAGCTTTGGTGACTGTATGTCGAGCCATGTCTCAACTGGAAATGGGAAACTTATCTGTTGTGAGCTTTGGAAAGAAGGGCAACATCAGGTCACTACATGATTTTGATGAACCCTTCACTGGAGTGGCTGGCATCAAGGTTAGTCTTCTGAAATCGCACATTTTCTTGCATTGGAATATGCAAAATGATAATGTTATCGCCCATGTAATGTGTCTTTTTCACAGCATAAGCTTTCCCATGAAGGTGCTATTCTATTATAGATTCACATGCTCAATCTTTTTCTTGAAAATTTTTTTGGACAGATGATGTCTGGTTTGACATTCAAGCAAGAGAATACCATTGCTGATGAACCAGTTGTTGATCTGTTGATGTTCTTGAACAACGTGCTCGATGTTGCAGTTGCTAAAGCACGGTTGCCTTCCGGACAAAACCCGCTACAGCAACTTGTTTTAATTATTGGGGATGGTCGGTTCCACGAGAAGGTACTTTTCCTTTTTCACAAAATAAGAAACTACTTTCCCATGTCTAGGATAAAATATAGGATATTCATTGTTCACAGATTAAAATTTCCATCTACACAGGAGAACTTGAAGCGCTGGGTTAGGGATCTCTTAAGTAAGAAGCGAATGGTAGCATTTCTGCTCGTGGATAGCCCACAAGAATCAATTGTTGACCTCAAGGTAGTACTTGTCTATACTATCTTTAGTGTTAAAAGACGGCTCAAATATTACCATCATCATTCTCATTTTTGAAACACGTCCATCTGGTCTCCAGGAGTTATCATTTCAGGGTAAAGAGATTAAGGTCTCGAAGTATCTAGATTCTTTTCCTTTCCCATATTATATCGTTCTGAGGAACATCGAAGCCCTTCCTAGGACTCTTGCTGATTTATTGAGACAGGTAATTTTCCTTTCAAATCTTTTAAGATCTTGGTTGGTTGGTTGGTGGGTTGGTTGTCATTACATAAAATTTTTTGTGTCCGTTGGTTACAGTGGTTCGAGCTTATGCAGTACACGAAGGAATAAGTCATTTCTGCTACAATTTTGTTCTGATAATGGTTGAATGAAGAAGGAAGTTGATTTTGTACATAAGATGCCTGTGTATCGTAAACCGAGGAAAATTAGGCATGGCATGTAAAATATGGAGAGATGTACAGTTCATCTTTGTAGAAAGGAAATGTTGTATGATATACTACTACTCTTAATTATTTATTTGAATTTTCCTTGATGAAAGTCCTGCCGGCTAATTGGCTTGTTCGTCGTTGATTTTGTTAAATGGTATCGCCAATTAATTAATTAATATCTATTATTTTAAAAACCATTTATCTGAAACGATCTTATTAAGTTCATGTATTATTTATAAAAAAAAAAAAAAAAAAATTACCTTAAATAATGGTGGAAATAAAATCAGATGGCAATTGGCAAGCTATTTAGCCACTTTTTATTAGCTGCTTCATATCCACTAAAATATTATTACCATGACTGGGACTGTTGCATACTGACGAGGCAAATTATTGTTGGCTGACAAAAACCTAATGGGTACACACGCCGACACCAGAACCGCACTCACTCTGTTCATGGACAGGCTTACACGTCATTCTTCTCTCATCCAAACAGAACTCATCGTCTGTACCACTTCACCAACCTCACCCCATCGTGCCCGTCAAATCTTGACCCCTCGCAAAAAAATCAACGGCCAGAAAGTTGTCCAATTCCTCCAGTTAAAATATCCATTTTGCTCTTCAGACAAAACCACCTGACAGCCGATTATCGAACATTTAAAAAGAAAAACGAAACTGCAACGTGTCGGTTTATACCCAAAAATTTATCCCTTTTATTCCGGTCATCCACATTCATCTTTCTCACACTAGATCAACTCTCCCTCTTCTCCCCCAGTCTCTCTGCATATATGTTAACTTTCCTGGTAAAATGTCACTATTTGCCTCTTTTCTCCGGTAGGATCCCAACTTCCCGGCGAGTTTTCTGGTCGCCGGAGGAGATTATGAACGGTAAGGTTCATCATGTGATCTGGTTTTCTTGATCCGAATCATATACTAAAAGAAAAAACAGAAAAAAAAAAAAAAGAAACAGGAAATTTGTATTATAATTACTGTAAATACTGCCAGTGTTTTGGCTTTACCAGAAAGTTTCATTCGATCTTGAAAGATGAATATAAGAGCAGCAGAAGAAGAAGAATCTGTATCGGTATCGGGTCAGGAACTCGATATTCCGGGGGATATAGAGTGGCAAATGTTAGATAAGTGGAAGTTTTTCTTACACGGAGCTGCGCTGTTTTCCGGTGTGTCGGCAGTTCTTTATCCAGTAGTTGTGTTAAAGACAAGACAACAAGTCAGTCACTGTAAAGTTTCATGCGTTAAAACTGCTGTTTGGGTTGTGAGGCATGAGAGTTTCAGGGCTTTGTACAGAGGATTCGGGACTTCTTTAATGGGTACAATCCCGGCTAGAGCTCTGTACATGGCGGCACTTGAGGTGACAAAGAGTAAAGTTGGGAGCTTTACTGTCAGCAAATTAGGGTTTACAGAAGGGACTGCAGCTGCTGCTGCTAATGCAGTGGCTGGATTGAGTGCTGCCACGGCTGCACAACTCATTTGGACTCCGGTTGATGTTGTGAGCCAGAGATTAATGGTTGCTAATGCATCAGATTGTAGATATGTAAATGGGATTGATGCATTTAGGAAAATCGTTAGCAATGATGGCGTCAGAGGATTGTATAGAGGGTTTGGGTTATCTGTCTTGACATATGCACCATCAAATGCAGCTTGGTGGGCATCTTATTCTGTTGCTCAAAGGGTTGTGTGGAGTGGAATTGGGTGTTTATTGTACAGAAAAGATGGGGAAAATATGATTAGGCCGGATACAAAAACAGTAATGGCAGTTCAGGGAGTGAGTGCAGCCATGGCAGGGGGTGTATCGGCTTTGATCACAATGCCACTTGATACTATCAAGACTAGGTTGCAGGTTATGGATGGGGACGAGAATGGGAAGCGCATGCCAACTGTTGGACAGACAGTGAGAAATTTGATCAAGGAAGGTGGTTGGATGGCTTGTTACAGAGGGTTAGGGCCAAGGTGTGCATCAATGTCTATATCTGCAACAACTATGATTACTACTTACGAGTTTCTGAAACGGCTTTCAGCCAAGAATCAAGAGGTTTTGACATAAAGAAGAAGATGAAATAGTAGAAAAATGATAGGAGGAAAACATAAATAGGCATATGGTTTTTTACCTAAATCCTGACCTGTTTTTACAGAGTATTGAAGCCGTAACCGGCTTCAATGTCAAAATGCCTGCAATGGCAATGATCAGAGCCTGTGAATTTCTGAAAGGGCTCTCGAAGAACAATCAAAGATGGTTTCTCATGATGAATGATAGAGAAATATTGAAGAAAAACACGGAGGTCTTTTAGTGTAATCTTCATCTAAATCCTGTTAAATTTCTCTCTACTTGTCTATTCTCTTGCCTTCTTTCTCTTTCCTAACCTGCCTTCTGGATTAATAATCTATGTAACTGATGGCAGGTCCTTTTCCAGATAAATGTAAATCTTTCGTTCTTCCACTAAACTTGTTTCCTTTTTATCAATTTGACTTTTGTGTTACCAAATTCCTACTCTTTCTTTATATATCAAGAATGGGAGCAAAACCAGCAATCTTCATTAACTTCCATCATCCAACATTCCAACATGTTATAGTGCTTTTTGAGATCATATTTAAGTGCATCTGAGATTCCATTCATTGAAAGTGGAGTAGCACCTTAGTTTTATGATTTTAAGTGAAGAAATAGAATTTATTTTAGTCTTCTACAAGCAAATCAAGCATTATCTGTTCCTTCGGTTATTATTTCTATTTTAAGCTATTAATTTAGCCGTCTTTGAAAGCATTATCTTTGTCATTTTCCTCTCTTATCAAGACAAAAGGATACAATTTTCATTGTGGAACAAAGTTTAGGTGATACTGGCGGGGATATGTTTAGCTGTGGATAATATTAATAAATGGTGGGTCTATTGATCTCTTTGTAAGTATTATATAAGAATTAGATAGTGGCCCCAAACCCTACCCTCTTTAATCTGTTATCTGCTTTTATGTCTTAATTACTTAAGAATCTTAAACATTGATTAAGAATTACTCAAACATTACATATTTTGGTTTATATGCTGCCATCACATTAAAAACCCAAATTAAATTATTGTCCACTATCGTATATTCTCAAAAGTTTGCATATAATATGGTCTCTATACTGAACAATCCATACTCCATTATCATATAAATATTTATACGTAACTAGCTAACATCAATCACTAACACAATTCATTACCGAATAGTTTAAATTACTATATTATCAAAATTAAGCACAAACATAAAAGTTAACAAACATACCCTGAGTATTGAATTAGAAAAACTGCAAGATCACAGAAAAGGCAATAAGCATTTATACAACAATAAGATTTTCTTCCCTTTTCTTTCATTTCTTTGTAATAACTATGACTGGTAGCTGGTCTGGGATAAGGGCTATTGGTCATACATAAAATAATGATTAGACCAAACAATTTTGAGCCCATGACAATGATATATTCCACTAGGTTGGGCCAATTGGTTAAATTTCCCTATTTATGATCCAGATTTTGCAGAATATGGGATGGTCCTGGAAACCAATTGAAAAAAGTTTTCAGCTCTTTTATGTTATAATAAATGCAAGTTTTTTGAAGGACATTTCAATATCTTCCTAAAGAAAGGCAATGAGATTTTCCTACCAAAGGAAAAGAAAGCTACAATAATTTTCACAGGAGACATTTAAACTACAGATAAACAGTAATATATGGAAAACTGATATCTCCTAAACCGACAGAAGCATCCATTCACAAGCTGAACTACAGATAGAACTGGCAAAAGAAACTGATCAACAGGGCTGTTAGAAGAGTCTACAAAGAGAAAAGTACAAGGTGAGAGACTACATCACTTGGTCATTGCATTAAGGGCGAGCTCTCTTGTTGCTGCACGAAGGGCACTTATATTGCTTGATGTGTTCAGCTCTGGCCGGGGTGATCTTCACGCACTTGCCGTGGAACCACTTCTCACAGATGTCACAGCAAATCCAGAATTCATCCGATGCATAGTTCTCACCACAAGCACCGCACAAAGTCTCACCATGCTCATCTTCTTCTTCCTCATCCAAGCCCTCATCTTCATCCTTCGTCTGTGATGGTTTTAAATACTTTGTCTGAGATTCAGATCCCCGCTGCTTGTCATCCAAACATGAAGGAAAATGTATAAAAATTAATACGAAGAGCAATAAATTTTGAAGTTTTGACCTAAGATAACTTCTAAGACATAAGAGATATCTTTCCCTAGCAGCCTAATTTTGAAAAGCCATGGAAAATAAAGCAATCATGCTTTTATAAATAAATAATAAGACGTGAGATAAATCTTTCCCTAATTTTGACTGCATTCCTAGCAGAATAAACATCTAGCAAACTAAATCACATCAACATGACAAGCACCTATTTATTAATTTTAGTTATCATACAAACGAAAGACTATGCGCAGAAGCCATCTTTTTACCACTTTCGAGTTTGACTTGGATTTGTTGCTACTGTGATTGGAGACTGCTGCCTTCTCCTTAGATTGTTTCTTAGCTGCACCAGTTACAACTTCGAATATTGTTGGGAGATCATTTATCATATTAAAAAGCCGTTTTCTGCATCACAAAGAATAAAGTAAAACAGCATCACCAGAACTCAGTAACATAACATAACAAGTTATTCATCTAACACAAATAAAGATACGAAGAAATGAAAAAAAATTAAAAAAATAAACATATGTGATGGCAGCATGATAAATCCATTCACATACAACACAAACAAGTTTCACTGCATCAGCCAAAAATTAATGAGTTTCACACAAAGACTCAACAAAATCCTCCTAAACTTCATCCTCTGCAAGGAGAGGAAAAATTCACCAAGAAAATAAAATTTTAAAAATCAGTTGTTATACCTGTCAGCTTTATCAAATCCGAATCTGGCACCAAAATAAAATGCAACGGCCAGCAGCCATGCATCACTATGGACAGCAACTAAAGACAACCAGTCCTTTTCTTGCATGCCATCTCTTGCAAAGTTGATACCCAATGCAGGTTCTGGGAGCTCTGGAGGCACTTCTTCCGCTGGTAAATTGACTTCCCATTGCTCGCTAGGGAAGCCATACAAGCAAAGATTCTCCTTCTCTGTAAGTAGCATATAAATATCATTAACAACGAGCTGAAACTAACAGCAGAAGATACCCATGAACGCTACATGACAAACGTGAAAATTATGGATAATAAATTATTAAAACCAGAAGAAAGGAGTCCAAATAAATAAATAAAAAGCATCAAGAAAGGAAATTTACACGAGTACGCGAAAAGTATACAACAGACAAGAAAAATGGATTCCGAATCCAGTAAATAACTGTAATGTTCAAAAGAACAATTTCCTACCAAAACTTTAATTTGCAATATGAGGAAATTGAATCAATCAAGTCTAATCAGATAGTTTGATAGGCTATTCAGAAAATATATCTGGTAAAGATACAAGATACAGTCCCATGTTCAATGTAGTCATCTCCAGAAGCCTTTATTTCATAATTTAACCACGATACATAACAAGAATCAATAGGCCAACCAGTACTCTATCTACTAACCAAGCAAGATAATCAACATCATTATGATCCATATAAGATTTTACGTTACACTAAATGCACTCTTATGAATACCACAAATAGAAAACATGAACTACTGCATAACTTTACATGATATCTGAACACATTGTGAAAGCATGCCATGTCATTGAAATGGAAAGGGTAAGGCCTATCTCCATTGTACTCAACATGCCTTGCAACAATGCCTCTAAAATTCTGTGATTCCTAGATAGAACAGTAATTACTAAATGGTGATCCTGCCAAAGCAAAGCCCAAAGAGGGGTGCTTTGGATATTGTCCCACCCTTCAAAAATTTATGAAGAGCAACTCTCAAGACTTAAATCTGTGCACTTCTCAACCCGATTTACCATTATGCCAAGCAATGGCCCCTTTATGATTCCTAAATCATAACCTCAGGTTGTACAAATATTTCATCTGGCAAAAGAATATTGTCCTAGCTTTCAGTTGAAGACTGAAGCATTTGAACAGTTTCAGCCTCCAGATAAGAAACAGACTATGACGAGGCTTCATACAGATCAGTTTGGACAAAAATTTGCACAAGAAAAAGATGGTACCGTTACTGGAAACTGAAAACATGAACAGTTGTAAATGAACGCCAAGAAAGGTCTATTATTACCCCTGGTCAACTAGTGAAAAAGGAAAACAGATGCATTGAGAATTTCCAAAAAGGACAATAGTAATACCCTTCCCCTCTAAAGCAAAAGCTTCAACAAGCAAGGATATCAAAAAGACAACAAACGACAAGAATTATTAAACAAGAATCTAGTTTTTATTGAAATAACGACCAATACAGAAAAAGTTAAAACAGAAAGTGCATCCACTAAGCACAAAATAGTCAATCACCCAATTGAAGCATTCCAAATCATTCAACAAGAATCTAGTTTTTATTGAAATAACAACCAATACAGAAAAAGTTAAAAGAGAAAGTGCATCCACTAAGCACAAAATAGTCAATCACCCAATTGAAGCATTCCAAATCATTCAACAATCACATATTACATTCTCGTAGAACTGCAAATTGAATGGAAGATAAAACACAGGAAATAAATAATATGAATACTTGAAAAATGGCCAGCACAAGCATTTTCTCAATGTAAAAAGAGCCAACTCATGACTAAAATCACATATTTCACAAAGACAACGAAGAGTGTCAACACAAGGATTTGACCATTAACCACAGCCGCAGATAGACCTAAAACTATAACCATGGAAGCAAGAAAAGCACCCAAACAAACAATGAAAGAGTAGCAGATGTATAGCACAGCAATTGAATGCAGAATTAACCAACATATGAGGCATTCACTAAAACATTGGTCAATAAATACATACAGAAAACAATCCCAGACAGAGAGAAAGAGAAGTAAGCCCTTACCAGGATCGCACTGCTGATAAAATTCTTCAACATCTGCATAACAGCCAAAAGGCATAATTTGACTCTTGAAACAAAACATTTTGAAGAACCCAATATCAAAAGTAAAAAAAGAATTTGTATTCAAATGAAAACTACATGGCTATTCACTACAATAGTAACAAAATAGAAACACTTATAGTTCAAACAATCAAAAATTTCTCGAGCTATCTCTTTCAGTTCGTCTTGAACCAAAATAGTAAACAAAAAAAAATTGCAATTACTAAAAACCAAAACAACAACAGAAACACTAGACTCATAGTTCAAAAGAAAAATCTTCCTTATTTCCCAGCTTGTGAAATCCGGAAAATGACAAGCCACTTTCATTTCACTAAGACCAGAGCAACAATACACTCAAGACAAAATTTAAGTATTTTCTCTTAAATCCTCATTCTCGTTCAATGAAAAATACCCCTATACTAAACAAAATCTTTACCGAGCAAAATTTAATACCAAACAGCATCTCACAGAAACCAAACGCTCAAATCTCATCTTGAAAACTTCTCTGCGTAAACAAATGGCCATGAGCTGTAGAAAACCAAAAATAGACGCATTCAACTATGCAAAAGCAACAGGGAAAACTATAATAGTGAAACTAAATAACTCATTTCTCATTTTCTCAGATATTAATAAACCATGCAAATGAACAAATTCAGAATAGCTGCATTAACTGGAGGAAAACAACATTAAAATTAGAAACACAAAACTCTGGTTTACTTTCTCCTTCATTTCCTCTGAGAACGAACAAGCATGAACTGTAAAAAACCAAAAAAAAAAAAAGAAAACTAAGCTGCATTTAACTAAACAATTAAAAGAGCAGCCCAAAAAAATTCTTAAAATAAAAAACTTTCATTGAAATTCTCGAAACGCGCATGAGGTGTAGAAATCGGTATAAACAAAAACACTAAAATTCTCAAAAAACATAACTTTCTTCCATTTTCTCAGAGATTTTTTCTCAAGAAAATATCATTCACGAGCTTCAGAAAAAGAAACAAAACACATTAAAGCAAACTGAGCCCAAAACAAGGCAAAAACACTAAAAAGTTCTGATAATAAAACACCATGTATCATTTTCTATGACATTTTCTTCAGAAAACAAACAAAGACGACTAAACCGAAAACGACAGGAAACAACTACAAATTCTCAACGTTACAGAACTTTTCTTCCACATTTTCTCGAGAAAAAAGCGCAAAACCTGTAGTGAGAGCCTTTATCATTCCAGCTCTCCGTCCTTTGAAATCTCTAAACACCTCCTCTACTGTGCGCGGATTGTACTGTGCTCCTCCGCCTTCCATTTTTCGAAATTAAATTGAATTAAATTTTCTTTTTAATAATTTTTCAGAGTCAAAAAGAATTTAAGAGTTAAAAAAGAGAAGTTATATATGTATAAGGGATTCAACCAGGAGAGTGGAGATGGGAGGTTAAAATTGAGAATTTGAAAATAATGGAGGAGTGTTTTGGGATGATGAAAAGTAGCGGATTTGAATCTGGAGCCATTGGTTGGGCTTAACTGTATTTGAGAAAACGGTTTGAGTCCGATAATCCAAACCGAAACCTAAGCTGGGTTCAAATAAACTGCGGTCGGTTTGACTATAAGATTTTTATAACTGGTGACGTGCGCCAATGACATCATAGCAGAAATATTTACATCATATAAGAAGGAAAATTTTCACAATTCCCCTTGGAATTTTCAATAATTCCATTAGAACTCTAAAAAATGAGTTCTGATAATTACACTGCTAAACGAAGGAAAAATGATTTTACCTTGTTAAAGTCAAAACTTATACCATACTTAAAAATTACTGTCTATACAAAAACTGTCTGTATAAATCAATATAACAACGTTACGTTTCTATTATCACGTTTACATTGAAAACGAGCACAAGAATAGAAAGAAAATAAAAGCCATAACAGATAACAAAGAAATTGAAACAAATTGAAGCATTTAAGGGAGTACAATATAACATCTTGATATATCCCTGTATTTCAGACAATGCATGTAAGAACCTTAAAATTACAGAAAGTGAAACTCAAAACTCCATAGTTGTTTACTATTTTGACAAAAAGTTTGAAAATACAAGCAAACAAGAGCACTTAAAATTAGAGGTAAACTAAACAGAGCCAAGGATGACTTCCCATTGGAAAAGTTGTTTAGCAGCCCGGTTCTGCATTTCAATGCTGAATTCGGACTGCTGAGATGAGTCCTAGAACTCATCTCTCAACGGAGGACGTGAGACGGTGCAGGTTGCCATCGCTGTTGATGTTAGCTGCGCAACCTTGCATGCTTCTGCCCATGCGCGAATGGTAGCCAGAGAAACCAAACTCTGACTGCTGGAAGATGTCTTCGCTGTTGGAGGTACTCGTGATGTCGGAACAAGAAGTGGTTGATGTAGCATCTTTGTAGTTTCCTTGCTGAGCTTTGGATTCTGGCATGTTTTGACGAAAATGTAAGTCAGCAGAGCCTGAAAGATCTCCATTGCTTGCTGGACTAGCCTTGGATTCTTGGAGCTTCTTTGTGTTGAGAAAACGACCACCAGATCCTCTAGCCCTATTCATTGCATGAACGTGCCGGGACTCATGAAGATATGGCTGCACAGGTTTACAACAGTGATTCATAGCTTTAATAACAGTGTGCCTTATTGAAGTGAAACAAGGAATTTACAAACCATAAGGACACATACCTTGCGGCCTTTGATGAGTTTGTTTTGAGCTTCAAGCTTGGCACGATACTGTCTTCGCCTGAGAATTGCGCGATATTGTTTTGCATTGACATATATGGGCTCATCTTCAGTAAAATCAAGCGGCAGCGGCACTCGGGTAGGAGCCATCCCCATCATTTGAGAGTTATGAATCTGATGACATTTCAGTGACAAATATCTCATGAATGGGTAACAGAGAAAACACATCTTGGTGCAGTTGTACTCCAAAAAGTAATTGGAGTTAAATAAATTTTTAGGTAATAGACTGATTCGAAAACATGAGAATCAGAATCTACAACGAAACAGGTTGAAAGCACACAAGACATTTAGTTAGAAGCATTTTGCATCTACGACTAAAATGTTAAGACTTCATAAAGCAATAGCACTTCATTAAAGAAATAGCTTAACAATTACAAAAATGAAAGCAGAAACTTTCCTAAAATAAAGAATCATTAAGACAAGGAAAGCAGAGAAGAATAATGGCAAAGGAAGATGCAAAGCAGGGTGTAATGATTATTAATAAAACATAAAAGAGTATAATACTCAGTAGAC
The DNA here is from genome assembly GCA_022749755.1 of Azadirachta indica. NCBI lineage: Eukaryota > Viridiplantae > Streptophyta > Magnoliopsida > Sapindales > Meliaceae > Azadirachta > Azadirachta indica. The sequence continues at coordinate 3,397,076 of CM040442.1, read as the reverse complement.
CTACTTTATGCAATTGACATTGAAGAATCTAAAGGTTGGCAAAATATTTGATGCACAAGAATTAGGCCAGCATGATGCCCTTAAAGGTGCTACAAGGTGAAAACTGAAAAGGATGTTCTAGATTCTACACTATGAAGAATCATGAGTTGGCGAAGGTCAATAACGGATCCTGTTCCCATGCAGTAACGACGACAATAAAGTAAACAATTAAAGACAAAGAGACAAGAGTAAGAGAGAACAAAATACAGGAATGGAGCATGAGAATTGTAACTGCATGTCAGCCCAACTAACCGTCAATACAAGATAGTTGGGTTTGCTACGCAAGTCCATGCTCTCCATTCTGTCCTATCAAAAACCATGCTCTCCATAAGCTACACAAGACCTCTAATGCGTACCACACATCAAATCTGACCTGAGAATGTTAATGTTCATTTATTGCATGTCTTCTGGAGAAGGCTAGGCTAGAATATATTCTCATTGAATTTCTTTTCTGATTGTGAGTGTGTTCAATAAACATCTATTTTAATTCTATAGTTTAGTTAGTGTAGCAAAACCAAAATAAATAAATAGAAAAGACATTTTAAACTTCAAGGTACTCACCATAGCCTGTGGACCATAAAAATTTGCTAGCAAGCCACTGAAGCATGGCTCAGCGTAATGGAGCTGCAGCGAAGCCTGCAAAAAGAATAACAAAGCATGAGATTCCCCTTTGCTCTGTGAACCAGCGAATCGCAGGTGGGTATCAACTTACAACTGACTGGTTGTAATCAACATGTGAAGGAGTGAAGACAAACTCCTGAGGCCCTATTGATGAAGCTACTTTAGCATGACTTCCTGCAGGCTTCATGTGAGTTCTGTTAAATCCTGAGCAAGAACAAGAACCACTACATTAGACATATCCATGTTAGTGACAGCAAAAACAAAACAAATCAATTGATTTTAAAAGCCGAACATCCAGTTATGGAAAATCTTGATATAGAAATTGTTAGCAAGTGAATTAAAACTAACCACAAATAATTAATGCTCAATTAAAAGACAAAAGCAAAATAAAGAAAACTCAGAATTCTTGTAATCACCTGAAGCAGATATTATGCTTTGCCCATTAGGATTGCTACCTTTCATACTAGCCTCTTTGGAGCAAGATTGACCAGTGGACTGAGTTGACGATGATTCCTGGTCTTGAAATTGAAAACTCAATTGCTTATTGCCAAGAAAATGCCGTGGAGCAACTCCTGTCTTCAAGCTTAAGCTTCCGGACATGGACGATTGTTGGACACATGATTCAGTTGAACTCCCCCACGACGGGCCGCTAACATCATACATCGATGTTGAGTGTGCAGAGCTTACACCAGAATCTTTGTTACCCAAGTTTAACATTCTCAAAAGGTACTCTTCAAACGTCTTAGACTATGATGAGAACTTCAATTCAATCTTCAAACATGTAAACAAGGAAAAACTTGAAAGAATTCAGGCAACCTACAGCAACCCAACTAATAGTCAACTACTGCAGACATTAACAAATATTAATTACAAAGCAAAACATCAAGCAAATTCTCGTCCTTGAACTAAGGAGACACAAATTGCCAAGGGACATACACAGAAAGCAAATTCTCCAGAAAAATAAACTTAACCGACATAACTTAAGACAATTCCATTTGCAAAATTATATCAATTAAATCAGCACAGCCAGCAAGTCGAATAATGTGAAGACCGAAATAGCCGAAGCAAGAGTTTTTCTATATGCATATGGATCATTCAAAAAATAATCATAATATAACAGTAAAATAAGAATCCAAAAACAAGAACAGAAGGGCTAATACAGTTGAATAAACACTTGCTCTCAAGAACCAGATGTTATAACATAATAATCATCAAATCCGAAGCTCAAATTTGAAAGCAACTCACACATGCAAATCCCAGAGGCTAAATCTCCCCGAAAAAATTGAAAAATAACTCCGGCCCAAAAGAACAGCAACCCATGAACTCATACCCACATAAATTCTTCGTAGAACACGAAAAAATTCATAAACACTAACCCAAAACACAAATCCCCATCATTTTTACACCCACAAATATCAACTCAAGCTTCAAATGCTAGCATACAAAGATTTTTTAACCACAAATACATTTCAAAAATTAGAAATCATATAAAACCAAACAAACCCAGAAGAGAAAAAAAGCCAAGAGAGCAAAAAGGACAGACCTTTTACAATATTGGTAAGGCAAAAAGAACTGATTTTGACAAATGGGCAAATCTTGTAACCTATCAAGTACTCAACTCTCTCACAAAACTACATCTCACACTCAAATTTCTTCCTCCCTTTTTAAAAACCTTTCACCCTCACCAATATTTCCACGTCCATGACCACCTCCACCACCTTGAACACAGCTACAGGATTCTTCTGTCCTTCATTTTATATATAAATGGTTATTTTTTTAAAAAAATATTTTTTTAAAAGAATTAAATATAGTTTTATAATGAGTTGGGCTGGTTGTATTATAGTTTTGTCGTGTTTTGGTGATGGCATAATAAATTTTTGTAATAAATTCTTGCACTGAAGAAATGCAGAGTCTTTACATAAGTTACCATATCTACTTTCCTCAGCCGTCCCTATAGTGTTTAGTGTTTACCTGTACATATTTCCCACGCTCTACGCATCGCACGTGATACCCACTTTCATGTCATTTTTTTATTTAAAAATATAAAAAATTTGTATTTCAATTATATAGATTTTGTGTAATAAACGATAAAAGTAAAAGCATATGAGTTTATAAAATTAATGACTTATTTTATTTATATTTTTATAAAATTATTAATATTTAGATAAAATAGTTATTTTATTGTCTGATTTAAATTTTGATAAGAAAAAATCCCTAGAATTAATTGTACACATCTTTTGATTTTAATTTAAAATATAAAGTTTATATATTTAAAATTTGGTATCCATATAAAATAAATTTTATGTGTATTAATTAACTTTGATATAAATATATAAATCAAATTTGGTATATATTAAAAAAATGAAAAGATAAAATTCAAAAAAAAAAAAGTGAGTGATGTTAATATTTCTCTATCATCTAAAAATGAAGCAACGAAAAAAAAAAGCTTGGGAAATGAGAAATCATCAAAAAATTGCTAGAGCTCCACGTGGCAATTTTCTAGAAAAATAGATGGGCCTTGACTTATAATCAAAAATAATTATGGCCCACTTTGTCTTCATTAGTTTCAACCTCCAAGTCCAACTTTGGACACTTTTCAATTTTGCTTTTCAATAAATTTTCAAAGGTGAAAAAAAAAATTATTACTATTGATCTTTATTTGCTTTAAGAAGAAGCTTTTGAATTCAATTTTTTTATCATCAACAATAATTTTTAATATGTATAATTGTTTATAAACCACATATATTAATTAAATTATAAGTATGTTAAATTTATTTTATATTTATCGCCCTTCAAACATTGTAAATTTAATTTCTTTAAATTTTGAGAAAATAACGTATAATAAGTATAAAAATTTTATAATATCAAAAAATTATTTTGAACAAGGGAAATGTTAGAATATCGAGAAATGTTTTTCAATTAATTATTTTAAAATTTTATCTAAATAATTAGGTTTTACTATTGAACTAGTGAACCAACCCTATGTTGTAGAATTAATTTTCCTATTTCAAATTGTAATAAAACTTGGGAGATTTTTATTTTTTTGATATTTAATTAATAAGACATTTCATTGTCAAAGTTAGGGGAAAAGAGGAAAAAAACAATGAAAGAATCTTGTGTAATATAGGACAAACTTCAACTAAGCCCCATGCTTAAGCTTATCTCTTAACTTTTGCCTTTTTATGGTGGAATAATTAATTACAATTAATTAATTGATTAAATAAATAATTAATTAAAAATAGGTAAGCCTGGTCTTATCTTGGGTTAATATATTATTCTATCCACTAGTCACCATAATGACATGCATTATATATAAAATATAAAATATAGAATATAAACATCATGCTTGTTCTAGAAGAAAAATAATAGCAAGTCAATGAAATGCTATGTTGACACATGCTCATTGCTTGTTGCCCCCCAGCTTTGATCTTATCAAATGCAATTTGGAATATTTTTGTTGTTTGTATGTTGTTTCCTAGTATTAGATCACGTCATTTGATAAATTAGATATGCCCGGTATATTAACAACTAAACAAGATGTATTTTAAAAGTAAAATTGTTGTAAGGAGATTAATATATTCTGTAATAATTAAAAATAATTGCAATATATGACAACTTGACCCAAATAAAAAACATTCATGGGGCAAGCTGCTTATACATCACTACATACTCTCATGCTTGCTTCATACAGCCTATATATGATGCTATCTTCTTCATCAGAAAGATAAGGAAAAGGTTTTCTAAAGAATAATCACATTTCATTTCATATGTCAAGTGAAATAAAAAACTTAATGCTGGAGTTTCATGCAAGAGCTAGCAGTCTACAACATTGCATTGAATAATGATAAATTCAGAACTACTTTTGGAGCAGCAAAAATGACATTTTTGATACAATAAAAAAAACTTTTATAGTATACAAGCGTGAATACATAATAAGGTGATTGGATTTCCAAGCAGGAAAGGAAACGCACTTTTATTTTCTGGTATCAGTTTCAGTCAGAATCAGAATCCAGATCCACAGAGGATCTAACTGTCCTGCGCCTATTCTCTTGATAATCATCCTCTTCATCATCTTCATCCTTTTTCTTCTCGCTAATTATACCTATAAAATAAAATATTGAGCTTCAGACTCAGTTTTTAGCTAGAAATTGCACTACAATCAGGGTAGAAGAAAAGCATTACCTTTCTTTGTTAATAGAACTTCAAGTGTCCTTGTGCGAAATCATCTTTTCCTCCTAGATCTTGAAATCCAACCACCCTATCTATCCCAATGCCATTTCTGATTGCAAGCAGAGTAGTCATTTAACATTAATATTTAATTGGAGTAGCATTATAAGTTTCTCAATTCAAACTTGACGAAGTGCATTCAGCTAATCCTTCAATATTGTCAAGTCCAGTTAAAATGATGGTAACCTGGAGGCAGTAGGTATTTGCTACTATCCATGTGTCATTATTGCTCTGGTTATAAGAATAAAAATGCTGTATACCATTCTAGGTTGTTCGCCTGCCCTCCCAAGAACCAAACAGAGCACAACTAATATGCTCGTAAAATTTGAGGAAAATATGTTTGAAATCAAAAAATTAAAAGGCAATAGATATGGCCTGACCTGAAGAAAATCACACAAGGTAATGTTTTCACTTGAAGTTTGGTAACAAAGAAGGGTGCATTCTGCAATTGATTAACAATGATGAGATTCTCATAAGGTAATACAAGCCAGATTAACATTTCAAATTGAGCCAAAAATTCAATGTGCAATAAAACAATCAAAATTTTCATTTCAATTGGCAGAACAAAAGCACTTGCAACTGCTAACCTCTGCATCCAGCTTGATGAACTTTGTGTCAATATGCTTTGGTGCAAGGGCCTTCAAATGCTTATCCATTATCCTAAAACAATTCATGCACACAACCATATAAATCCTGCAATATTAATCTTGCAAGAGAAGAAAGAGAGAGAGAGAGATTTTAAGCAGAAGGTTTACTTGCAGCGGTAGAACTCTTTATGGTAGAAGTGGCAAATCACTTTCTCACTTCCAGTTACTTCACCTAAGAAATCCCCTTCACCTATCTCCCTGTACTCACCATGTCCTTTCATTTGTAATACTTGTCGCTTTTCAGCTTCTCTCTTCACAAATAAATCCTAATGTGAATACCAAATTCAGAAATCTCAACTAGAACTAACCATCAAATATATAAATCTCTAACCTTGAGAGCTGCAATCCTGTCTGCGTGCAATTTTTCCAGCTCAGGGTCCTGTACAGCGATTGCAATTGTATATAAACTGAAACGTTTAAAAAAAATTATGAAGGGTACAATGTTGATACATATAGTAACTTACATCCATCAGCTCATCAAGATCAACCTCTTCATTAATAGAACTTGAAGCCTGCGCCTTCTCTTTAGCAAGCACTTCCTGTAACACCGAAGTTTGTATACCCTTTTATTAAATACCATAATGGCTATCTTGAGCATTATGCTGCTACATGTAATGCTATAAACACCATGTCAGCCAGAAAGGAAAATACTGTAATTCCCTGAAGTAATTTCATTCCATGAAAAATATGATAACAGATAACTTAACCCTAATCCATCAATTTCTTATACACCCAATAGTGTTTTCTAGTAACCAAAAAAAGAAATAAAAAAAGAATATAGAGTAAGATGCAAAAGAAGAACCTTTTGATAATCACGAGCAGCTGCTGCCATTACATTCCCAAATGCCAGGGTAGACAGCGTCGATTTCACCGAATTGGGATCCATTTTCTCTCTACGAAGTCAAGTGAGTAGCAGGTCGCTGCTTAATTATTGACGTAATGAGTTAAGCGAGGAGATCTGGTTACCTTGTGAAGGAGGACTGAGGGCAGAAGATCAGAAAATTTTGCGAGAGAAAAATGGGATCTTGAAATAACAGTGTTTTCAAAAAATGGTTTCCGACCGAACCGGGTTCAGTGACGGTTTCTTTCACTCAAACAGGGCCTGGTGTAGCTCGAAAAAAGTAAAATTGAAAGAGAAAAACGATGGGAAAGGAAGAAAATAAATAGGATCTCAGCTCACTACAAGATCGACAATGGGACGAATAAAAATTGATGATTGGATAATAACGTTTTTGTCCCCATACTTTTCTAAAATGAAAAACGAAGATATAATTTTTAATTTTAGCAGTTTCATCTCTGATCGTGGTAGGGACCTATCTGAAACTAAAAATTACTCGTGTCCGCCAGTTTAGTATTTGATACGTTGTCACATCTCTCTCCTAAAAATTTATGATTGGTCTTCAAAAAAATTAATTATTAATTTTTGTGTTTATACAAATAATTTGTAAATTCAGAATTAGTAATTAGAAGGATATGTTAAAGAACAAAAAAGTTACACTAATATTATTTGCTATAAAAATAAGGTACAATCATCAAAATCTACATTAATTTTCTTCAAAGAAATAATCTATATGATTAACCTAATAAAGTAAGAAATCAATTCTTTTTACACTAATTGTGGACTATATGTAATAAAACATCTTTAATTAAGTACCAATTGCAAACCAACACTAATTTCCTCGAATCTGCGTGTCGTTGTTGCATTAAAAAGCTGTAAACGTTTGCAAGAGAGACTGATTCTAAACAAGAGTCCTAGGCAGTTGATTAGCTGGTGTAAAAACCTTAAGCAGATTCTTCACGAGCCAAACGAGGAATCCAAACAGCTTCTTGAGAATCCACCAGCAAAATCTAAGCACATGAATTCCAACAATGACCAAAAGCAACAAAACCCAAAACCTGAAGTAATAAAAAACAGTATCCTCAAAAAACCCATGATCATCTGGAGCTTGAACAAATCCAATGGAGATCATGTAAGTAGCAGCTGTGAATAAAACTGAAATGAACATTCCCAATATCAAAATCCCCACAGAAATCCTATTCCCCAGAGGAATTCCACTGATAAGCAGAAGGATTATGCTGAGGGAAGCACAGAAGGAAATGGTGCTGCAAGCTATGAAATTGTGATACTTATTTGAGAAAATTTGTTCATAAGAATTCGCAGTTTTGTTCTTCTTGTTGTTATATTTGTATGCTTGTATTGCAGTTCCAGCTTTGCATACTGATTTTCCATCTGGGCAACCTTGATCAGAGCTGGTGTCTTCTTGCCAGAACCCACCTGGTGGATTTACAGCAACCTGGAAGCTCATGGTGGCGATTAAGGTGGCAACCACCATTAAATTGCCTCTGGTTTTTTCGAAACGATCATTGTTGAACTTGAGAAGTTCTTTCAGTCTGGTGAAAATGGGCTGCACTATTTCTGCTGCTTGTGATTCATAAGTCTGAGCATGAAGAGTAGTAGCAATAGCAGCATTCGTTTGCGGTGTTTTTTGAGCGATATTTGTAGGAAAAGTGCTTCCTGCAGAGACTGCTTGTAGCTTGTGTTGAATTTCGCCATCTGATTTGCTAATGGCTTCCAATGCAAGGCCATTTTCTATCAAGGAATTTACATCAACTCTTATTTTGGGGATTGAAAGTAGGAAGTTCGTAGTCTGCACAAAGTAATTTATACATCACTTTTACCAATAATAGCATGTCCTTAATTTTTTAAAACACACCGCTAAAGTATTCGACAAATACTAACTTTTACTTACAAACTAAACATCGAAAATGTCAGAAAAATAAAGTTAGTGAACCAAGTTCGAAAATTAATTTTTATGTTAAGAATTTAAATACTATGTTATAAAAAAGTTGGGAAAGATCGAAACATTAAAAAATATCTATTTTATAAGTCAGAATTATAAATATTTTTATACATAAATTAAAAAAATTTTGCGGGATCTAAGACTAAGCAGAGCCCCTCAAGACCCTGTTGTAATAGACAAAATTATTAAAAATAAAAGGAATTTGATCGAACAAGATGAAATCAAACATAAAAAATTCTACCTGAAATTGCCTGAAGATGGCAGATAATTGCAAGATTGTGTGGCCCTGATGATTTTTCAGGTTAAGAAACTCCTCATCATCCACCCATTCCACCAATACTTTCAAAGCCTCCAACTGATTAAACTTAACACACAAGTGCAAAACTGTATCCCCACGAAGTTGCTCAAAAATTGACTTATGCTCTGCATTTACCAACTCTTTGACAACCTCAACTCTCCCTCTCATGGCAGCCAAATGGAGGGGAATTCTACCATCTTGATCTTCAACCAAGCAAGCATCTCTGTTCACTTTCAGCAACTCTCTGACAATCTCAAGGTGGCCCTCGGCGCAAGCCAAGTGAAGAGGAGTGTGTTTGAGTGAGTCTAGCTCCTTGGTAAGCTCAGGTTTTTGTGTCAAAACAAGTTTAGTGAAGTCCAGATGGCCAAGAAGAGATGAAATATGCAAGGGTGTTTGTGTGAAGGAAGTGAGTGAAATTTTATGAAAAACTAGGGGATCATTTAGCATCAATGTGTTCAAGCTACTTACACTTCCTCTTAGACTTGCTTCATAAAGTCTCTGAATGTTTTCCTCAATTCCATGAGCTCTTGTCTCCATTTTTCTTTGCTCTTTTTTCTTTCTCTTCTAAGTTTCACTGGGAATATTAGACGAGGGAAAATTAAGAACCCGGGACGCCAGAGAGACTAGTGTTTTGTCCACACAATGACCTTTCGTCATTAGTCCACAGACTATTCGCGGGCATGTCAAATCAATTTTTTTAACTATATCGATACGTAATCTTCAACTTCAGATCACATGGTAAGTTATATAATAATTAAAACATTTTAAATCGTGTTATAAAAGTCAGATCATCATCAATCACGCCTGGTACCATGTACGACCACTGAATCAGACTCTTTGAATGTTATCAATTTGATTACAAGGAAGCTGGTTAGCGAAAGTGAGGATGTAAATTATCTAGAAGCGTGTCTTCTAAAAGAAGCTTTGCTGTAACTTGTTGCGGTTAATGAAAGTTTATTACTTCAAAAAAATAATACAAAAGGGATAAATATATTCCAAAAAAAATGTAAGTATATATAAAACTAGAAACACTGAATATCAGGTCGCTTTTCATTTTAGTTTGATCCAAACTATTTAAGGAAAAAAAAAAAAGCAGAAGAAAGAGTACAAGTTTGTTTAGCCGAGGAGAAGAGAATCAGGAACTTCCAAGTCACATACAGAGTTATCAAATTATATTATCCCACAAAAGGCGAAAAATCCCTCAACGCAATATGGGATTTTCTCTCGACTTTTAGGGTTGTCACTTTCATGGACTGCTTTTGTTTCATTCCCAGAAAACTGTCACCCAAGCAGTCTCTCCAGAGTTAAGACTTGGCAGCTGCCACCGCGGATGTTTTCAGAAGACCAATTGGCTAATAATCTCGTCCTTTGTACTGCATTTCCTGCAAAGACTAAATGTTAAATTTATGAGTAATCTTCTTTAATCAATAAAGAACATCATATTATTCGGTTTGTGAGAAAAAGCTCATCATTGCTCCCCCAAACTCAAAGAAAACGAAAAAGGATGATCCAGTGTTTGTGAAGCAGGAAAAAAAGCTGTGTAGGTAAAGTATTCCAAACATGCTAATGCAAGATGAACAGCATTCATTCAAATGGGAAAGTACCGATTACAGAACTTTAGAACATGATGGGAAATGCTTACAGGCTGGTAGCTTGGCATGTAAAAGACCGGCCTCTGCTGGCCAACAAGCATCTGCTGTCCGTACTGCAATCAGATTGTTTAAGGTCATTAATCTCTATTCAAACAACACATGCAGAAGAACCTCTACTTAGGCTCAAATAAAAGCATGAAGTCACCTATACTTAAGTCTCAAATAAGAGTTTGTAAGTTGTTTCATACCTGAGGTCCATGCGGATGATAATATCCTTGCGGTGTCTGCATTTGTCCAATCTGCGGATTATACAAGACAGGCTGGTGCCCAGCTAACGAGGGCCCAATCTGCAAAGATTAAGTTGGTGTCAAATATTAAACAAGTTGAACAGAAAACAACGAGATTTTTCTTTAAGTGCTCAGAATTGCAATTTGAAAACATATTAGTAACCATACATAAATGGTAAAAATGTATAGGATGATACTTTGATTTGTCACAACTTTAAAAACAAATTATAATCCAAAATCATTGACATTCATTACATAGAATTACAAACACAAATTACCAATAAAAAATTAGGTTAAATTCAATTACTCACTCCAAAACCCACAGCCATTCCAGGAATATGTGGTACACTGGACACATTAGGTGGATGATAGAAGGCGGTATCAGCAACTGGGGATAGAGGTCTAGCAGAAGCTTGAGAGGGGATGAAGCTCTTTGCATTAGGATTGAGTTTAAATTCCTGATTTCCAGAATCGAAGGAAATACGTTAACAATCTATTGTGAAGCAAAAGAACGAAAACCTAAGTTGCCTGGTCTTGATAACAAGCGTTTGTTACTGCAGTAAATCAAAATGATTGTATAACACTTTAAATATCAATCGCACCTTGGCATGAGGATTCAAGGTTGATCTTTCAGAAGATAAAGAACCCATTGATGAGCTTGGTGACAAACCAGGGGCACTAGATGCCGGGGCAGCAGCCAGACAATCTGAATTAGATGATGCCGAACTACCAGGTCTTGTGCGAGAAATTACAGATAGTGATTCTCCAGGTGCTTTAGTAGATACCGCAGCCTCCATTTGTTCACCAGGTGAATTTGTCTTTTCATTACCCTTTGATGAAACATGAGGTGGTGCATGCGTAGTGGCATTTGCAGATTCTCCTGCCTTGTCAGAGCCTTCCATCTCACTGCTTGGTAATGGCAGTGAATCTATATGAAGTATTGCAACTGGTTAGCACAGTGAACTTACTGAATAACCAAAATATCTAATACTTTTAGGACCAAAAATTATTCACTCACCTTCAGATTTTGGCAATTGAGCATCTTCCGCTTGCTGCAATAATATGAAGAGCAAAGACAAAAAGGCAAACTGATGTTACAAAGGAAATAAACTAGCACTTTCATAGACAACTTGAATTTCCTATCAGCAATAGTAACTAAAAGTACAACTCACCGGCTGCTTTTCTACAACACTCTTAACATCACTATTTCCGCCATGTTGACCCAGCAAATTCTCCTGGACCCTATAATTTCATGCACAGAAACCCATTCTCATATGACGACCTGGAATTTGTCTTACTCTAAAGGAAACAAATAACACAAATATAATAATAAATAGAAAACCTGCTTTCGCTGTCAAGAGAAGAGAAACTTTTGGTAGGGATTTCAGACACTGTCTGTCTAGCATGATCATATGGTGCAGAGCAGAATAATTCTGCACCAGAACCAGACTGGAAGGACCGTGCCTCGTCCTGCTCACCCAAAATAGGGAAGGAAAATTATTCAGGTAAGGAGATACTAATAACAATAACCAACAAAGCTTTGAAAAAAAGCAGATTGCATAACAATTACAAATACATTCTGCCTGCAAAAGATAAATTATTAGGAAGTCTCTACAGGTTCCAGAACACGACAGCCATCAAATCTCAATTTCAAGATGACATAATAATGTTTACGGGCAAAGCTTTCAGTAGCAAAATACAATATATCCACCAATAATAGAGGACAATAATAAAGGCCAACTATTATAGCAAATCTAGTTTCTAATCAAAATCCAGTCCCCAAAAATAGATGCTTCTGTGGGTAAGCAACTTTTTTTTGTAGCATAGCTACACAATCACAAAATTAGAAAATGAGTCAAGCACTCCCCATTGTTTTCTGGAATGAGAAAACTGCAATTTCAAGAAAAACTAGTATTTCAAAGCTCAATACTGAGACCAAAATTCCATAGAACAAGATTATTGATTGAAGAATTACCACTAAGGAAGAGCTTGACAATAATCGAGCTCTATCATTGCTTTTTTCACTGGTCAAATCAGCAGATGTCTTATTAACAGAACCAGAAGAATCTCCAAAGGTTTCATTATTACGTGAATCCAATACAATATCCTCATCTTCTTCATATCCACAGTCATCAAACCCCGTACCCCTGTAAACCGAAGAAAATCTGGTCTCTTCATCAATATCAAAATTTTCATGAAGGTTGACGCCCCTTTCCTGTTTACAATATGAACATGAAAATGTAATAAATCTGGATAGACTTATTAACAAAGTACGAAGTTTAAGAGGCAGAATATGACATTAGGAGAAACCTCACCTCCGCTAAATGAAGATCTTGCGTGTCCTCACCCTCAATTTCTCTGGCTATTCTCATAGCTTCTCTTTCCAACTTTTTGGTCTCAGGACCTTTCAAAAGTTTTGTTGTGTAAAGCTCCTCATCAAATGTGGTCTTCACCCCAAATAATATCTCATTTGTTTCAAACTGATCCCAGCTCCTAGTACACAATCACAAAACCGGTGTCAGTCAATACAACACATAACAATAATAAATGTTAAAAAAATTTCAACTAAAAGATGATATCCCTAATACATCTGCATCTCTTTATATGTATCATTATTAGATAACCATGATAATTCTGACTATTAGAGATTAACAAGAAGAATCCCCTTTTAGTATATTATCCAAGTTAATGTCAAGAGGCCGTAGCATCAAAACATACTCTTTTGTAGCTTAAAGTAATTCCAGCCCCTGGTAACATAACTGTAGCAACCAATTCAGACCACTAATGATAAAAGAAAAGAGAGTAGAAATAATTGTTATAAAAACCTATTCAAAGGGACATCGAATATATTTTCCAATTCAGGCAACTGCGGATCATTTTCATCAGGGATCCATGGTTCAAGCTCTCTCTCCACATCGACATGACGAGCCTGTGATATAATGGAGTCTATCATAAGTTCTTGCTGCTTGTCACCTTGGAGATCATTTTCCATCCCCTCCCTACTCACAGCCACTTCCTGGAACCATTGCAAACAACCCGATCAGATCACTAATAGTCGATGAAACAAATGAGAAATTTAGCTATTTCATCATATACAAGACTCCTAATTTGCTTTGATCCATGCTTAAATTATAACCATATAATTGCTGCACTTGGAAAAAAAAATGCTACTTCTTTGTACGAACTGAAAGAATACAAAGAGTGCAACTTGTACACTACACTTGTCAACCACTTATCCTAACTTCGTTCAGCAAAAAACATGAAATATGTGGCACAACCTTTGCTGTAACTTGTACGAGTTCATTGGCAGGTATAATAAAAGTCTTTGAAGGTGCCTTGCTAACGGATTCTGCAAAAGTTCTCTGCCCTCGAAAACTACCTTCTTTTATCATGCGAGCCATTTTCAAGATCACTCCTGAAATTCACATGCAAGTGAATATTCAGAAAGCAATTGAATAAGTGAGGAATGCTATACAAAAGACTTGTAACAAACCCAATAATCTGCAAAAGGAAGTGTAGTAGCATGCGCTTTTGACCAAAAGGAAATCAAAGAGCATACCAAAATCTTTTTCATCACTTGTCGCGTGAAATATTCCAGAGTATATTGATCCGTTCCTCACTTGCACTTCCACAGAATGTCCAATGAGACATGTCGTTAAATATAATAACCGATCATGGGAAGGACTATCACAACTTCCAGATTTGCTGCTGATCGGTGCACCTATACCAAATAACATTAGGAAGAAGAACAAAAATAAATATTTACACCAGTTCAGATCAAGGAAGGTTACCTGCACTGGTTACTCTAACAGTGTTTGATTTTCCAGGCTGTAGTTTACTCTCCATCCTAGTCCCCCCATCCCTTTCACCCCTTCGACGGCCAAAACCATTAGCAGTGGATTTAGGGGGCATAACTTGTTGCAAATTCATCATCAGCAGAAGAAGCCTATACCTATGAGAAATAAGCTTTAATCACATTTTAGATCATTCTCCTACAATAGATATATCAGAACATGAATCCTTCAGAACACATGCCTGAACAGAGATAAGAGATGCAGTGCAAGTAATGGATCCCCAATAACAAATTATTCCATAGTACAGAAAGAGTTCACACACTAGCAATCTAGGAATCTAATAAGGAAAAAAAAATACCCACTTAAAAGTTGCACGTATAACAGAGTTAACTCAGCTGGAGAGTCACCCCTCTGAGACCACTCAGAAGCAAAATTGCAAAGCAATGCTCAATTCCTGGCCAAGAATGTTGCTTCACCAAACATGGCTTCAGAAATTTTACCTTCTATGTCACCTACAAAACCAACTTCAAAACGCAAGAACAAAAAAGTCTGCCCATTATCCCTGCAAAACTATATCAACTTCTGAACTTATAAGCATAACACAAATCTCTATAAAAGCATTCAAATAGATCATTCCCAACAAAAACTACACAAACAATATGTAAACATCTCAGAGCAGCAGCAGCATCCTCAGTATGTTGTTCCATCGGCTCAGAGCACAATCCAAACCCAAAAGGGCGCCTTGCACGGATCCGCCTCAGGCATACTAGCTACAGTATTTCTATGCACACTTGCATCCCAATTTTTATCATCCCAGAAGCTTTCATTATTGCTTTCCATAAACAGCCAACAAATACTAAATCACATAGATTACACCTACTCACCCAGACAAGACATCTCAAGAACACAAACCCACATATAATCTAACATGTAAAACAATATCAATCCTTTCCAAACACCCAAGAACACTTTTTCCTGTTTGGTTGCCAAGAAAATGAAAGAAAATGGAACTTAACATATTAAATCCCACAAACACCAGACCCAAAAGCCTAAAAAGCCAGATATTTACCCCAAGATAAAATCGGAAACTAAAGTCTAAGTAAACCCTTCTGCTAATCATTTCCTTACAAATAAAATAATGCCAAAAATGCGTACGTTTACAATACGGAGCCCTAAAAAACCCTAATCTCACAATTCCAATAACAATATAAGAAGGAAGGAAAAAATAACAAAAAGGGAAACAGAAACTTAACATTTTTAAATGGAAAGCTAATAACAGTACATGAAATTATTGATCCTTACCTTAACAAGTAAAATTTGTTGAATTTTACGGTGAGTTGGTCGCAGCGAGTGCGGGTTTCGGAGAGGGGTGTGCCAACTCAGTGAGTTAGGGCTATTTGCATACGGGAAGACGGGAGTGACGATCACGTGCGAATCAAGAGGCAGCAAAAGAGAAAGGGAGAGAAGGAGAGGACTCGGAATGATCCAGAGAAGAGGAAATGGAAGTGAGACAGAGAAGAAACTATGTAAGGAAATAAAGAAATTGTTGTGTGCGGGCAGATGTATGGTAAAAAAGGTCATTTTTCTTTGGACATTTTCGTTAAATTTCTCTTTTTTTCTTTTTTAATATTTACTTTCTTTAATATATTATATATCAAAACATCTGAATTTTTGTCCGCAGACTTTCGAATTTTATAGAATATTAATTTAGTACAAATTTTTGAGTTATAGAATATTATTTTACAACAAAGTCATGTTGTTTTGGTATAAAATAATACTAATTTATATTAGAAATACAATGTTTTACTCAATTTGAAAATAAAAATTAGGAAGAAATCTTAAAATAACTTCCTAAATTTATAATCCAAATAATAAAAATGATTTTTTTTTCACTAATAGGAGAAAAGTCCCTTGAGAATATTGAATAAAAAATTATAATTAAGTAAACGAATGCAAGCATTTTTTATTTCTATTTTTTGGTTTTTGATTTTTAACATATAAATAAGTATTTTAAAATGAATTTCTACCTTTTCATAATTTTGTATTGTAACTTGGCAAATATTGGAATTGCGAAGTTAACCCTATTATCTATAGTAAGATGGAAAATGAATTATCAAATAAAAAATTTTGTTTACTGTGTCTTTCAAGGTAAAATTATCATTCGCACGTGTCTTTGATACAAAAATATCATTTTTCCGTGTCTTTTTGACAAAATTACTATTTCCACAGGTCTTCTTGATAACATTTATTTCAAGCAAGATATCAAAAATTAGTAACTTATATTCAACTTTTAAAGATGTTTAGCATTTGAATCATGTTCAACATCAATATTTTGAAAGTAATTTATTCTTTATTTGTAACCTATTTAAAAATTTTTTTAAATTGGCCTAATATAGGCAAATTATGTTACTTTGGGAGTGAAGATGCCTTGATTATTATATCTTTAAGTGGTTGATTATTAATTATTTGCGTGGAAGGATCACGATCTTTATTATCAACATAGCCAAAACTTCAAAAATTTTCCAACTTAAGAAATTTAGAACCATAGAGCATCCAAGTGGCAAATAATCTTAGATCCACAAGTATGTAGTGAATTTGTACTTAAGCAAGAACTTAGTAGTTATTACAAAAAAGAAAGGGATAATAACATCCCGAGTCTGGCACGAAAAAATTTTTTGCAAACTGCCATTATCTCAGATATTGCAAAAATTGAGGGACCTCAATATTATTATCCCTTAAAATTATGCAACCTGTAATTTTAGATGCATACCAAAATGCAGGTTTTAATGATTTTAGATTACTCAATTCAATGATTTCTCTCCTTATGTTGATACAACATGACAACAATAATAAACTAAAATGATCACATGCTTCCCCCTAACAAAATATAATACAAGAACCCAAAAATATATCTTCTTTCTCTTTCCTCCCCCCCCCCCCCCCCCCCAAAAGTTTATGACACAATAAACTACAACAATTATATGTGGGTGACAAGAGCTACAAGAGAGAGTACTTTTGACACCATGAGTTCCAGCATCTTGCCTCTCAGCCTGCCATCAAAATTTGCAGCATCGTGCCAATTTCCACCAAATCAGTTGTATCATTAAGTTCGAAGCTGTACAGACAATAATTTATGCAGTTTGAGCTGATTATCTTCAACAGGATCAGTAGCAGAAATAGATATCTTGGATTTTTGCATTCTGCAAGGACTAATCTGTGTTTGTTTTTCAAAAGATTGGGAAAAGAGTGCATACCATTCACATTACAGCTGCAAATTGATCTTCTCGGACCACTTGAAAATGTCAGAATGAACTTCATCACCTCGCAAGTCTTCTCCTGTAGCCCCAGCTGCAACCCTTATGATATCTTCAATCAACGCAAAATTTCCCATGATATCAACATGAGCACCACTTTGAGTGCCGCGGCCCTCCAGCAGATTGGCGGGAGGAGAATGATCATACTCCCTAATATAAGTCCGAATTCCTGAAGGATTGAATCTGGTTTTCCCACGCCAACCTTTAGCACACATGTAGCCAGCACTTAAAACAGGTACAGTTTCATCCCCGTCAACTAGATAAACTCCATCCTTCAAACAGTTATTTTCATCATCAGCTGAAGTATCAATCTGAAATGGAATGTAGCACTCAGCTAAAGGTGTTGACCTATAGACATAAGCTCTTTCAGTTGGTAAGCCAACACCATACATGGAAAATATTTCCATATCCGGAGCATTTGGTAGCCTGAACAAAACCAAGTGAGTGAAGCAGAGCAGTTAGAATAAAAGAATATCCACAAGCAATAGCAAGAAAAATCATCGAACCATAGCGGTAACTGACATAATGCAGTATAGAAACTCTTACGTTGTCTCCAAGGGGTTTGACCAGTATCTATAGTGTTGATACTTTGGATCATCCAAATTGTCAGCAATTCCATAAGAGAAATGAGTGCTACCACGTGCCATCATTTTTGGGGCAACAAAGTGAAGCAGATCTAAAATTGATCCAGCAGTGTATGCTTTATATTCTGCAACAGCTTTAATACCTCCAATTCCCATCTCATGATATTCTGTCCACACATCACGACAGGTAGTATTTGCAACACTATTACCCTTGACTGCACCCTGCACAATAACAGAGTAAAGAACATAAATGCAGTGACTGATAGGAAAGAATTGAGTAGTTCAATCAGTAGCAACAATCACACCGGATAAGAGTAAAAGACAGCTTTGATTTCAGAGCAAAATTGTGAAATTAACACTAATCACAATTGACTTTCAGTTACACAATAAGCATATTGTTGTCCATCTGCATAATCTGCACAATATAACTTAGTTGAGCAGTCTACCAAAGCATCTAACAATGACACAGGAAAAACTACCTCATGGTTTCTTGTACCAAGTATTTGTTCTCAATGAAAAAAATGCTGCGAATAATTTTCTAATCTAAGAATTCAACTCTTAACATTTGATGTTAAGTATAATACAAAGAATCCACCTTTTGATTTGCACTGCACATCATCTAACACATTGTCTCAGAAAAGAAGACTGGTAGAATTAGCTCATAAATGGGCTTCACCTTCATCTGCCATTGCAGAATTAAGTACAAAGCAAGAAGAAAAAAGAATTCTACTAGAAATCATAAATTTAAAGTCTTCCTAAAGTATAATCTAACGGATAGACTTACCCTAAAGTCAATCCTATCAATCTCAGATGCAGGTGCCTCAGCTACATCCTTTCCAAATGAAATAATTCTTCCATAATTTACATGATTTCTTTGAGGAGCCACAACTTCACTTCCATCTTCATGTACAATCTGGGTATCATTGTTTCTTTCCTTTCTTTTGGCAGGAGTATAACCTTCCTCAGGTGACCAGTCAAGACCACCCCATATAGTGTCCCCACCTTTTGGTATCATTGACATGGTCGAATCCCAAGTGCGCGTCATCCTCATTACATGTTGCAATGTCTGAAGGCGAAAGATATCATTATCCAGAAAACCTGGCGCAATGGCCCTGCATTTTGAGGGCACATCCTTAATTATTCATTATGAGCAAGAAAAAAATACGTGCATGCATCATGTATAGAATTAAATCAGTAACTACAAGATAAACTGCGTGCATCCCGCGAGGCTAGTGCCAACAAGGAAATGTATTAGCATGTTCATTAGTAATAAGAGACACCTACTTTGCATGCAGGAAATACTGCAAACATTCAGTTGTCAATAAAGAAGACTAGAAAAAAGCAACAAAGATAATCAAAAGTGGGCAAGAAGGAACAAGAACCAAAAGTTTATATTTCATAACATCACATGCAAATATTAATTTCAGATAATTTGCAACATAATCTTTCTTGCATTGAACAACAAACGCAAGTGATATAAAGTAGTAAAGAATATCAAGACCACACTTTACAACTTCAATCTTATATTTTCCATGAGGTCAAATTGAGTGCAAATATGTTTATAGGACAAAGCATAGCTGCATTGTTTAACTTTAGGTACACCTAGCACTATTGTAAGATGGAATAAGAAATCAATATGTTAGCACTGAAATACTAAGAAGTTTTCCAAAATGCATATGAGAAGATGGCCTGTCAAGAAAAACCATAAAATTTATTGTAAGAGGCATAGACCACAATTCTCTACAAATTTGCATGCTAAGAAAGCAGTTGAAATCATTATTCTGAGATTACATAAATTGAGAAATATAGGTCCAGAACATCATCAAGATTAGTGATAAAAATTAATTTGCAAAAATTGTTTGAATTCGTCCCATCCTCTGTGCAATTATTATAATCCTCGCAAAGTATATTTACATCAAACAACCCATCATAGCATCACTGCCTTTTGTTGCTGTGCTCTATAGTGGATGTATACTAGATATTTACCTGGCAACCGCAATATCTCTTGCTTCGGCAGAGAAAAGTCCAGCAACAGCTTTTGGAACACCTAAAAATGGCCCGCCAATGTTAATCACTGCCTTTATATGCTTAGCACACCAATCTGATCCACCACCCCCGCCCATAGGAGCAGGTGCCTCAACCCACTTCATAAAATGTAAAAAGTACAAAACACCCATGGAATGGGGAATAATAACTGCCTTATTCCCGCCATTTGTAGCTACCATCAATTCTATATTGCTTTTAATCCTGCTGAGTGTCTGGTCCCTCACCTGAATTTTTTGAGTTCCAAAAGAAGTATTAATGCAAAGCAAATAATTTACAGAAAATGTAAACAGAAAGAGCAGGTGCAAACTCTAAATTCCACAGGCATGGCACACTGTCAATAAGAACTTTAAGTTCGAAGAAAACCTCGGTGTTTTGAAATGAAATTCTCCAATCATAAGCAGCCATATACATAGTTTTCTCCTCATATCCAATACGTGCCAAGTTAGCAATCAGAACTGCCCAAACAAAATAGCCAGGAGCAAAGTAATCGGCAGCCACAAGTCCAGAGACAGGCCTGACCCTAATACCAGGAGGATCTAATCCAGTTTCATTGTCTAGCGACATGTGCTCCACCCAGCATAAAGGTCTGCAAAATACCCATCCGGATCATAGAAAGATGGACATTAATTATCCAAAGCACCAGTGGAAGTTCATAACCCCAACACACACAGATAAAACTGACAAGAAACCAATGTCCAACGATGTTCATACCCACACCTACAGCTCAGGTTTAATCTCTGTATCATTGTATGCTATTTCGGATTTGTAGATTATTTTCATACCCTCATCATATTAATTCAAATTTCCAGAAAAATTGTTAATTCAGTTTCCCCATGAAAGAAATTTATATGAATGATCGATAAACACACAAAATGAAACAAAGTCATTTCATGCTGATGTACTGTTCTTGAGTAACTGTAAGAAAGTTAACAGTCATGTAAAAGTTGATGCAAAGACATTTCTTTTGAACAAATGCTTAGTAGTGTTCACTATATATTGCACAAAAACAAGCATTAACCACATCAATTTCGCTTGAAGGCAGAAAATAAAAACTTCCACACATGTCAAATCCATATGCATACCAAATGCTTGAACACATGAGCATTGAAATTTAGCTGCAGTGTGCTCCTTGCTTTTCTTTATCTTAATCTTACATGTTAACTCTAAACAGTTAAAAAAAGGTTAAGAATCCCAAAAGCAAGGTCAACTATAACGATATATAATTCATTAAGCGCTTTGGCTCCAATTACCAACTTAACGAAAATTCAGTATCACTCAACAATCAAAAAGGCAAGCTCTTCACTATAAACACTCATTCTCCACCTCCCCAGAAATGTAAACCAAAAATTTCATACATTCATTATAACATTTTCAATTGATTGAGACAATTCATCTATAAAGAAAAGCACTACCACAAATGGAAACTACTTGATAGTCAACTAGTTTAAAACGTATGCGATACCCACCATAAACAACAAAGCTGTTTACCTTTTCTCTATTCTAGCCCTCATCATTTTTCCGAACTTCCAAGCAAACAAAGGGCAACACATTAACCTTCCATAATAACATACAGCTAATAATCCCACGAACACAATCACCTCAAATTTAATTCTATTCACGTGTTTTAGCACCAACTTACTCAAAATTCATCATCTGCCTCATTATCAAAACCAAAAACTAATCAACGAAAAAATCAACACAGTTCCTAAATTCATGAATTCATCAATTTTCAGCCAATGAATTCAAGAACTAAGCTAGATAATTAATCAACAAAACATTAATAAACAGAAAAATAAAATAAAAACTTTTCAATACCTCTTATAAACTTCGCCAAAAGTTCCACCCCACAAGCGTTTCCTAAACAAGCCATCAGCGCACTGGTGCCCTTCCCACAGCTCAAGTCCGCCGGTAACAATTCCCGGCACGAAAATCACCGGATGTTTCACCGTCAAGCCTTCTTTCTTCAACTTCACGCCGGGCGGATCCGGAACCGGCCCGGTTATTGCCTCAGTGACGTATTGATTAAACGACGCGGGTAATGCATTGTATAAGAACAGCAAAAGCCACCACGTTACGCATATGCAACCAATCAGCCAACAACACGAATCGACGCACGACCATTTTTTAGGCTTTTTATCATTATTTTCTTCAGCTTGTTGGTGTTTCGTTGAGATTTTTTTGTTCTTATCATCTTCTTCTTCGTGGATGTTCGGCACCGAATCTGCAGCTTTTGAGATCTCGTTCGGTTTTCTTCGCCGAAGTAAAGGCATTTTTAGTATATTTTGTTTGTTCCCCGAGAAAATTACTCGATTTTTCCCGAGAAATTAATTCCTTCTCTCGGAAATGAAATGTTCACAGGCTAAAATATAAGCTTATTTGAACCAAAAAGACAGTAAGAATTTGTTTAGATTCTGTCTGTTTCCTGGGAAATTAGTAAATTACTTCATTTTCTGAAAACAGCTACACAAGGATTAAATAATGACAAAGAAGTATTGAGAAAAGTATTCAGTCGCTTTTTTCCGATAAAATAACAAATTATATTTGCCTAAAAAAAAAGAATCCGAAAATAGAAACAGTTTCCAGAAAATATAGCTAACTGAAGAGACTTAATTAACTAAACAGAAAGAGATTTTTTACTCGTTTAATTAAGAGAAAATAACGCAAAAATAGGAGAATATGATAGATTTCTGTAATTTTGCTGCGAAAGAATTTTTCCGAGAAAATTAAATTAAACCTTTTTCTATTGAAACTAACAGGAGGCCGAAAATGGATGTTGGCGGGGAATAAATGCAGTGATGGTCCGAAACGACGGTGAGGTGAGGTGAGATTACGAGATGGCGGCTTTGATTGGTTATCAAAAGTTAGGAGTGGGTCCCGAGCTAATCAAAATATGACGCGTGGTTGGGTTGAGTTACTCGTCGAGGAGGCTGGCAGACTGTCAGATAAGAGGCATCCATAATTAATTATATTATTAAAACGACTCGTTTCAAACATGTCCTTGACTTTGGACTTTTAAGGATTTTTACAGCTAGCTAAGATTTTTTTGGGTATTTTATGGAATCATTTAATGTTCACGTATGATGACTTGATGGTTATTATAAATATTCTAGTTTCTCTTAAAAAAATCATTTTTTATTAATTTTATTATAAAGATAAGTTAGTTCTTTTGTTTTTTTTTTTTCCAAATAATTGGGCAGAAAAATAACACTTCTACATTATTAATTGAGATTAATAACCATTGGAAACATGAACTGAATAATATAATTTTTTTATAATTGTTTAAACTAACTAAAAGAAATAAACAATAATGTCGGAAATACCCACTCATATATAAATTTTATCTATATACAAACTATATGTTACACATGTCATATAATCTCTTTTTAGATGTTAGTTAGAATAACTCATTTAGATATTAATAGTGATAATTTATTTATCATTTTTTTGATATATTATGTATACCGCATATTTTCTTTTGGCCAGTACTAATTGGTTTAACTCCACAAGCCAATATAATTCTATAATTTCTTGACAAGAGAAAAGAAATTTTATAATTTATCTCTTAAAAAGTTAATTAAAAACCCTAAATCTTTCAAGTTTCAAATTCTAATTGGGTTACTACTAATTACCCATACAAATACTCACCATAATCCCCCACCTCTTCATTCAAAAACTTTTCTTTGCTTTCCCTGTAGGATTTTATAGTTAGGGTTTTTCTATTATTTAAGATTTTGCAAACATGAAATCTATGATGAAGTTAAGAAGTTTAAATAACAAAATATTGGATCGAGATCGAAGAGAAAGCCATCGAACAATAAAAATACCATTAAGAACATGATCGATGATGAAGCAGTCAGCGAAGAAATTTCTCTACAAGTTTCAAGCCAAACCCTAACAAAAGTTTTAGAATGGTGCAAGCAACATAAACAACAAACATTTTCTAACAACAATAAAAATAATCAAATCAAAGAATGTCAACCCATTTTTTGTGACGAGATAGTTGATAATAAAGAGATGGATCTACTATATGAATTGATCATTGTTACAAACTATCTATTCCGGCATTACTTTATCGTTTAACTTCAAAAGTTATAGAGATCATAAAATGAAGACAGCGAAGTAGATACATGTCAGTTGTTTAATATCAAGGATGATTTTGGAGATGAACAAAGTTAATTAGGATTTGATACCATTTGTTTTTATTGGGAGGGTTCAATTTCTTGCTTAGTTGTTGAAGAAGTTGTTTTAAGGTTTCATATATGTTTTTGTAGATTTGATTATATTAACAAAAATTACATTTTTTATTGTTGGTATAATTAAGTGTACTTTGACCATGTTTGTTTATGAAAGCTTCTTTTTGGTCAATTATCAAATTGTGAGGATGATCATACACATGAGCTTACGTTGATTTTTGAGGAAATTTTTATCAAGAAAAATTTTAAAATAAAAAAATGTAAAAAAATTGTCTAAATTAATTTTGTTTGTATCCTTTATATCATTAATATAAATTCATCAACTTCTCTTAAATATTAATAGTTAAAATAATACGACACATTCAATATTTAATCCCAACCTTTGTATTCAAATGATATGATATATTTATTAATTGGCTAATAAGTAATAAACTTTTATTAAACATTAATATTAAGAGTAAAGGTAAGGGACCAGATTGACATTAGTTTATAAAATAGTTAATGAATACTGTACTTAATAAATAATCAGCTTTAAAAAAAGTAGTACATTGCCTAATTAAGAATATAGTACATTGTTAATAACTACTTTTAATACTAAAGTGCTATAACAATATATACATATAATTTTAAGTACTTATCTAAACTTTTTTCAAAGTGATTTGACATTAAAATTGAGTCTCATCACTTCAAAAAGTATAGTGTTATTTATCTCAAAGAATTAAAATCTTAAATTTTTTTTACAGAATAAAAAAAATTATTAGTACCCACGTATATTCAAGCTTAATTATATATAAATCTCATTATTAAAATTGTAGCCACTAATAAAAAGAATACACAACATCAAATAGATTAAATAGATGAATGTACAAAATTGTGAAAATGTTTTGAACATAAATGAACTTAAATTCGATTAATTTAACCTCAAAGTAATCAGAATTAATATATTTTTTCTCCACAACAATATTATTCATTTTATGTTTTCCAAATTTTAAGCTACATGTACAGAATTCTCAAAAATTTTTGCTAATCATAATCTAATTTTAAAAAAATCCCACTTTTTTCCTTTGATTTCTAAGATTTCCTATTAGAAACGGGAATTAATTTGTTTCCAGAATAAACATTAACCACAACTCCTAGCCAAGCAAGGAAATTAAATCCCTAGCTAAGAACTCCTATAAATACACAAATCGATCTCACAAGGTTTCAACCATCAAATTCTCTCTGCTTTCAGTTCTTTCCAATTAGGGTTTCTTTTCTACTGTTGCAAACAAAATTTCTGCTTTCAAGTTTTCTAGGGTTTTTGCAGCTAGGGTTTTCCGACAATATGGCAACAATGTACACTCTGAAGAGCTCTGACAACGAGATATTCGAGGTGGAACAGAAAGTAATCGAGCAAGCGGAAACAATCAAGAAGATGATCGAAGACGGCGCTGCCGCCGGGGAAATTCCTCTCCAGGTTTCAAGCAAGACACTAGCGAAAGTCCTGGAATGGTGCAACCAACATCAACACAAAACTGTCGAAAACGAAAACGATGACAACAAAGGAAAGAAGAAGAAGGAGAGAGACGAAGATGATGAAATCAAAGAATGGGAGAACAAGTTTTCCGACGAGTTGAAAGCTGACAGAGACGCCTTGTTTGATCTTCTACTGGCGTCGAACTATCTGGACGCGCCGGCATTGCTCAGTTTTCTCTGTCAAGTAGTTGCAGACATGGTGGCCGGGAAGATGCCGGAGGAAATCCGGCGAATGTTTAACATCGAGAATGATTTTACTCCTGAAGAAGAGAAAGCAATTACAGCCCAATATGATTGGGCATTTCAACGTTGAGATTAATTTCTTTGTTCCTTGTTGAAACTACTTAGTTGTTTTTTTTTTTTTAAAAATAAGTTATTCTTACTATTTTTTTTTTATTTTTTTGGTTGATTAAGAATGAATTATCAAATTTTGAATACTATAGTTATGCGTTCAATTTGCTTTTTGATAATGATATCTAATTTGAAAATATATATTTTTATCTCTATATTTATTATATAAAAAAAAAATATGCTCAGCTTTATTAAAAATATGGAACTTAACTAGTTATAATTTATGCAAAAGTCAAAAATTGCAAAATAAAATTTGAAATTCTAACTTAAAATTCAATATAAAAATTGAAATTTAAAATAAAAAATTAAAATATATATAATATAAAAAATATAAAACTTGAAATTTGAATTGTATAGATTGTTAGAATCCGAGAAGACATAACGCTTTTAAAAGTACCAAAAGCATGTACCTATAAACTCACTTTTAATTTTGTACTATATTAATGTTAATTAATTTATTTGGTAATATTAATTGTACTTGTGACAAATATAATATAAAATTCAAACTCCTATATTCTTCCCACACCCTCTATATATGCTCTATATGGGATAAATTAAGCACTTATGTACCTAAAAGCAAAAGGCAAAAAAATAAATAAATAATTAAAACCCCTTAATTCTAATTCCCACACCCTCTATGCTAGCACTTATGTACCTAAAAGGCTAATTAGAAAAGGAAAAAGCACTTAATCTAATTAAGAGAATTTAATGCTTTGTGCACTTAATTAAATTGAGAGAATTAATTTGTTGCTTTGTAGTAGTGAAAGAGCTTTCGGGTACGTATATACATTAAGTTATCATATACATGCACAATGCAAGAAAAGCATATCACCTCGTAAAGTTTTCATATAAATATACCAAAAAATGAATAATTAATTAATTTAAGTTAATAATATAATATCAATTTATTAGGTTGATACTTAGTTCGCAAGGAGACAGAAAGGAAGTAAATTAAAAGGGAGTGTAGGCTTTGTTGGAACACAACTAACAACTAATATTCAAATATTTGTATTATAATTAGTATTTCATGCTTTGTGATGAAGAATTACATATAATATTATAATAAAGAAGTTGTCACTATAAAGAAAAGCATGTACATGATAAAGCTTTTAATTTCATATTATATATATTATTTCGCTTTTAGATAATATTTCAATAATTTACATTTTCAATATTGTAATTGCATCATTTTCGTCTCAAAATATTAACCATAAATATGTATAAATTAATTTATGTCTTATTTTTGGATATTAATTAAATGAACATATTAAATTTAAACTTGTATAATAGAGTTAATTTGATGATAAATCAGAATAATCGAAAACGTATTGCCAAACAGGTCGTTTCCGTAAATGCGCATGGCGAACGTCTCGCTTCCTTGGAAATTACAAAAATTAGGAAGAAGACATTACAGTAGTGGATACGAAGAGTACCCTTTTAGGAAGATTTCGCGTATCAAAGCAGAGGGCTTTTGTGGGCCCATCTCTACTCTCATTGGCTAAAAGCACGTGGATCCATCTCTACTATCTCACAATATATATATTTTTTTAAAAATAAAATTGAATGAAAATAAAAGATGTATATTCTAGAAATAAATTTTTGACAACATTTTAAATTTTTTAATAAGGAAAAATATATAAAAATTATTTCAAATATCTGTTCAGAGTGAGAATGAACAAAAGTAAAAATAAAAAACATCAAAGTTTTAACAAAAAATATATATATATCCATATTAATTAAATTTTGTGATCATATTAAATGATTATTTTTCTTAAATTATTCTAGAGAGAATTATACTTCATTACGTTTAAGGTACTTGCGGTCGCTTGAAAATGAAAAGTCAACCGATTAAGAGTGACTTCTCGACCAATATATCTAATAAATAAATAAATATTAATCGAAGAAAAAAATATGTAGACAAACATGGAGATCACTTGATGAGCCAACATTTAAAAAAAAAAAAAAAAATTATGAGCAATAAAATCAGTAGAGGGAGCAAGAGAACATAAGATTTGTGATAAAGGTCCTACCATTGTATAATTTCCTAACATTTGGGCCTACTCCTCCATGTGGGCTCATCAAAATTGAAGGCCCTCGAGGTTTTTCGATATTCTTGGTTGAGATTAATTCAACCTTCTAAATTATTTAATTATTGATATCCCATGTATTCCTCCAATTCAACGTGCATATGACCCACACTTTCCATGACCTACCTCTTTCATTACCTCTTGTTATTTGTTTAGATTCTGTCTGAATCTAAATCACACCAATCATCTATTTGATATCATTTTCTGTAATTATTAAAATAATTACAATTTTTTTTTAAATGAAAGAATTTGTAATGCAACGAAATGAATTATTGAATAAAAATGCTTAGGAAAGAAAACAAAAACCAAGGGTAATTAAAGTACTCGAGATTCTAAGATGTGGTCCAATTAAGTCTTTGAGATGCTGCATAAGTACAGATAATCAACCTTCATTCCTTTCGTTCTTTTTATCTTTTAATTCTTAAATTTATTACTAATTCACGTGACACTATCATTTTCATTGTCACCATATCTTCTTTGACAATTCTTTATTCTATACATATAATAACTTGATTTAAATCAAATTACACGTAAGTAATTTTAAATTATTATTTTTTTCTCAATCTTAATTAGTCGGGCGTAGAAGAAATATAATGTAAAAGTTGAGATGAAAAAAAAAATTAAAATGTAATATTTATATCTATATTTAAAACTTTCGTTGGAGCCTCTAAACACTAATGTATCTCTGTACTATAATTTTGGTGTATATATATAAATATAAATCAAACATCTTATCATTCTAAAATATTTTATAAATTTAGAAAACTCAGAAATATAATATGTTTAAAACAATAATTAAAAACTAATAAATGGAATACTGGTTAACAAAGTTATACATTATCACAAAAAAAATTAATAAATTATATATGTAAAATTTATTCTCGAATAATATGCAATTTGAACAATTTAAAAGGTAAAATTATTACAAACTATTTAAAAGTTAAACAATATTTCAATTATTCACAATTATTTTTAATAAAATTAGGGAGAATGTTCATTACCCCCTACTTTTTAATTTAATATTCTATTACCTCTTATATTTTGTCTAATATCTCATAATTCCTCTAATTTTTTTTTTTTAATTTTACCCTTCAATTCAATTGATTTATAAATGATAAAATCAAAAATATTAAAGGATAAAATTGAAATTTAAGAGTAATGAGATATTATAGAAAATATAAAGAGTAATAGAGTATTAGTTGAAAAAGAAGTAGGATAATGAATATTCTCCCTAAACATTATCAATAAAATCTGGTAATATTCACTATAAATCATAACAAATGTGTAACATAATTAACAAAATCAAATATTTTTTCTTTTGCTTCTTTTGGTTATTGTATGATAAATTTATGAATGGAAATTCTTTCATTCATGATTATGGTCCCATGTAGCTTCAATTATTTTAACTTTTACAAGCGGTGGTTTTAATTGCCAATTTTATGACTCAATTATAACAAAAGAGGTGCCAAATGTAGTAGTTATGTAGTAAAGCTTTCATTTACCATTCAATGACACTTAAGTCAACTTTGTCATTATCTATTAAAATTCCTCGCTTTAAATTTTAATATTTAAAATGGAATAATAACATCTATGTCCCCAAATTTTTACAGTTTTGCAAACTAAAGCACATATTTTTCATTTATAACA
The DNA here is from genome assembly GCA_022749755.1 of Azadirachta indica. Classification (NCBI taxonomy): domain Eukaryota; kingdom Viridiplantae; phylum Streptophyta; class Magnoliopsida; order Sapindales; family Meliaceae; genus Azadirachta; species Azadirachta indica. Next base: position 3,367,033 of record CM040442.1, on the reverse strand, counting down.
AATATCCTAAATCATGTCAACATACTTAGCTTTTCTTTTTCTTTAATATTAACAATTTTTTATTGAGGTTTAATGATTAAAAGCAGTCTTTAAATTAACTTTGCTATGATATATCTCAATTTTTTGTGTTTAAATTAGTAATTATATGTGTTATGAGTGTCAAATTCATTCTTATAACATGTGACAACGAGTTCTACAACATTTCACCATTGAACCGAGTAGCGACACCTTATATTTCAAATATTAGATTATTATAACTTCACATTGAAAGGGTATTTCAGTCATTGTGATAAAGAGTCTCAATGACCTATTTGTTACAAATAACAAAATTATATCCTTATTCACAAAACTATAAAACTCGGAAACTCAAATATAATTATGCTATTCTTTTTACGTCCCATGTTACAAATTTTACGTGTAAATTCGTGTACCAGTAATTTTTTTACCATAAATGGAAGGCCCATGTAATACCGAGCCCACCTACAGGCGCACCAACTTCAACTGCTTATAGAGTTAGACCTAGACCAGACCCAGACCAGACCCAGCCTTCTCTTCTTTTCACTCGAACCAAACTGTGGCTCAATAGGGTGGCGCCGTGCATGCACCCTAGCTAGCCACTCCTCCCCGCGGCGCAGCCCACCCCGCAGATTCCGCCACCTTCTTATCTTAACCGTCTTTAATTTTCCCGTTGGATAATAACACCGGGAACTTTAATTGTTTCTCATTTTCTTGAGAAAGACGATTATTTTGTTTGTATCAAATAGGTCCATCAATGTTATCAAAATGACAAAATTAGCCCTCGTTTATTACACTGAATTTTCATTAGGAGTTTTCCATTTGAGTTGCTAAATTTTTATATTCTTTACAAGCAAAGATATAGTTTATAAAAAAACTGAAAAATTTTAGATACTATTATCCCATTTTCGTGATTGCATTACTACTCAATATTAAAAATAATTGTGATATCATTAAATTTCACTTAATTTTACATATAAATTTATAAAAAATATTTGATATTACTAATTTTTTTGTAGATTTATTCAAATATTTTTATTAGCATTTGACATCTAAACTTTAAAGTGACAAATGCTTTAATTTTAAAAGACATGGATAAGGACTTGTTTGTATTATAAAAGTAAAAACTGTATATTTAGTTAATAATTGTAAAATATGGGGACCTTAACGTTATTATTCGTTATTCCCTCCATGTTACAGTGTTTTAATGACATTTACATTTATTACTCGAAAAGACTTTCAGGATTCTTTGTCAATTTTTATTATTATTATTATTTTTTATTTTTGGAAAAATTATGTTTATTATATATATTATGCACAACTTGCTGCCCAAATCTCCATAGCCAACTCTCTCTCTCTTTCAGAAAGCTCTGTTTATTTGTTTATTCATTTATTTTACTTCCCACAGGGAGAGAGGAGAAAGAGAAAGAGACTGTGTATTTGTTACTCATTGTATCTGTGTAATTTTCGGCAGAAAGTGATTGAAAATAAATAAATAGCTACTTATTTATTAATTTAGGCAATAAAAGCTATTGCCTTGCCTTAGGCGTCGCCATGATTCATGGCTTGAGTTCATCTCGCCATTAACGGTCACCTCTCTTTTGCTTGCTTGTTGTTGCTGCTGCTGCTGTTTCTTCTCTGTGATCTGATTAAAGTTGCTCTTTTGCTAGTTCCATAGCTGAGAATTCAAGTCTCTGAGTTGGCGAGCGTGTGTACGTATGTATATGTATACGTGTATGTATCTATGTATGTGTATTGAAAGTGGATTCGACCTGCTGCTTATCTGTGTGGTTTTGATCTTAGCAATCTTATATATGTGCTTGTGTATTTGTTTTGTTATTATGAATTCGATTGATTCTGATGTGTTTTTTGTACTTCTGTATGTGTTGTTTTTGTTGTTGTTGCAGATATTTTCTTAGCTTTTGTTGGAGGAAATAGGAGTGGAGGCGATGTTAACGTGTGTAGCGTGTTCAAAGCATCAGCAGCATCAGCAGATAAATAAAGGATCTCTACGGCAGCAACTTGAGGAAGAAGATGATGTTGGGACACCGAGGACAAAGCAAGCTATTAAAGCTCTTACATCTCAGGTAAAGTGTTTGTTTGCCGACAAGATGAGGTCAAATTTGAGGAACAGCTGAAATTGATGAGAAAATGCGGGAAATTTTGAGGAATTTTTTTTTTTTTTTTTTGGTTCCATTTTTGGTTGTTAGAAGTTGAAGAAGATGGCAAAAGAAGAGGTTCTCTGTTTGGGTGATGGGAAAGTGGGGTAAAATTTAAAGTAAATCGGAGATTTGGGACCAAAGATTTTTTGCTTTTGTGTTCTTTTATTTTCCTTGGGTTTCTCTGCAGCCAAACATAGGATGAGATTTCTGTCATTGTCAATTTTTTTTTTTGAAATGAAGGGGGTGGGAATTGTGAAAGAAGTTGGAAAATTGTGGGGAAAAAGAGGAGGGATCTTGAGTTTTGGGAGTTTTTGTTTTTTGTTTTTTTAGGAGGGTAATGGGACAAAAGAAAAAGGTTCTACTGTTCGTTTGTTTTATTAGTACTGTTTGGTTGCTGAGAAAGTAATGAAAATTAAGAGGAATCTGAGTTTTGGGTTTTTCTTTTTTATTCTTAAGGAAGTAGTAGGACAAAATTAGAAAAAAAAAAAGGTTTTTACAAGACTTTGCTTTATTCAACTGTTTTTGGTTTCTTTGAAAATATGCAAAATTGAAAGGGCGTGAGGGTTTTTGGATCTCACAATTCTGATGCCAAAAGCTAAAATAGTAAAGGTTCAAGAAAGAAGAAAAAGCATGTTTTGAGTCTGATTGGAGCTGGAAGAAAAGAAAATTGGATCCATTTTTACAAATTTTTGCAAATGAAAACCAGTTGACCAAACAATACGTTGACCAAATAATACCCAGAATTTTGCTTTTCTTTCCTGCTACTAAATTACAGAATTTTTTGTTTGCCCCATTTTCTCACCAGCCATGCAATTTTAATTTTTCTTTTCTGGAAAAAGAGAGTAGAAGCAAACGAAAGTTATTCTGCTAATTTAGTTGGTTACTGTTTTCCTCCATTCGGTAGAAAGGTTTAGTTACGTACTTTTTTTCTTTTCTATTTTAGATCAAGGACATGGCTCTGAAAGCATCTGGAGCATATAGAAATTGCAAGCCATGTGCAGGATCATCTAACCGTAATCAGAATGGAAACTATGCTGATTCCGAGGCTGCCTCAGACTCGGCAAGGTTTCATTGTTCTTATCGTAGGACAGGAAGTTCCAACTCCACACCAAGGATGTGGGGTAAAGAAATGGAAGCAAGATTGAAAGGCTTATCAAGTGGGGAAGGGACACCTGCATCGGTGAGCGGAAGAACAGAATCTGTAGTGTTTATGGAGGAAGATGAGCCTAAGGAATGGGTTGCACAAGTGGAGCCAGGTGTTCTTATCACTTTTGTTTCTTTGCCTGAAGGAGGAAATGATCTCAAGCGGATTCGATTCAGGTATGCTCTTAGTTGTTTGATAGTGGTGTAATAGCAAATGCTTTGTTTGGTTTGGTTTTAATCAAAACTCTCTTATGGAAATGGCAATTGGAGTTGGCATAGACTGGTTGTCCTTAATAATTGACCCTTTTTGTTGTTTGGTGTGACAAAGATTTTTATTTGTTAGATTATGTTAAAATCTAACATGCTTTTAGCATGCTAGTGGTAATTAGTGCTTTAGGTCCCTATTTCCAATTCTGTATCAATGTAATGTTGCTCTGAATTTGCATGTGACTTGCTACTGTATCACATGAAATTTTGCACAATTGAAGTGGCCCCCAAATATGGGCCTGTTTTTAGAGTTTCTCGTACATGCATCAGAGGCTCCTGTTGTAGTTCCAATAAGTAGATTTTGGCATCAATTTAAGGGAAATAAAATGGCAACGCTGCATTCATGAAGGTACTGTATCACATTCACTGTGCGTGATTGATGTGTCGTAATTTAGTAAATCAAGCTATGCTCTCCTTAATTAAAAACAGAAGTTAATTGGAATAGTAAGTCCCTTCACCAGAAGAGAATTTGATCAAAACAAGTACAAGATGTTTTGGCTGCTTTTGTTTTGATTGGACATTAGCTCCAAACTTTATTCAGGTATGCTGTGAAATGACTTAAAATTCAAATGCCCTTCTATTTTTATCCTCTCTTTTTTTTCCGCTGCCGAGTTGTATGACAATTTCTTGGGAAAGGACATTGATTAATAAAATAATAGAGGCATAAGGACTAAAAGATATGTCTGGTGCACATGTTTATGTATGCACTTCTTGGAAGTCATAAGCAAAGGTTACTTTACCTGAAGAAACTGACCATTCACAGCATTTTGGTACAAAATCTGATAGAGAATTTGTTCCCTGATACATGCATTCTGGCATTTCTTGTCAATTAGTATTTGTGCTTTTATGCTGCAAAAATCTATGTGAACCATTCTGCAATTTCCATTTCCAAAGCTTTGGATGGTGGAAATTTTAACATCCTCACATACCTTTCTTTTTGGACTTTCTAGTCAGAGATTCTGTTGGATTCTTTGACAATTGCTGGTAATTGATGAATATGGTCAATTGCTATGCGGGTTATCACTTTCGTTGAGAATTGAGCAATATGGAAATGTGTGCCTAAATCTAAAAGCCTTGGATTGAACACAAAGGTTACCAAACATGAAGCTCATTGTTGTTCCTTTTTGCCCTTTTTTCTCTTTATGACCAAGTGACCAAAGTTTCTTGGGAAATGTAATGCAATACAATGAATTTATAAACAGTTAATATGCTTGTGATGTAGAGGTGGCTAAGGGCGCAAACAGTTATGGGTTTTGCCCTTGTGAAATTTCTGATGCTAATTACCAGTGTGTGAAAAAATGTGGTGAAAATTGCTCAAAGGCACTTGTAGATTTTGGATGTCACTGTATTGTATTAATGGTGTAATTCTCCGATAAGAATCTTTAGCACTCGTCTATTTATCCAGTCATTTCTCTCTCTTTGGAAAGAGCTATAGGCCTTATATTCGCAGCTGAATTTCATCCTGCATTGCTGGCTTTTTATTCAGTCAATTAGTATGCAAAAATTTGCTCATTTTGTTATTTAGGATTAGGAGTGCTAATATTTGTTTTGTTTATTTCATCAGTCGTGAAATGTTTAACAAATGGCAAGCTCAAAGGTGGTGGGCAGAGAACTACGATAAGGTCATGGAACTATACAATGTTCAACGGTTCAACCGCCAAGCTGTCCCACTACCAACTTCACCCAGATCTGAAGATGAGGTATTCTAATGGTTTTGAGCAATACTGTCATTTGAATTTGTACCATCTTTTATGTTCTATGTGTTTACAAGTACCTTCCCACCTGCTTTCAGAGCTCAAGGATTGAATCTGCCAAGGACAGCCCTATGACTCCTCCGCTGGGCAAAGAGCGCCCTCGAAACTTCCATCGCCCAATGGTAGGAGTAGGCTATTCTTCATCTGATTCACTCGACCATCAACCAATGCAGTCCCATCAATGTTTTGAGTCAGCTGGTCTTGCTTCGACACCAAAACTTTCAAGCATTAGTGGGGCCAAGACAGAGACATCATCTGTTGATGGTTCAGCTAGGACTAGTTCATCAAGAGAGGCTGATCGATCTGGAGAACTTTCCGTCAGCAATGCCAGTGACATCGAAACTGAATGGGTTGAACAAGATGAACCAGGAGTGTATGTCACTATCCGAGCACTACCAGGTGGCACACGGGAGCTTAGACGTGTACGATTCAGGTAAATGAGATTTTTTAACTGTTCATTGCATCCAATGGGGCTTCAGCTTCTGCAACACAAACTTAGTATAAACTTCATATCTTAGTCAAAATCATTTTGGTTCAACTCAACTTAAAATTACGTTTTCATTTCATATGTTTGATGCAGCCGAGAAAGGTTTGGAGAAATGCAAGCAAGGTTATGGTGGGAAGAAAACCGAGCCCGGATACAAGAACAGTACTTGTGATGCCTGGAAATTGTGTTTGCTTATTTTAACAAAAAATGGTATTTAACAGTTCTCTGAAGTTTCTGGGAAAACATCATAGCGTAGCTTACAGATATTAACTATGCTTTAGCTTTACTCTTATCTTTTGGGGGCTGTTTTTATTTACTTCTTTATTTTTCTTAATTTTCTTATTTGGGGTGGATAATGTGCAATTGCTGATGTTTCAGAGTTTGGAAAGTAAAAAATGATGGGAAAATGATAACTGCAATGGTGATCATTAATTTTTAGTGATACTCATTGTGCTACAATTTTAGATTCGTAGGCCTATGTACCAAATTGTTGCGTTGCTACTATTTGATAAAGACATTTTTATTTGGTAATTAATATTTCAATGTGATTACTAATTCCATTTTATATCTTTGTACATGTAGCTGTATTCTTACTTTAATTTCAATCATATCCTCAGTGTAAGTGTTGCTAACGAAGTTGGGGTTTGGAATCATGATAAACAGAAATACCCTTAAACATCGGATTTCTAATCTATTTGATTGGAATTATGTTTAATTCAATGGCCAGCTCATCCAATGTCTTACAACTATAATGATATATGCATAGAACAACTAGTTAAAAGAGAATTCGGACCAACCCCTCCATTGCCAAGAAAAGAAAAAGGGTAATTTGATTAGCCTTATTGCGCTTTTCAACGTGGAAAAGAGACCAAACCAAACCAAGCTATGACAAATAAATCACTTTTTTAAAGTAAAATTAGGTCTAAGTATTTGACATTGTTTTTTCAAGATAAATTTCCATAAAAGTGAAAAAGAGAGATTAATTAAGGTTTGATATGAAATAATTTAGTAAATTATCAAAATTTTTTAATACTTATGTAAACTTTTTTTTTTAAAAAATAGATATGTTTTGGATACTTAACATAGCTAGAAAAAAATAATAATTCACCAAACGTTAAAAAGTTAAAAAAAATCAAAATATAGAAATAATATGGCAAATTAACCTAAAATATGATTTATACTAAATTAGGTATGAAAATTAGATTTCAGTTGAGTTTCATTTAGAAATTCTTGGATACATACTTAACCAAATGCAATATAACAAAATAAAAAAAATTTGTACGGATACAATTAACCAAATGTTATATTGAAAAATTCAAAAAAAAAAATAGTATAGATACAATTTCTTTATTTATTTTTTTTTAAAAAATTAGACATGCAATAATTTAACAAAGATCTGAAAAAAAAAAAAGGGAGGGGCAACCATGAAAATAACCCCATTTAGAACGGCAAATTTGTAAAACAAGCACAACAAACACCAACACAAATAGGATTCCAGGAAGTCTTTTGAGTGGTAAAACGTTTTCAAAACCCTCGCCTTCTTTCTCCCAAACCCCCCAAAACAAATAAACTCAACCAAAGCCGTTCTTTTTTCTGTCCCAATGCGCAAACCCTAACAACCCAACAACGCTAAACCGTACATAGACCTACCCGCGCAAATAGAAACAGAAACGAAGCTTTCTGGTTCTGTATTTTGGCTGGTTTTGAGTTTGAGAGTTGGATAGTGTTTTGGTGTCGTGGTGTTGTAGTTTGAGATGGTAACAAGTGGGTCGACGAGAATCGAAGGAGGAGGGACGCAGATTTTGTCGGCGGGAATGAGGAAGACTATTCAGACGATTAAAGAAATTGTGGGTAATCATTCTGACGCTGATATCTATTTCGCTCTGAAAGATTCCAATATGGACCCTAATGAAACTGCCCAGAAATTGCTCAACCAAGGTCAGTGCTTTTTCTATTCTAAGTGGGGGTCTTTCAATATTTTCTTGGTTTTTTGGTTATTGGATTTTGGTTCTTTAGTACTGATATTGAGTGTGTGTGTTTTGCGGCTTGGTATTAGGGAGAGTATTGGGGTTTCTTAGGCTTATTTCTATTACTTAAAAGAGTATTTGGGTTAATGGGTATTGGTTGTTCAGTGATGGTATTGAGTTTGAGTTTTGGTGTTTCTGCGCTTGGGTTAATTCTTGAATATTTGGGTTTAGTTCTTGAGTATTTGGGGTTAATGGGTATTCTGATGATTTTTGTGTTTTGTAGTTGAGAATATTAATGGGTGTATTGGGGTTTCCTAGGTTTGCAGAAACTGTGTTTTAGACTTATTTTTAATACTAGAAGTATTTGGGTTAATGTGTATTCGTTTAGTGCTGATATCGAGTGTGTGCTTCAGTAATTTTGCTGCTTGGTATGTGGATAGGTTGAGAATGTTGGGTGCACTGGGCGTTCTGATGTTTTGGACTTATTTTCAATACTCAAAATACTGGATGAGTATGGTTATTTGCTGCTAATATTGAGTGTGTGTGCTTTGGTGTTTTTGCGGCTTTTCATATGTGATGATTTTTTTTTTTGAAGTTTAGAATGTTAGTGGGTGTATTGGGTCTTTTTTAATGTTGGCAGATTTGTGTTTTAGGCTTATTTTCAATGCTTTAAAGTATTTGGGTTAATGGGTATTGGTTGTTTAGTGGCGGTATTGCGAGTGTTTTTTGATATTTTTTGCTGCTTGGTATGTGATAATTTTTGGTTTAAAGTTGAGATTATTAGTGGTTGTGTTGGGGTTTCTTAAGTTTGCAGAAGTTGCTGTCATAGGTCAGTTGTGTTATATAGAAATTGGACTTGGTTTCTTTATTGGTTAAAGTATGCGGGCTGCCTGTTTTTTTTTATTTAGTTTAAGTGAGTTTGTTTGAGTTCTTTTTCAAGTTCTTATTAGCTGATATGGAAAGTGTAAGTTTATGAATTAAAACTTCTCTAAGATCACAGAAATTGCTCAACCAAGGTCTTTAGATTCAGTTGGAATGAACTTTTGTTTTAAATGATTATGTTGGTTTTGTTTCAGGCTTTGGTCATTCATTCTAGTAATCAAGTTTTTTGGTTTATTAGTTGTGTTGAAAGAGAATTTGTTTTTAGGGTTAATGTTTTTCTGTTTTGAGGCTCTGCTATAGGTGCTTTGCTTTTAAGATTTGATTTAGTTAGAAATGCATTGTTTTGGAGTTGTTTTACGTTTATTTAACTGCTTATTGGTTTTATTTGTTTTGTGCTTATCTTGAGTGTACAAGTTTACAACACAATATTAAGGCTTTCCTAAATTTTATAAGAATCTAAAATATTCTGCTTATGTATTATTTGTTCTTGTTTAGATCCATTTCATGAGGTAAAGAGAAGAAGAGAGAAGAAAAAAGAGGTACAGTTTTGTATACATCTTTTTCTCATTATTTAAGATTGTTACAGATCCTGTTTTCCTGCACTGAGAAAAAGTTCAAAGTAATCTGTGTTCATTGTCTCGGAAATCTAGTCCTGCTTATGGAAATGGTTGTGTGTGGTGTGAAGGTCTAGGAAACTTTAGATCAGCATTTTATATTTTATCAGGTGTCAATGTCACCATTCTCCCAGTCCTCTCATTTTCTTGACCACTGAGGTCATGATGTTATGCGTACTTTATAGTGTATAAGAAATGGATGGACTCTGTCTAATTTCAAGATATATCTCTGGATATAGCACACAAATTTACTTTTGTCCTGCCTCCTTAATATTTCTCTAATATTTACTTCCAAACATTTGCTCATGACTGCAGAATGTGGGCTACAACAGTGTGGCAGATCAAAGGAAAAATTCTGAGAATTTTGGGCAAACGATGAAATTTCGTAATTATGCTGATCGTAATGCTCGGAAAGGAGGGTATAATCGGAATGCTTTACCTGGTAATGCAAAATTTAACAAGTTTAACATGTTTATTATTAAAGCTTTTTTGAAGTTCTTCTAGTTGATGGATAAAGCTGTCTCTAGATGCAGGAAGCAACAGACAGTTCCGTGTTGTGAGAGACAACAGAGTTAACCCAAATACAAATCAGGAAACAAAGTCTCCTTCGCTACAATCCTCAGTGTCTACCAGTGAGAAAGTTGCAAATGTTAAAGAAAAGGGGTAGGTTTATGTTCTCATTTATAATTACTTACAGTCTGAATAATTGAGATTTCTTCTTGAAAGAACCACAAGTGTCTCTGGTGGGCTTTCTAATTGGTTAAATATTGTGTCAATAGATGCTTCTGCTTTGATTTATATTCTTTTGGCGTCCAATGCTGAATTTTGCTTGTCATGGGAATAACATTCAGTATGTCCTCCTCTTTCCATTTGCTGTAGTGCAATTGGAATTCCTATCAGTCAAAAGCCCTCTGGTGGACGGAGTTTATCTCAAGCATCAAATGGACCAGCTGATTTACAACCTAGACATGCCCGTGCTTCTATTACTACTGGGACTGATAGAAAACAAGTATCAGATGAAAAATCAACTTCTAATGCTGTTTCACGGGGACAAGCAGTGAAATCTGACAACACTCAAGCACAATCTGCAACACTGGCATCAAACAATTCTGTTGGAGTGTACTTCTCTTCTACAGATCCCGTTCATGTTCCATCTCCTGATTCAAGATCCTCTTCTGCCGTTGGAGCTATTAAACGTGAAGTGGGTGTAGTAGGTGGTGGCCGGCAGTTGACTGAGAATGCTGTCAAAGATTCATCTGCACCAAGTAGCTCTTTCTCAAATTCTCTTTTGGGAAGGGATAATTCTTCAGAATCTTTTCGACCATTCCCATCAATTTCTAAGGCTGACCAACTAAATCAAACTGCTGCAACTGATTCCGGAGTGGCCAGCATTCCAGCCAACAGGGCATTGTTTACCAATCAGTACTCTAGCAGATCACACCAACAAACTGTAGGTCATCAAAAAGGTAAATTTCTCAACAAATATGAGTTTCCATGCAAGTCCTAGTTCAAAGGAGTAAATTTTCACTGGAAAATGGTGCCAATCTAAGTGTTTTATGTGTTTATCTAGCTGTTTTTTTAGAAAAAATTTCTTTTTTCTAGAATATGACTTGCATTGCTCTATTCTTTATGGAACTGATTTGTGGACATAGATGAGTTGTAAAGTTGTCATGTAGCTATTTTGTATTTATTTGCCAAGGGTTATTCTTGTTTTGTGAATGAAAATAGTTGCTCGATTTCTCTCTCTTTTAGATGTTCACGTAAAGACAATAAAGTAACCTTTTTCACTCGTGGCCTTCTGAAAATTAGCAAGTTCATGAAAAATATCTGAACTTTCAAATAGGCCTTTATATTGTTGATTGAAGAGAATTTAATTAATGGAGGTCTTCATGCTTATTGTTTCTCAAAATTTCTGACAATTAAACTTTGATGCAGCTTCACAACATAATAAGGAGTGGAAGCCAAAGTCGAGCCAAAAGTCAAGTGTTATTGGCCCTGGAGTGATTGGAACACCTACTAAGTCCATTTCACCTCCTGCTGATGATCCTAAGGACTTGGAATCAGACGCAGCAAAATTGCCTGATGAACTTTCGCGAGTAAACATCTATGACAACCAGAATGTGATCATAGCACAGCATATTCGAGTCCCTGAAACTGATCGCTGTCGGCTAACGTTTGGCAGTTTTGGAGTGGATTTTGATTCTTCCCCGAATTTTGGATCTGGGTTTCAAGCAGTTGGTGCCACTGAGGAATCAAATGGGGAATCTGCTACAAGGTTTGTGTTTTATTTTAGTAATTAATTGTGCATGGTTTATTGCCATATAGCTGGATGCCTGAATACGAATTTTCTCTTGTTTAGAAGTTATCATTCTTCGCATGAGAAAAAATTTTGTCTACAACTGAAGTGTGACTTGATAGTGCTGATGACAGTTTGGCTGGAGCTGCTCCCAAGACTTCTGGTAATGATGTTTCTGGTAGCAAGCCTGTAGATATTCTGGACGATCAAGTCAGAAATTCTGGATCTAACTCGCCAGCATCAGGTGAAACATCTGAGCATCAATTGCCTGATGATATAAAAGAGACTTCAAGTTCTCAGAATTTGGACAACTATGCTGATATTGGGTTGGTTCGAGAGAGTGATCCTTCCTATGCTCTTTCAGAGTCACAACAACAGCAAGATTCATCAGAGTTGGCAAATTTTTCGGTGAGCTCAGATTGATCTCAATTTTGCATTATATCTTTGATATTTTACAATGACTGATACCAACAATTAGCAGCAAAACCCTTATTAATGCTTTTCATTCAAAAAGTAGAATATTTGCATATATTTTGCCTTGTTATTTTGTTGCTTCGTGTGATGGAGCAATCTGATAGGCATTGGTTTTCTAGCAGGCGTATGATCCCCAAACTGGTTATGATATGCCATATTTCAGACCCTCAATGGATGAGAGTGTGCGGGGACAAGGCCTTCCATCTCCTCAGGAGGTAAATATGAGTGTCCTGTTACTACATTTCCTTAAATTTAGTGTCCCTTGCACACACCCAGGCAGATGCATGGAAAGCTCTTGTTGGAGACAAACAAGTGTTATGATTGCTGCACTTAGTTTGATTATTTTATGTTTGCAAATAAAAGACACATCTAGTATTACCAGCTTTGCTGATATTTTCTGTAAGTTTATTGCTGCAGGCCTTGGGCTCGCATAATGCCAACAACATTCCCCAATCAACAATGGCTATGGTACAGCAGCAGCAACAACAGCAACAGCCACAGATGGCACAGATGTATCCTCAAGTCCATGTTTCCCATTTCACGAATCTTATGCCGTACCGCCAGATTCTCTCTCCATTTTATGTACCACAGATGGCCATGCCTGGCTATTCGAGTAACCCTGCCTATCCGCACCCATCAAATGGCAGCAGTTACTTGCTGATGCCAGGTGGTAGTTCACATCTTGGTGCAAATGGCCTCAAGTATGGAATTCAGCAGTTTAAGCCAGTGCCTGCTGCAAGTCCCACAGGCTTTGGAAATTATACAAGTCCAGCTGGTTATGCCATTAATGCTCCTAGTGTAGTTGGGAGTGCAACGGGGCTCGAAGATTCATCTCGGATGAAGTACAAAGACAGCAACCTTTATGTTCCAAATCAACAGGTATACATATTTCTGCCATGTTACCAACTGCCTATTCAATTTTAAAAATTTATAGATATCAGGTAAAACATAATGATCCAGTTGATTGCATTTTATTGTAGAAGTATAATGGAAAAATTTACTTTGGGAATTTTTTGTTACGTCAGGCTGAGACATCCGAACTATGGATTCAGAACCCAAGGGAGATTCCAGGCTTGCAATCTGCTCCATATTACAACATGCCTGCTCAAACACCTCATGCTGCTTATTTGCCATCACATGCTGGTCATGCCTCTTTCAATGCAGCGGTGCCACAATCTTCTCACATGCAATTTCCGGGCATGTACCATCCGACAGCACAACCAGCTGCAATGGCCAATCCACACCATTTGGGCCCTGCAATGGGCGGAAACGTTGGAGTTGGGGTTCCACCAGCTGCTCCTGGGGCACAAGTTGGTGCTTATCAGCAGCCTCAGTTGGGAAATTTCAACTGGACGCCAAACTTCTGAAAGATATGCCAATCTAACCTCTGCTGCTTGTAAGGGATTTGAAGTAGCTATAGAAAGTTCTTTTTTTACTTTTCTCTGTGAAATGAGTAACCCACAATCATTTTCTCATCAATGCATCATCTGGTGTTTAAAAGTTTCAATTTCCTCGTTTCTGTTGACTTCTGCCGACTCTTAATTTTACTGCAGAAACCTCAACTATCCTACAACATGACTACTCCATGACAATCCTACTGCCACCATTTCACAGGATTTAAAAATTTCTATCTGTTAACCATATCTGCTTTACACTAAGGTATAAACACTCTCTGCAAGCATATATACTGTTACTTTGATGAAATCTTGAATGATAAGCAGATTAATACATATCTGAGGTCTTAAAATAAATTTTAATTCTCTGTTTCAAAATTTCAATTCAAGTTGGCATGTAGATCTATTCTGTGGTGGTTGAGAGTTTAAAAAGCTTAAAAAGCTTCAGCTCTCCATGTGCTTATGGTACTGTGTTTCTGGGAATCGTTTTACCTGTCATGTGTGTGTTTCCTTGGTCAGAAGAAAAAGAAAGAGAAAGCAGAAACAGACATTGTGTTTTTGTTTTTGTTTTTGTTGTTGGCTATGTCTTTGTTTTTTTTTTTTCCCCTCTGCCTTTAATCTAGAGGCTGAGGCTGCTTTCTTCCTCGGGATCGCTAAACATTCCTTTCCTTTCCTTGCATGTTTCATGCACAAGCTACTTTAGTAACCAACACCAAGCAACAACCTTTATCTCCTACCAATGTTGTTTTTCTCTCTTTTTCTCTGCCTCTTCCATGTGAGAAATCAAACACACATTCAATGGCCTTATGTTGTCTTTCAACTTTCCATGTCACTCACTTTTTTAGATGCTTTTTAAGCCCTTGTATTTTTTACATGCGATCAATATGATGTAAGATAATTTTAGAATCTAATTAGTTAAAAAATTTTTTTATTCTTTTTAATTCAATTTTTAATTTTTTTAATTTAGGTAAGAATTATTTATTTTATTTGAATTAACTTGCGACACTAGATTTTTTTTATTATATATAGAGAGTTTATACTAATTATTTTAAAAATATTTTATTCAATAAATATATTCTCCTTCGATTTTGTCTGATTATTATATTAACACTCGTATTTCAAATTATTGGAATTAGAACAACATATAATCTCGTTCGTTAAAACTTTTATTTAACTTATTGTGTTAAAGAATTAAACGAGATTCAACTTTCGAATAAGTGCTTTTATCCTACTCTTTATTTTACCTGCGTCAAAATTGTTATTATGATAATTTTAAAACTATTGTGTAATATCAACATCGAGATAGATAGTTTTAACCAAAGTGATAACTTAGGGTATATACACTTGTAATTGCAATCTTTTTATGTGTTTAATTTTGAAACTATAATCAGTTTTATTTGAAAGCTGATATTTCTCATTTACTCGCTGAATAGCATAATTTATAAAAGAATTTGAACGTGGGGTGGTTTTAAAAATCTGGAGGAAAAGATGGGCAGAGACATTCATTCAAACAAATAATACCCATACGAAAGGGGGCAAGCGTGTGCTTGAAAAGGCTTCTTTAATTTAGGAAGCGCATTTTCTTTTGGTTAATGCTTCCTGCAAACCTGGCTAGGATTAAAATATAATAATAATTTGGTTGTTTCATTGATTAACTATAATATACAAATTGTAATATGTATCGTTAGCCTTACAAATAAAAATAGGAGTTAACTGTTGTACTTCTAAAATTAAATTAAATAGAAGAATTACATATACACGCAAGTTAAAGTAGTGGGATTATCTATAATGAAATCTATCACCTTCTTTGGCATTATAACGAAAAGATTGAATTGAGGGGGAGGCAACAAAGCATGGAAATCTAGCTAGCTCGCAAACTAGGGTTTTTGATTTTAAGCTAAGGTTGGAATTGGATGACCCACAATTGAAATATTTGAAGATCAAAAGGAATATTTATGATGAAAGTTTCCATTTTCCAATTTTGTAACATGCATGCACTTTTTATATTCAGTTTGATAATGATCCAAATTACACTTTGTCAATTGTGGTATCCACAAGGGCCACCATTTTTCAGTGTATGCTAATGCTATAGACATTAGTGGTATTGCTTGTGCCCTAAAATTTTTATCAATCAAATCATCACGCAACATAATATGATGATATTCGCAACTAAAATTTTCCGATGCCCAATTGTGCATTCTTTGAATGATTGCATATTATCTATACACAAGCAAACAAAATTAATGGACTAGATTAACAAATTAATTAAAAACCTTAAACCAAACGCACCCTTTTGATTATATTAAGATTTTATGGTTAGAATTGCCTTTAATGCGATCAAAAGCACTTTTTAAATCATCAAAAAGTACCTTTTGTTCTATTTATGATTGAAATAGGCAAAATAGAAAATACCCATTTTTGAAATTAATTGCAATCCTTCAAAATAATGATTCATTATATACTAAAACACAAAACAACAACAAAAAAAATTAATGTTGTAAGAACCTTAAAATTTAGTTAACAAACTTTTGATTGCATTAATTTATATGTAATTAATAATGGGACAAATTTACTTTTTTTGTTTTTTATGTGATAGGAACAATTTTATATGATGTGTCAAATCTAGTGGGGAATGGGTGGAAGTTGCATCCACCAAGAATATTATCTTGTTGATACAATATTTTCTAATATGAGATGATGTGAAGTGGGAAAATAAAATTAATGGGTACGATCGAACAAAAATACTTTTTATTTTTTGTTTTTGTTTTCTTGTTAGGGCATTTCAATGAACATGATTTTTTCTTTGAGTTTTTTTTGGGTCCCCAAATTGGTCACATTCCATGATCTAAATGGAATCTCAATGATTTTGATCATGTAACTCACATCAATTCCCATGACTTAAATGGAATCTTCATCTCTCAAACTTTTTTTTTTGAAAATTTTTATATAAAAATTCTATTTATCTCTTGATATATGGCAAAGTATCATTATTATTCTTTGACATAATAACATTAAAATTTGTCCATGTATAAATATTCTTATTAAAAATATTTTTAAAATCATCAAAATTATATATGTAAATACAAATTAGATTACTCTTCGATCTTAATATAAATAAAATATATAAAAAATTTTAACTTTTTATAATAGTTTATAAATAAAATAAGTTAAGATGTTTTTTAATATTAAAAAAGTATTTGAAATATTTTAAAAAAATTATTTAGAAAAAAAATTGAACAACTTGTTAAAAAAGTGCTTTCTAGAAAGCATTATTGAATGTTATCGTGAATAATACTGTGGAATAAGAACTTATTTTAACAAACATGTTCTCAAACACATCCTTAAGAATAAACATAGCTAAATTAATTGATTGAAAGCATTTGTTACCAATTAATTTCTTTACAATAATAATAATTAATAATAATAACAATAATGAAGTAATTTCGTGCGTTTGAAGCGAAGCTAAAGAGGAAAAGAGAGAAGAGTACATGTGAGGAAAAGAAAATAATGCACACGCACGTTTGCTTTTTTTGAAGTCTTTCTTTACTTTTATTTTTCATCATTATTTTAATTTAAATTTTTAATGTTTAATAAATCTAATCACCCTTTTTCTCTTTCTCCACACACACACACACAACGTTCTCTCTTGTCCTAATCCTTTCTTAATTAATTAATTAATCAAATTAATCAAATCTGCTTTTTCTTCTTGATTTGTTTCAAGAGAGTTTCATAAAGTTTAGGAGAAGAGCCACGAGTGTAATCATTGCCCAAATAAGCACTTCCCACTTAGAACATGCTCAAAAGCACAAAAGCACTTCTAGCACACACACACAAACAAAAGATTATATGGCCATAGCCAGCCGCAGCAGTTAAAATTATTATTATTACCATTATTTTAATTTCTTAATTAGTTAATTGATATCCTATATATATAAATAATTAGGGTTTTGTACATATATGTATATATCTTCATGGGCCATGGTGGATATTCTTGTACGTGCTACATATTGAGATAAGAATTATGATGAGATATATATATATATATATAGTCTAAATCAAAAAGCTAGATGGTGTGCTTGAAATCATCTCAACAGCTCATTCAAAGAATATTGTTGCAAGATCATTGAATTTTCGAGATTTGATATGGTAAGAGCAGAGTAGTGATAAAGATAAGAGATTGGAAAATAAAATATATGTTTTAAATTATAGAGGTTATCTCTGTGTGTGTGTGTGTGTCTCTCTCTCTCTATATATATATACGCATATATATGTGTGTGTATATATTTTGATATTTTAATGTATGTATAAATAAATAATCTTTAGTTTGAACGTCCGCATTTCAATAAAATTTGGAGCAAAATTCAAACATTCGAATTGCTAAAATATGATTTTGTATACATGTATATAATGTATTAATACATGTATGTATTTGTGTATATAAACATTGTTTGATTAATTTGAATGTCTCCATTTACATAAAATTTAGACTAAAATTTAAATGTTCGAATTGTTAAAAATTTGACATATGTAATTATTTAAACATGCGAACAGTCTAAATAAAGAATCAATATATATATATATATATATGTATATATATAGGGGAAAGCTAAATGATGCATTATATATGATTGGTCTAGTAATATATGCGTATTAATTGATGAGTAGTTTACACAAAAGTGAGCATATAATATAATATAATAATTAAATAAGGGGTAGATTATGTATAATTACAACACCATTTACATAATTACCTTTGCCTGCCTGCCTGCCTGCCTGCCTGCCTGCCTGCCCCCCCGCCTCATATGTATATATATATATATATATATATATATATTTATCCCAAATTTTGTGGAAGTAGTAGATGTTGGGATATGGTAGATCAAAAGAATGTACAAAAAGGAAATGGATTAATGGATATATGCATGCCCAGGCCGAAAGCAAATTGTGACAACAATAATAATTGAAAGTGAAGGTAAATTTAGTAGCAAAATCTCCATTAATTAAAGTTAATGTCCACTGTATAAACTGCATAATTATATTACATGCCACAGAAAGGCTAGTCTAGATCATCTATATACATACATATATATAGCTAGGGTGCTCATTATAAATTAATTAATTATATCTTAAGCTATACTAACTTTTTCATGTTAATTATTCCCTGTTTACCATTATTATGGTTTAATTCCTATAATTACCTTGCTGATTTGCTACTGAAATATGGGCTATAAGTGTATCTATATATTTATATATATATATAATCCGACCATTACTGTTTTATTTATTATAATATCATAAACTAGTTAATTAATAGCTTTTAGGTTTTTCATTAATTTTGCTTAGGCAATTATATATATATATATATATATATGCTTTTGACACAACAGTTTCTTGAAATTAGCTGCTAGCTAGGGTTGTAATATTCTCATTAAATTCAGAGAAAAATTTTGCATGCTTTGATATTGACTTCTTTTGAATCTTCACAGTAATTAAACCGCCCATCCCATTTTCAAAAAACACTTTAAGAAATTAAAAAAAGCAAGCAAAAAATAAGAAAACTTTATGGGATTTTAATTAATAAGGGCAGGGCACAGCATTATTATTGCTGTTCATTTGGTGGTATATACAAATCAAAAAATCAAATGAGCCGCATTAATTGACTGTTTCTTGAAGGCTATAGCTTAATTAAGCATGCAATTAAATTAATTAATAGTGCTTCATATAGTATAGTATAATATAATTAGTAGCAAACGCTAGTGGTGTTCAAATCTCTCTGTAGTTCCCACTTGCCTAAAAGAACATGTACATATCTTTGGTTGCATCAATTCATTGCAAATTTTAATTGTGTTCTTGTTTTGCAATCATATATCGAGCATATATACATTATAACAAAGTGAAAGAATTTAACCTTTTTAATTTTAATTACTAATTCTTTTTTTTTGGTTTAATTGGTAATTTGAAAATAGAAGATAATATATTGGTAATTTGATTTTAAAAAAAAAAAAGAAAGGAAAATCAAGTGGACCCAAAATGATCAAAGATATTGGCTTTGTTGTTAGTATCACAATAATAATAATAATAAGCATACATACACACACAATAATTAATATTAATAATTAATTTACTATCCCTTCCCCTTGCTTTTACTTTTCAAGTTAAAGCAAAGGATGATCTTACGTCACTTCATGAGAATTGAAGTGTGTTATTAATACACTAGCTAGTAGAAATGAATGGATCCAACTTAATTAATTAATTAAATTATCCACATCATCATTGCCTATCTGGCACATGCTTCCAGCTGGCATAAATTTCTAACCTTATAAGGCTTTTCTGTAAGAATTCTAGCTCAGAAAAATCTCTCTCTCTCTCTCTCTCTCTCAGAATTTTCTCTCTTCTTTCTTCTCTCTGCAAGCGTGAGTTTTGGCTTTGATTGCTTTCTCTCTGTCTCTTTTGCTAAGCCATCGAGAACCCATCAATAGCTGTGTCTGCGTTGTTTCCTTCTCATTTGCACTCACTAAATGAGAGCAAAAAGGGGGAGAAATCTTCGATTCTGTGTATTCTTTTTTATAATCATGTTTTCCGCCATTAAAGCGCTCTCTCTCTCTTTCTCTGAAGCAGACGACAATTAGAGAGAAACAATATCATTTGAAACTTACTGTTTGTTATACAGTCTTTCTTTCCTGTTTCTCGATTTTTCTTCTGTGTATAAAGTCCCCATGGATGTTTGGGAGAAAACTTTGAGAGAAAATCAGAGTCGACACCACAGGAGAGAAAAAGAAAAAAACCCTTCTTTTTCTTCGACTCTTCTTGATGCTATCTACCGTTCTATCGATGAATCCAGCGGTAAAGGAGACGAGGAGATGATTTTTTACAGGGAGACTATGAGGAAGAAGAGGGAGCAGAAGGAGCAAGAAGAAGACGAGATGGATAATATGCGACGAGCTTGCATGATCGAGCGATGGATGGAGAAGAAAGTCAGCTGTGAGAAGGTTGTTGTCCGAAGAAAATCCATGGCGGATTTTGACAGAAAGCAGACGAGGAATAATAATCAAGCTGTGTTGTTGAACTCAAGCTCGAGTTCTTCCGAATCAAGCTGCGGCGGAGCGTTTTCGTCGTCGGAATCTGATTCCCTTTACGGCTCAAAATCGAGATCCAGTTCGTGTTATTCTATGCAAAGGCCGAAGCCAATTCGGACGAGCATCTCAGCTTGGCCTGCGGAGAAACACGAGAGATCTCGGGTCGAACACCAGCCTTATGACTATCAGAAAAGTTATGTTTCGTCGCAGAAGAAGAAGAGTGAAGGCGGGTTTGTGAAGACGAAATCAAAAGCCTTGAAGATTTACAGTGATCTGAAGAAAGTTAAGCAGCCTATTTCTCCGGGAGGACGGCTGGCGAGCTTCCTGAACTCTCTATTCACCGCGAGAAATGCAAAGAAGGCGAAGATTTCAAGTATGTATGAGGAAAGAAAGATGAAGACGGAGCCGGAATCGACATGTTCTTCAGCTTCTTCATTTTCAAGGTCTTGTTTAAGCAAAACTCCATCTTCAAGAGGGAAATTGAGTAACAATGGGATGAAAAGGTCAGTTAGGTTTTATCCTGTGAGTGTAATTGTTGATGAAGATTGCAGGCCATGCGGGCATAAAAATTTGTATGAAAATGAAGAACTTAAGTATCATGTTATGAGTGAAAGCAAAAGAGTTGAAGAAGCTGCAAGAGAATTGTTGAAGAATTATCAGAAGAAGAAGGAGGAGGAATTTGATCATATCGAAGAGTTTGATGATGAAGAAGAAGATGATGATGATGATGATGATGCAGCAAGTTATGCAAGTTCTGATCTATTTGAATTGGATAATCTTTCAGCTATTGGTATTGACAGGTATAGGGAAGAATTGCCAGTTTATGAAACTACTCGTCTTGATACAAATCGAGCCATTGCTAGTGGTATGATCTTGTAATTCAAGAAAACAAAAAATGAAAAAAGAAAAAAAAATGTTTCTAATTAGCTTTATTAATGAATGGTTTGGGGGTTTACAATATCAAAGAATAATATGTCTCTTTCTCTTTATTAATTCTTTAATTTTTTTTATGCATATCTTATTTCTTTTGAATATAGTTCAATTAGTAATTTGAGATTCATATTTTACTCATATTTAAATTATAGAAAAATATGACATCGTATTTAGTTGATCATTTAATTGTAAAAAAAAAAAAGAAAGGGAGAAAGTAAATATTATTAAATGCGGTTTCTATTTGAAATCTAAAAACTATTATGATGAAATGTGGGGGACGAAAGTAAAGATTAAGATGAGGTTAAAGCAAAGGGCAGATTTTCTACACCATCAATATCCATGAGAAGAGAAAGAGAGAAAAGTGAACAAATTACTTTTGCTTTCTCTTCACAGCATGTGGGGTCCTTAATTGCTTCAACATAAAACTAGCTATGGCTACCTCTCTATAATATATACCACTCAATTAATTAATATCACATCACCCATATATATATATATATATATTTGATCATGAATGATAATTTTTAGTCAAAAAAGTGAATTATTTTTCTTTAATCTTGAAGTTTCCTTTCTAAATTCAATTTTAACTTATTATTTTAAGTTCACCCGTTCCGGCTGCCGGAAAAATATGATTTTCCGGTGGAAGGTTCATAATATTTACCAGCTGTAAGTTAAAAGGAGAGATTGTAATGGGGAAGAAAAGAAGAAGGAGAAAATGAATACATGGTCTCAAAAGCTGTGGACAAAAGGATCTATTCTTTGATATCCTTTAAACATTGTTGTCAAATTTGGTTGGCTCATAAGCTATAAGCATGCATGTTTTCAAAAAGCAATTTATTAAAGTGTTTTTCAATTTTAATATATTAATTTGCTAAAATATTGTCAAAAATTACTCGTTTTTCAAACTGGCCAGCATATGATCGTAATTAATGTTTAGCCAATTTGAGTGTTATACTCTCTACCCTTTTCCCA
This sequence comes from Azadirachta indica, assembly GCA_022749755.1. Classification (NCBI taxonomy): domain Eukaryota; kingdom Viridiplantae; phylum Streptophyta; class Magnoliopsida; order Sapindales; family Meliaceae; genus Azadirachta; species Azadirachta indica. Next base: position 3,344,597 of record CM040442.1, on the reverse strand, counting down.
TCTTCTTATTTGTCTCATGCATATAAAATAAAACAACCAACATAGGGTGCTTTAGTTTAATTTGTGAATGGATCCTTCAAATTTCAAAGATCTGAAATGTCAAAATTAATATTTAACTTTTTTAAAAGCTTTGATTCTCAACCATTCATTCTAACTATACACTACAAATATCTTCAACCTCTCATGAATTTCCATCTGCCCTTTATTCAAACAAACTTAATTAACTAAAATTTGTGCTTTAAAGACTTCCTGAATTACAAGAATATATCTACTCCCATAATACTTTAGATTAAGAAGAAACTTTGAACTTATTCTAAAGATAATTTTCTTAAATCATGCTCTAAAATATTCATACAATCGATAGATAAGATCATTTTAAAATTTAATTTGAGTATTTCATACTTCAATTTTTAATTTCATCACCAACCGATCGATATTGGTATAATTATTAGAAAATATAATTAATGATCGAGATGGACGTGTATATATAAATATATATATATTCTTGCTTATTAATAATTTAGATTATTAAGGTAAGATTATGTGTCAATTTAGACTAGGGAGGACCACTAAATCATAACAGTGTGATATAGTAATTAAGTTATCATATCATAATTAATTAATTATTTATTTAATTAATCAATTAATTAATCCATTCAATGTGTTTTAGACTTAGCTTGGACTGTAGGAAAAGAAAAGGCTACCTCTATAGTCAAAAGTTTCTAGCCTCTATATTGCCTACGGAATTTTTTTAATTTTTTAATTTTTAAATTATGGGGACCAGTATTAGCGAGGAATGTGATATTAACAATTTGAAAGCAAAATTGATGTGTTAATTTGCATGCAATTGCAGCAGGTACAAGATTAGATTAATTAAAAAATTAATTAGGTTATTAAGTATTAATAAATCAGCTTCGATAATCTCGAAAATCTTTGGTTTTTTTTTTTTTTTGTTTCTGCAGAAAATTGAAAAGCTGTAATCGATTTTAATGGTTGGTGGAAGTGGGGAAGTTGACAAAATCATGAGAGGTAATGGGTACAGTGAGTGGTGTATGTGAGACCACACCAACCCATCTCTCCCTCTCTCTCTCTCTCTCTCTCTCTCTCTCTCTCTATATATATATATATATGTATACGCGTTGACAAAACTTCTCTGCAACAAACATTAACCCTAATCACGTCTCCAATCGTTTGTTGCCTTAATATATTTTAACAACTATATATTTCCATTTTTTAAAGTATACAACACTAGTTTGATTCAGAACAGTAATAAATTTATACGAAATTTACGTATGTTTTAATAGTAGGAATGAATGTAAAAAATAACGTTATTATCACAAAATAATGTTGATTTACTTTCGAATCTAGATTTTATAAGTATTAATATATATATGATACGTATATAAATGAATATTAAGTAGATGCATTTGAGAGTATGTTAAACATATATATATCAATTAAAATTAAGGATGCGTTCATTAATATTTTTGTAATTTTTTTTTAATAAATAGAAGTGCTTTTATAAAAGCATTTAAACAATACGTACCTCTGAAATAATAATAAGATGAGTCTCAAAGAATTTATTTATGTGTATTTTTATTTTATGAAATTAATGTTCTTAAATTATAATTTTAGGACATCGATTATACTTATTTTTTTAAGTTATGATAGGGTAACAGTTCATTGAGAAAACATATTTACTTATGAAACTTTGTGGCTTTACTAATTACATAAGTAAGTTATTTTGCAAGTGCTTGACCCACAAAAATAAGTATTTTTGTATTGTTGCATGAAATCATTTTCGATACTGTCAAAAACACAAACATGCACATACAACACATACATAATAATTACATAACACCAAGAAAACTCTTAAGTAGACATCACTCATTTTCAGTCTGTTGTTAAAGAAACACAATATATAGCTCATATCAGAACGAAATATGTAGCTTTCATTTTCTTCAAAACAACAAATTCAATAGCCTGTTTTGCAGGCAATTTACAAGGCTTGGCCAAGAGTATGTACTACATACATATATGTGTTACTTACCAACTATGCACAAACAATTGATTCTTAGCCAATCTTAACACAACTTTTTAATTAATTAATCATGTGCGTCGACCATTTTGGATTAGGATTCGAGCCTAAACCACAAATGGCTCGATCATCGGCTCGACCATCTTTATACTTTGTCTATAGCGAAGGGTGCATAATGGGGTCAAGCTATTTATATACAAGTGCAAGAAGCAAAGTTGTTTGTCTCAATGGGATTTGATTTGAGCCTCAAACTTTGATAAATCTATCTATCTATCTATCTATATATTACGTGTTTGTTTGTTTGTTAATTATATATTCCTCTTTATTTTTTTTCCAATAATTTGGCAGCTTTTTGAGTAGAAATTATTGATTGATTGATACATAGAGAGCTAAGGAATTTGAAGAAATTATAAGTTATCAAGTTTGTTTGCTTGTGTGTGCATGGAATTTTCAAAACTTTTTGGATTTTAAACTTTTTTTTTTGTAGCTAATAATGTAACATTGGAGAAATTTTTTGACGTATTCCTTAGACTAAAGTAAAACAAGAATAAAAAAAAAATCTAATTATATAGAATAAGTTAAAATCATGTTAAGCGTTGATTTTTGTATTGTATTAGATAATATATATTTTAAAAATACATAATAAGAATTAGAATTGACATACTGTAGAATTTTTAACTTATTAATTTATAAAATTTTTTATTGATTAATTATTATGCAGTTGATGAGAAAAAAAGTAATTATATCGTAATATATATAATTTATTAAGTAAAATATTCAATTATCTATTATTATAACTCTTTAAGTAATATTTTCTTAGCATTAAATGATGGTATTTTACAAAAATAATCTTTTTTTTAATTGATTAGATCATTTATTTTTTTGGGGTTTAAATTTCAAGATATAGAAAAAGGTTTGAAACTTGTACATGTTCAAATTCAAGGCTTGATAAAAAGGAAAAAAAGAAAAAAGAAAAAAGAAAATTAAGATGAAATAAGAAAAGGTTGTGCGGATGATAGTGGGTCCCAAAACTGGTCTGGAGAACAAAGCGTGCCACCAGCAGTGGTACCTACACGTACAACACCCAACTGCCACTTGTGAACTCAACTTTTTGGCCCGCACGTGATGGGCTGGCCTGCTTGTCCCCATAGCTGTCGAGCATGCACACGTGTGAGTCCTCCTTCACCAATCCCCGTATGATCCGCTGATCATCAAATCAAGTCACATCAAATCAAATCAAATAAATAAATAAAAAATTATAAATATTGATCAATCATTATCGCGCTAGGCCCCACTCTATTTGATCAACTCTGCCCCGTACTGCGTAGCATGAATCACCACCACTCATATATTGACAAGTGTCATATCATACACGTGTGGGTACACGACTTTATGTGCTGAAATGACTGTTTTACCCATGGAGAATTGATGGGAATTTTCTTTTAAGATGGGTATTAGTGGAAAGAAGAGGGACAAAGGCACCTTTAGTAAAAGAAAAGAAAAGCAAAGAACAAAAAGAGAAGGAAAGAAAAGGAGAGAAGGGATTTTGTGTTTGCGTTTGTGTTTGTTTGGGAGGAAAATTAAAAAGAGAAAGTTGATCGATCGAGGGAGAATTTTGGTGATCCCAAGAAGATTACATTTGTGTGAATACATAAGATGTTTAACTGTTGCATGCAGCTTTTTCTTTTTCCTCAGAAAAAAAAAAAGAAAGAAAGCGAAAGAAAATATATCTCTATAATGATCTATCTTATTATGTTTTATTAATTAATGTATGAAATTAAACTTTGGACAAGTAAGATCTTTTAGGAATATTTTTAGATTTTTTTAAGCAATATATTATTTGAATACGAACATATGAAAAGAATGAAAAAAATTACATCAACTACGAACACTAATAAAAAAATATGTGACAAAACAATTAAATTTTTAATTAATGAAAGCAATGTTTAACTAAATTAATCATTAATAAAATTATTAGTATTGAACGTAAATTATATTTAGAATTTATAAATAGAGAGCTTGTGAAACGATGCTTTTAATATTTATATTTAATTTTCCTCACTTTCTTTAATTCTCTTTCTAACCAAACAACAATCAAACTCAACTCAATAAGATATTTAAATAAAAGAATTTCTAGCTACCCATATGTGGTCAAAGAAGCTATATATAGCAACATGAGAATCTTGCAAGCTGCAAGTAAGCAGAGAGCTAGAACTTTCTCTTCTTTTTATTTGAAAGAAAGAAAGAAACAAATTAAAGTAATTTTGTTTAATTTAATTTGTTATATGATGTGAAAGCTAAGGAACTCGTAGAAAGCTGTTTGTGATAGAAATTTCCCAGGCATGCTACTATATATAAACCTATCCATACATAGCAGTATTATCGAGTGAGAATTTAACCCTGTGGCAAAAGCACTTCCAAATGCAGGAAATTATAAGCACTTTCACTTTTGACGTACGGGACCCCGCTAAAACAGTCCAAAGCAGTTTATCAGCATGAGAACCAGCACCCTTTTGTAAAAGCACTTCCAAACGAAGGATATAAGCACTTTTATATTCCTGAAACTTGTCTTACAGTTTTAGGTTTTGTTTCCACTTTTCATGAAAATTCCCTTATCTCGGGAATCTTCAATGACACCTATAAACATTATTTCTTTTTTTTTTTTTATCAATTTAAATTTCTATGAAGTTTTGTAGAGAGTGTTTCTAATTTTGTCAAAACTGCTTTTTTTTATAATAAGTAAAAGCTTATTATTATGTTAAATTCTTAAATGATTCGTAGATTTTTTCTGTTTAATCTTATTGTTCTGTACCAATACAACTTATTTTACATTTTTATTCAAAGTATTTAATCGTTAAGTTTAATAATTAAGTGCTTTTACAAAAGAAAGCACTCTTATAAAAACCGTTATAATCTGATTCTTGAAAGCACTTTTTTCACAATATATATGCATATATATGCATGATTGAAATGATCTGATATAGCTCGACCGAAGCATCCATCAAAAGATAATGATTGCTAGGATTAATTAATGTAAAAAAAAAATATTAAAAGAAATTAGGTACCCTTTCCGCGTTAATTAGTTAGTTAATTAATTAGCTAGCTAGGTATCTCATGATCTAGCTAAACTGCACTTTTAGGTTTCTATATCTCCTTTATCTTTTAAATAAACAAATGAAATTAATTAAGGAAAAACATTTAAAAAATAAAGAATAAATTAATTGCTAGCAATAAACATCTTAATTTGTCAAATATTAATGCATATGTTTAATAATTTTCACATGGTGTCCATGTACAAAAAAAAAATGGACACGAAACATTCATAAGATAAAATCAAAACTATGAACGGTTCAAAAATGTGCAAAAATAACTTAAACATGAAATTCTCTAATTTAACATTAAATATGAAATTGTATAATCACCACACATTTAACGAAATATCTTTGAAATCTCAAGTTAGGAAAGCCGATTATATAATTATCATTTGAAAGTGAAACTTATTTAATTAAAAATGTCTAAAAAAATCTTTGACAAAAAAAAGAATGAAAAATGAAGGATAAGGTTTTGTGACCCTCCATAAGTTTAGGCTTTTTTTTTTTCCCCCTTCCTTTTTTTAGCTGCTACCTCCTGTTTAAAGTAATGAGTTGCAATAGTTATAGTGTATATATAACTTAGTTTAGTTCATATTATTATTTTAGTTTCATTTTCATTCATGGTCCACAAATTTAATTCTTGATCAACTTCATTTCTTCAATTGATATGACTAATTCATTGTCGTTTTTAGTTCACATTACATGTAAAGTGCTTTTTTCATCATTCAAAGATAACGACTTATGTACCCATTTCATAATTTATAATTATTTGAATTATTTTAAGTACCCATTTCATAGTTTATAATATGAAAGCATAACATCAATTATATAGTCTGAATTTTCACGTAGGTCCCATGAGAAAAGCCAAATTTAAAGCCAAAATTACAGTGAATTTTAATTTAGGCACACATTTATTAGGTTTAGACCGACACCTACAAATCTGAATTATATATATTATTAGGGAAAATGAAAGCAAAAAATATTAATTTGTGTTGAAAACTAAGTGCATTATTATCACTTTCATGCTTGCAGCAGGTCATATAACAATGACTTCACGTAACATTATTGCAACTATATCATAGCATAGCATATATAGCATAGATGACGATTGAAAATTACGCCCATTACAATAGTATTTTGTCACATCATCATATATATATATATATATATTTAATAGAAGATCTACCGAGATCGACTAGAGATTAAATTCAACTGAAGTTTAGTCTAACTTGAATGTCCAAATAATTGAAATAAATATTTTTCACAAGAACAAAGAATCCTTTTCATAACGATGCATTCTAGCTTAAATTAAATTCGAATAGGTTTGATGGTGACAATATATATACATATACATATGTATATGACTGTGCAAAATGTTAAAGAGTTGAGCGGGGCCGGGGCCGGGGCCGCTGCCGTCGGTGGCGGAGTCATCTCATGGAAGAAATGTATATGGCTTGATTTTAAGTACGAGATGAAAATGTACATATATGATTATATAAATATAATGGGAGAAATTAGGTAGCAGTCTTTGTTGCTTTGATCTTTAGTAGCCATATATATCATATGTATATATTTGCTATACATGCAGACTTGTTAACAGTAATATTGGTGTTCATGTATGAAAAATCCACGAAAACTTATTCATAATTATAGCAATTCGGAATTTGTCATTTTCATGGCTTTTATTTATTTATTTAATATATAATTTTATCCTTTTTTATTTTTTAATTTTTCTAGAATAAATAAATTAAATCTCCTTTAATTTTCAACTCAATTGAAAAGATTTGATTGATCTATTTTGTAATATATATTTGATTAAAATAGAAAGAAACACTATGAAGTGCTTATGAGAAAGCTAGCTCCACAGTACACCGAAAGCGCTTCTTATGTATAGAAGCCGAATGTATTCAGCTGGCCCATAAGCATAAGACATAGGGTTAATGGTAAAGTTTTTGGGCATGGTCCAACACTGTATGTACATTGTTACAGGAATTGCCAAGATTGACAAGTGCAACCCAATTTTTTCTGATTACATTAATTCACTAACGAAAATGGATGAATCTTGCAATTGGGGATTTCTTTTCGTGTGCCTTATCAGGTTCTCTTCCAGAGAATATTTGTCAATTTTAATTTTTATCTTTAAATCTAGAGTTTAGTTTTATTTTTATTCTTCTCTGATTATAGAATTAATTTCGAAGTTTATGCTATGTAAATGTAAATATTCGTAAGGCCGGGGCTCAGAGAAATCGGGTGGATTTTGAAAATTTTTATGAGTTCAAGACCTGAACCTGGGAGGTTGGAGAAATATTATACATGCAACACTTTCAGAAGAATGTATAGAAACTGAGAACAACAAAAACAGAAAACATAATGGCAAATATTTTCTTCAAAACTGTTATATATATATATATATATATATATTCAATTGAATCGTTTTAAAAATCAATACCAAGCACATTCTCATTGCTTTTCCAATTTTCCTAAATAATATAATATTTAACAAACATTCAAATAGCTATTAAAAATATTTTTATAGTTTTTTAAAACAGTATTTTAGAGATTAACACATTCTAATTTGCTGATTTATTTACGTGATAGATTAAGAGTTTTATATTTATACATGTATAATTAAATCATTTGAATATAATAGGTCTATAAATTTTTAAACAGTTTGCAAATGAATGTAAATATACGTATATAAATATGAGATTACGGATTCTTTCTAATTAATTTTAACTAATATTAAGCAATATTTGTCTGGAATTTTCATCCGTTGCCGATCTTGTGTCCTCATAATTGGTCAGGTCTACCGGCGAACGACACACCGGACAGTGGGAATGAGAGTAAAGCCACATCTCGATACACGAAGAGTGATAGTAATGCTTACAACGCAGGAGCAGGGAAACACTTTCTCTATCTTCAAATCCTGACAAGCACACAACACATTCTGATACCGAACCACCCTCAGGATTTTCAATCCCCTTCACATACATGAACGTTGAAGCGGAATGCGGACTCAGGCTCAGGCTCATGCTCAAGCTATCTCGCTCCGGAGCTCCGGCTGAGCTCGGAGGAGGCAGCCGGGAACCGATGCCGCAGCATCCGAACATTACTAGAGTGTAAACTACCAAGCAAATCACTATTGATCCCACCAGGACAGTAATATAACAAACGAGAGGCATTATTATTATTATTATTAATTGACTCTCTGTGGATGAATCTGAAATCTGGAATTTCTTGGAATATATTTATGCTGGATCGTGGATGTAGTTTACGAAGGGTTTTTGAAATGTAAATTAATTGTAAAATGATTCTTCAACCTGTCTGCAGGGTTTATTTTTCATTCTCGTTTTCAACTACGAATCACTTAAAGCCGGCGGGAGAAAATTATTAATTTTAAGTTTGTATTAACATCATTGTACAGAGAAATTAATGACAATTTTTTTTTAATTTAATAATTCATCCAATTAGTGAAGATCAGGAATCTAGTATTTTATTGTATTAGAATCCACAACTCCGACTCTTAGATTCCTTTTTTTTTTAATCGGCTAATTAACAAGAAACTCTGAATAAACAAATTAATAAATGAAATCTGATTGAACGGGGCAATTTTCAAACAACAAGAAATTATCCCACATATATTATTATTTTACCACTTTTCATAATGGACAAATATATCAAATCTATAATGGTAGCTAATATACTTTTTCGCATATTATCAATGTCTTAGACGACATTAAATCTAATATCAATATGTGAGAATCAATGAGCATTAAATTAAAATTCTATCCCATATATATTAATAATTTACCAAATTTTTGCTTGGTCAAAGTAGAAAAATTACCAACAATTAAAGAAGCAAATTAATTAAGCAAGCGCATAGAAGCCTCTAGCTCCCTCTCCTCTTTGTATGTGTGTTCATATTCTTATTGAAGCTGTTTCCACTTTCCAATCAAGATCTGGTTTTTCGTCAGAATTCTTCATCAGATGTTGAAAATTCAGGTAGGTACTTATATATCTGCAAGGCTACTACTGCGTACCCTGGAATGGAAAAACTAGATATCATTTCTTACTCTAGCAAATTAATTAATGGTATGATCTTTCTTAAATTACAACCATTACATTAATTACAATTAGATAATAAGGCTTTCAGAACCTGGGAACCATGCTAGATGGTACGCGAAATTATCATACGTAGATTCTATTTTTAATTCTCATTTTTTCAGTTATATATCGAAATATTTTATTCTCGGAAAGTGAAGAAGCTGAATATTCTGGGAAGAAGCTGTTGCAACATGAAGGCCGAAAACTTGCATTTTTGAATTTACAAAGGTGACAAAGTTATTGAAATTTGGGTGATGGAGATCTAATTATACGAGAAGAATTTGGGAGATCGATGAAAGATATCGATATATGGTAATAAATTATTATTATTATTATTATTATTATTATTATTATTATTATTATTATTATTATTATTATTATTATTATTATAAGAGTAATATTGTTGTTGATTTATATACAAATGGTGTTGCTGTTTAATTTGCTAGCTAGGTTATGAATATCATTATCATGTGACTTGGTACAATTTTCATAATATTGAAAATTAATTGTACTAAAACCCTCACTAGTTGATAAATATTTCTTTTCTCATCATAAAATCTTTCCCTTTCAATCATATGAAGAGATCGTTCGTTCTACTTAATTAATAAGTAGATTATAATCTTAATTTTGAGTTGAATACTAAATAACAACATATTATTATCGATTAATATTTAAAATAAAGTATAATATATTATGATGTAATAATTGGTGTTATTAATTATTTATAAATATATTGCAATGAAATTAAAGAATGCTAGTTTAAAGTTTGCTGATATATATAGTATTTCTTCACAAGCTAGTGGTTGGAATAGAAATCTGTGGGCATGCAATGCAACAAATACGACTGTGATGTGAGACATAAAATAAAAACATCTATTTTAATTTCAGAAAATTAATGTTTTAAGTGATAAAAAGATACGCGTAGTACTTATTACAACACTTTAAGATTTAGTGCTGATGTAAGTTTAAGAGATTTGAAGTTAAAATAAGTTGTATTTTAAAGTATAAATTATAATGTAGTTATATTTTCAATTTTCATGCTTCACTAATTTATCAAAGAGATTCTTGAGTTTTTGTTTTCAAAACATAAAAATTAATGGTAAAGACTTAAATCACATGGCATTAATACTAGATTGGGACCATGTAAGGGAGCCGTAGGGTAGCAACACGTGTCCAACGAAGTAATAAAGCAATTCCTAGGACAAGTAAGAAAGTGGCATGTGGTACCAGGTAGTCTTGGACAAGACAACATGGGCCATTCTCCATCTGCCACATGTCCAAGGGTTTTAGCTCACGGAGAAGGAAGTGCTGAAATCAACATTTGGAAAAGGAAAGAGTGGGGGTCATTCATCTCCACGGGTTGAGGTATCATCTTGATCTTCATCTCCTTTTCACGAAAATTACTATTCTCTCCATTAGTAACTTGCACAAATTCTCATCCTACATTATTGTTTTGGTATTATTACACTCCATTTTTACTACCCTCGTTATCCACTTCTTATTTCACTAGTTGTTGGCATTCTGTTGGTTTTGTTATTCTAGGGCATTTCTATCTCACTCCTTTCTTACTAGTGTTTGAGGGAGACCATTCGTCTTTATTTTATCTGCAAAAGTAGTACTGACTTAAGCTTTCGGAGAGATTTAAGCGTATTTTCTGTCGCAGGACATCCAGGCTCGAGGAAGAAAGAAGCTAGTTTGTATCTGAGTGGAAGCACGTGTAATATCGCTAGTGAAGACCCTTGAGGACCCCTGCGGAACCGGCTAGGCTTAACTTGCTGGGTTGAAGATGCTGACCAACTTCATTGTTGTCAACCGGTCCTACATCCTACCTTTGTGCGAGTAGGGAATTTCCCGCATCAACATCAACCAATACTTAAGATAACATTAAACGCAGCACTGCTCTTTGTGTCAACTGATTATAGCAACTTCATAGAACGTCATGATGAGTGCATCAAAACCTTTCGGTATTTCAAAGGTTTGATTCCGATACTTGAACATTTTTAATTTCTTGGTCTAAATATTAAAGTTCATATTTTTATCTCTGCTTGTATATACAGTTCAAGATTGGACTTTGCCAGTTATCAGTTACTTTAGACAAAAATCAAAATTTGATTCATGCCCACGATTCTATTAAAGCTGCTGCAGAGCAAGGGGCAAAGCTGGTTGTATTACCTGTAAGTCAAATTGAAACTTCTCAATTTATTGTGGCAATGTAGCTAGACTTAGAAGTCTTTTGGATCCATATATTTATCTTGGTCTAACTTATTTTGTTAAAGGAAATGTGGAACTGTCCTTATTCAAATGATTACTTTGCAAAATGTGCTGAGGATTTTGATGATAAGACTGCGTCGCCGTCGTTTACAATGTTGTCAGAGATTGCTTCTTGTTGTGGGATCACAATTGTAGGTGGATCCATTCCAGAATTGAACAATGGTCATTTGTATAATACTTGCTGTGTTTTTGGGCCAGATGGAAAGCTGAAGGCCAAGCATAGGAAAGTAAGCAAGTCAAAATTAATCGATATGATCTTTTTTTCTGGCATTTGATGATGTTAAAAGGAACACTATGCATAAGCGCAATTGAACTATGGTTTTCTATTGCAGATACATTTGTTTGATGTTGACATTCAGGGAGATATTTTGGTTCAAGGAATCTGATTTCTTTACTGCAGGAAACAAGCCTACGATAGTGGATACAGGTATGCATATCTGGATGCAACCCATTCAGGTGGATTTTATGTCTTCCATAAATCCTATTGAAATGTATAACACTTTGAGGAACAAGAGATTAGACTTGATAATATTTCCAACTCGGTGATCCATTATTACTAGTTTAAACCCTTTCTTTTCTTCATTTCATGTTTGCAAAGGAGACTGGTTTGTATCCTCATTGCCTCTAATTGTTATGGCACTAGAGCTGCTTGAGTACAAATTTCGATCATTTAAAGTTTGGTAACAATTTTGGATCAAGTTCTACTTTTTTGACGCTTGAAGAAACTACTTCTTGCTTATTTGGAGGGCTTTTCTGCTTCACTAGTGTTACCAAATCCCCGCACTTGAGTCTTGCATATTTCAAGTAATTTTTTATTATTCAAAAGCTAATCAGTGAACTAGCATGTGAAGTAACGGTACCAGAGATTTATTATCTGTGAATCTCCTATATTTCCACCATACTAGCTTAATTCCACTTTTCTGGATGGCAAGCAACTGACTAATTTACATGGAATTCAGATATTGGATGCATTGCAGTTGGAATTTGTCATGATATACGCTTCCCGGAACTTGCCATGTTGTATAGAGAAAAAGGTATTCTATCATTTAGGTTATTACGTTGGTTTCTAATGAATTATGTATAAATATCTATCCATCTGAATCGGCAATACGAATGCTAGGTGCTGATATTATATGTTATCCCGGGGCATTCAACATGAGCACTGGTGAATTGTTGTGGGAGCTGATGCAGAGAGCAAGGCAAGTATATCTAGCAATCTGCGGTGTTTCTTAGTATTTAAATTCCAGTACTATTGCTAATGGATTTACTTCATCAGTGCTTACCATTTTACTTTGTAATTTCAGGGCAACTGATAACCAGGTAATATGAAGCTTGTCATTCCTTTAATGATATTCTGAAAGCAAGTATAGTAAACACGAGCTTGGGTTCGATGTGGTTGTAGTTATTTGTGGCTACTTGCTCACCTGCTCGAGATTCCAGTGGTTCCTGTATGATATGGGGTCATTCTACTCTTGTTGGACCGGTACAGGAAAATTGCTACTTCACCTCAGGACAAGAACAAAATTATATGATAGTAAGTTTTAACGAACTAATTGATCCATTTATGCTGAACAGTTTGGTGAGATAATTGCAACCACGGGCTGTGAAGAGACTGTAATAGTTGCTGAGATTGATTATTCAGCAATCCAACTTGGAAGGTGGTATTTTAAATGTTCAAGCTAAATGCTAAAGTTGTATCAAGTTTAGCATCTTACTGGAAATGTTGCTAATTGTATAGACAGAGTCTACCACTTCAGAAGCAGAGGCGGGGAGACATTTACAAGTTTACCGATGTATCTGAACACGAGCCTTCCGAAGATTAGTTGATGGTGACGCCCCGATGTTATAATGACTTTGCAAACTAGTACCTGTTGAAATAAGTCTTTCTATTTCTTTTGTCTCAAATTGTATGTTCACTATCTTCTTTACTCTACAACAATGTAAAAAATCTCATTAGTTTTCCTTTTACTTGCATAATTAATTAATTATATCCAACACCAACACCAAATCCCAGTCCAAGGTCGGTCGCTATGCAAAAAAAATGACCAAAAATATTCATTCATGACGAGCAAGTACCGTATCCCACGTGCACAACACGACGTCATAACCCACTGCATCCAAATAAGCAAAACCCTTAACCAACTGAAACAAGTACACACTTTCTTACTCAAAACCCTGACCAAGTCCCACCAGAAAAATCATTACTACACTCCGTTTCTGACCAAGCTTCTTGAACTTCCTGGTGACAATCTAAGCTATGCACACCAGGTGTTCGATAGAATAATTCCCAAATGCAGAAACCAATTCCTCTGGACTACTCTCATTCGTAACCATGTCCTTTGTTCTCATTTTAGACAATCCATCCTCTTATATGTTAAAATGCACCGGTTAGGCATATTGCCATCTGGGTTCACCTTCTCTTCCGTGCTTAATGCGTGTGCGCGTGTACTGGCATTACTTGAGGGTAAACAATTGCACGCTCGAATAATACGATTGGGTTTTTTGAGAAATAAGTTTGTGATAACTGCATTGCTTGATTTGTATGGTAAATGTGGGTATGTGTTGGAGGCCCGACGACTATTTGATATAATAGATGATAATGACAAAGATGTTACTGCTTGGACAGCTATGATTTGTGGATACACTAAGATGGGTAACATGGATGACGCGCAAAGATTGTTTGATATCTTGAGAGACCGCAATGTGGTTTCTTGGAGTGCAATGGTTGCGGGGTATACCAACTGTGGCAACATGAAAGCTGCAAAGGATTTGTATGATAGGATGCAAGAGAAAAACTCCGTCACATGGGTTGCTATGATCGCCGGGTACGGTAAGTTTGGTGATGTAAGTGAGGCTAGAAAATTGTTTGATGATATTTTGGAACCGGATGCTTTGTGTTGGGCAGCGATGGTGGCTTGCTATGCGCAAAATGGATATGCAGAGGAAGCCATTGAAATGTACAAGCTGATGAAAGAAAGAACTGTGAGGATCAGTGAGGTGGCCATGGTGGGGACTATCTCAGCTTGTACACAACTTGGAGACATTGAAATGGCAGCAATGTTGGCTGAGCATGTCGATAAAGGTTGTTGCGGTAAGTTCTGGCTTATAGCTTTGCTATGTCTAAGTGAAATGTCAACATAGTTTAGTCCCCAAATAGCATTATAGTCCAAAATGATGTAAAGCTGATATTTTTCGCTCTATCAGACAGGACACTTTATGTATCCAATGCACTGATTCACATGCATTCAAAATGCGGATGTTTGGACCAGGCCCGGAGAGAATTTGAGGGAATGAAAAACAGAGATGTGATATCATACAGTTCGATGATCACAGCATTTGCAGATCACGGGAAGTCCCAAGAGGCATTGGATGTGTTCTCAAAGATGAGAAAGGAAGGAATAAAGCCGAACCAGGTTACATTCATTGGTGTCCTCAATGCATGCAGTCATGGAGGAGTGGTTGAAGATGGCTGCAAGCACTTTGAGTTGATGACTAGGACTTTCAGCATTGAGCCATTACCAGAACATCTTACTTGCATGGTTGATCTCCTCGGAAGAGCTGGACAACTTGAAAAAGCTTACAATCTTATAATGGAATACATAAATGTGTCTGATGCAGGAACTTGGGGTGCTCTGCTAGGAGCTTGTAAAGTTCATGGCAATGCTGAGCTGTGTGAGATTGCAGCCAGGCGTCTGTTTGAACTCGAGCCAGAGAATATGGGAAATTACATGCTTTTGGCAAATATTTACGCATCAATAGGTAAATGGAAAGATGCTGAGAGAATGAAGATGATGATGGGGCAGACAGGAAAGAAGAAATATCCTGGCTGTAGCTGGATATCCAGTTGAGTAAATTCAGCATTTTGAATCTATATAGTTTGCTTTCTTTGATTGGAGAGTACATTTCCAGGAATCTTTGTGCATGCATATCTAGAGAAATTGGTCAATAAATTTAATGAAACAAGACGACCTAGATTTCAAATGTTTTCTCTATGTAGTTCCACAACGGAAATTACAGCCAAGTAAAATTGAAATAGAGTTAAAAATACAAGGGCGGATCAAAAAAATATATCTATTCTGGATACCAGACTCACAATAGCCATCTATGATTTTAGTCATACCGCATCTCAGCTACCAATTGTTTTTTCAATCCTGTTTCATCCTATAATCAAAGCTTCTTTTCATAGTGTCCATTGACGTAATCACGTTTTTAAGGGAGCCTTCTTCTCTCTGTCAGATATTCTTGCAGGGGCATTCGAATGTGATTTGAACCGACCTCTCCCTCCATCTTCCTTTTCCTGCAAAATTCATATCACAACAGCTAATTTTCTCTTTCAACCAATGAACTAGGATGATAACAAGTAAAATAAAATTCCAAGTTATTTTTATTTTTCAACCCAAAGTTAGCATAACTGCAATAATATTTTACTGGGAAAAAGAAAGAGTAATTTCATGAAAAGGAAATAACGGTTTGCACAAATCTGTATCACAAAAAAAAAAGAAAAAAAAAAACTTGTGAACTTAACATTGATGTAACAAATTTTAGCACCTTTTTCTTAACAATCTGAACCACATCCTCATCTTGAAGAACGTGACTAAGGCCACAATGCTGCGGGTAGTGCCTTGCACTGGTACCCCACACTAACACATATTTCACATCCTTCACCAAACTCCTGTGTATGTGATTACAGAAGTCTTCCACCGTGCAGCCACCTCTATCCTATCAATTACCAAAAGACAGAATAAAGAAAAGGGGAATAACTGGGAACTTCATGCATAAATAATACACCAATATACAGATGTATTCATTTGATGATAGAAGGATATGTGACATACAACAGATAGAACTACAGGGTCGGTGAAATCAGGTTGCTGGCCTTGTGGCTTCGTATAAACTCTCACAAGTCCCATCTCTTCCCACATCTTTGCAAGCAGTCTGTCTAAGTTCAGCTGTATAAGCAATATGAACAATCAGTTAATCTTCCCCAAAACCACTCACGTCAAGCAGGAATTTTATAAGCAATAATTTGCCCAAACTACTGATATACACCTAGATTTGTAATCACATTTGATGTTAGAGTACTGTGCTTTGGTTGGCATACAATCAACAACAAGACAGCAGAAAATTACATGCATGGAAAGTGCATTAGACAATAGCTCTTATATAAATCAATATTTGTGACTGGCAAAACAATTGGATGGCTGGCCAGCATTGTTTGTGCATATTATTAGATTCTAATGGTTCATATCCCTTCTATATTTAACAAATATTATATATTTAGAACGTGCCTTGAGGTTGCAGCTGATGACAACTGAATTTGGCTGGCGGGCTAACTTATCCACATCATCAATACCAATGACATCTATCTTATTGTAAACATATATACATTTCATGTATTTGCGGTTTCCTTCAATGACATCTATCAAATCATCCACTGTGGCATCCTCTCGAAACAGCACCTACAAGAAGATCATCACCAAATTAGTAACATTTTCTTTGGATGGTAAATAAAAAATATAGTAGAGATGAAATCTAGGCCATAATAGATAGAACATAGCAATGCATGTTGAAAGAGAATGATATGCTACAAGAAGTTCATAACTAAAACAGATCAAATCATGTTATTGTTGTGTGAAACACTCATTGACAATACCTACGTGTTAATTGTAGGAAAAAGGGGAAAACAGAAATGCTTGCAGAAGAAAAGCAAATCATAAATGAAATCTTACAGCAACATCCTAGCATTAAGTTGATTCTTGTTCTGAAGAAGAATAAGTCATTCATTGGAGAATCTGATTGGGATTAGACAGATTCAGACTTCTTTTATGCGTGGCAGAAATATCGATTTTTGAAAAAATTATATATGAGTACAAAAATAAAGCAAACAACAATATCATGTCCCTGTGGCTCCATCATTTCAGCCATTGTCGGGCAATTTTGAAGTTTTATCATGCTGAAGCAGTTGTGAGATGTTTAAGCAACAAAGTATAAGTAACTCCCAGATTCTCCTGCAAATCATCAGCTGAATACAAACTCAATGGTTTAGGTAAGAAGCCAGTACCTCTGCATTGTGAATTTTATATTCATGTAGAATTTGGTAACATAGCTTCTCATCCACGTGAGTTAAAGGCACGGTGCTGTTGAATGAAATGCCCCCAGTTTTTTTCTTTTTGAAATAAATCTGCCAATGACACAAACACAAAGCAAAATGAAGGAAACTCAAAACCATACATCCCAAGTGATATTGGGAAAAGATAACACACGCTTACTCACTATTAAAAGTATTAGGTTTGATAAATGTGCAAGTGAAAAACACATAAGTGAAAATCAGCATACCACACAGCAAAGCTGGTGAAAAAAATAAAGATAACTTACTTGAGGTGGTCTCTTGTTTAAACGTAGACCCACGGCTTCCAGTTCTCTTGTCAATATTTGTCGATGACCTTCACTCTATGGTAATTTGCAAACACAAGAAGCAAAACTTCAATAAAAACTTATAAACCAAAACAGGAAAATAACATAACTAATAACAGCTGCTGCAGCAGAGCAAATTGCAAATTGGCACAAAATACGCGATAGTAACAGAAAAACGTAAATTTCAGATTTTCTTTCAAGAACAGAAATAGTTGTGCAGTCACTGATCACATAAGCTTACACTAACAACAAACAATAGCTGACACCATATTGCTAAGCAGCTGTTCTAGCAAAAGCTTAAACTGATAGAAAGTGACATAAAAACAGTTTTAAGCACTTACTTTTGAGGCATCAAGCACCATCAACACAATGTCTGAAGACTTGGATACAGCAATGACCTGAGAGATAAATAGTCTCATCATATTTCTTGAGCCGGGAAAAGAAATAGAGAATAAAACCAAATGTTTACGGAATTGCTCTACAAGAATTGCATCAAACAACACCCAGCAAGAGATTCCATGAGAATTCAACTCTTATTTGGGTCAATTAAGTGAATTATGTTGACAGATGTTGACATGACATTGCAAGGAGCAAAAGAAAATAAGAAGAAGCTGAATTTTGACCTGCCTCCCACGTCCCTTGCCTTCAGAAGCACCTTCAATAATTCCAGGAAGATCAAGCAGCTGAATTTTAGTATCATTGTAATGTATAATCCCAGGAATGCAGGTAAGTGTTGTGAATTCATAAGATGCAGCCTCTGAATGAGTCCCCGTTAACATCGTTAAAAGGGTAGACTTCCCTACACTGCAACCAAAATATTATCAACATTGCAAGTTTTAGAGTTCTCATCCTCTCTGCGTGTGTATATATTAGAAAGGAAATATGATGACAATGATGATACATCAATGAGCCACTAAGCTTTTAAGTTTGCAAGGATTTTCCATCAATTTGGTGTCAAATCATGAGGAAGGAAATTCAATTTCTACTTACTAAAAAAGATGCACAAATATATAGATCATAAAGGTGACAGACCTCGGAAAACCTATGAGCGCAACACGTCCATGACCATATTTTGTAACTTCAAAACCTTCACCAGCTCCGCTAGAACCCTGATTCATGAATTTCCATTATAATGAGCATAAACCTTGAAATACATGTTTACAACCTGAGTCATAAATGCCGTTCGCATCATTCAGACCTAGAGCTATAATAGTTACAGAAAAAATGCTGCTTAGACATATTTTAAACTACTAGATATGCACAAAAAATTCAAAGAATGACAGAATCAACATACTTTTGGAGGCTCCAACAATTGTGTTCTCAATTTTGCTATCTTTGCTTTAAGCTGGCCAAGATGATACTCTGCAAATTCATCACGTAACGATTATCAAGCCGAAAATAGAAATTCTTTTTGCCAATCAAAAATAACAAAATAAAATAACAGCAATTACATCAGCACAATTACCTGTGGCTTTATTTTTCTGGGTGCGAGCCATCTCGGCTTCAATTTCTTTAATCTTTTCAATGATCCCCATATTTATTTATTTATTTAATTCAGCTGATACCCGCAAAAAGAAAAAGTGAAATTAGGAACAAAAATACAAAATTAACAGCTTCTGACAATTTTAAAACTACAAACTGATAAACAATCAATCAAAGCTAAGAAAGCCAGTTCCAGTTCACAAAAATAATATATTCTAAGCATTGATTATGGGGACTAAGCAATAAGGTGCCAAGGAAATTGAAAAAGTACAGATTTTTGTTTATTGTATTTTGATGTTTTCAGCTTCTCGTTTCGAGTGAAGAGTGGATGGAATAGGAGATGAGTGAACTCAGTTGGTGGACGACTCACCGGAACTAAGTTAAGGCGGATCGCACCAACTAATCAGAGTGAGAGAGATAGAGAGAGAAGAGGACGGGACAGCGATGTTTCCCGAGTATTTGTAGGAGAAGAGACTGTTTGACAGGATGTAAGGGTGACACGAAGAAAGGGCTTAGAACCAGACCTTTTGGGCTATATTTGAGGCCCAAATACAATGGGCTACATTTGAGGGCCTAAACAAAATAGGCGAATCTATGAAGGCTTATAGAACATTGGAAAGGCCTACTAGGCCACTCATAAAAGCCTAATACGATGGACTAATTTTGAAAGGCCGGCAAAAAATGACCTTATAATAAAATGGGCTAAATGAATGGCCCATGATTTGTCTCTTTTAGGTACTAACGCTCCAATTTTTCGTTCAGCACATGGACCCACGATCCATAATTTTTAAAAAAGCGGACTAAGGGCTACTGGAGTAATCAAATATTAAAAAGAATTTTAAATATTTACACGCGTTTAATTTTTTAATTAATATTACCTTCCGCGATACGTTGTTTTTTTTAGTATAACAATCATATTTATTATTTATCCGTAATTTACAAAAATTCTATTAATAAAACTAGAAAAATACAGAAACCTAGTATTCAAGAATCTACCCTCTACGAGAGAGACCTATCCAAAACTTTTTCTGAAGAGTCAAACTTATATTTTGTAAAAACCCCTACCAACTGTAGCCAGTGGCAATCGAACTTACCCACTAAGTGTGAGTACAATTTTTGCCATCAGACCAAAGGCAAAATAAATTAAATAAATAAAACTTAAGGTATTTAGAGGAACTAATGCACCATAAAATTACATTGACACATCATATTTGTTAAAAGAACCAAGTTTTTGTCACAACTAATGTTAAACCAACAGCGTACCAATTAGATCTTATTTTAGTCCTCAACAAACTGGAAAGTGAAGTGAGTATTATTATTTTATTTACAATGTTACAAGTACCCTGATCTTGTTTCATTTACATTATTTCTTCCAGCAGATCCGGCCAGCTTGCTTGAACTGAGATTTGGTGGAGCCTGGGACTGCATCTCTGCAAGCTCTCTCACTCTAAGCAAAATTGGCGCAGGGATAGGCACCGAGGATGCATGTTTCCGGGAACCCATCTACATTATCAGAGGAAGAACATTAATCAAGTAATTGTATCATTGCATGTCCCTGACAATACAGATGAAGTTTGGAAAAGCATGCAAGTAGAAGAAGCAAATTGCTCACCCTTTTATCTGCAGGTGCTTGCGCAAGGCTAGCTTTCAACAGATTCCTCCATTTGTCCTACAAAATAAGTTATACGATCACCCTAATATCATTGATGGGGGCCAAACCTAGTCTTGTATTTGGTGAACATGTGATTTTTTGTGTATATACCTTGAGATCAACAGAGGTACGGTACGAATAGGATGCAAAAGCAAGCCTTTTAATCTCAGACCACCGTCCCGCTCCATACCTGGATACACCCTCCACAAGTTTCATAACTTCACAAAGAGTCCAAGCTCGGTGATGTTTCCTTCTCATTCCACCTTTAACTGTAGGCACAATCGCTACATTATCATCCGAAGTATCCACAGATTGATCTATATGTTCCAGCCCCATATTCTGCCCCTGCTCAATTGAAACCATTGCTGAGAACTGCTTATCCTTCTGTATTTCAACTATTAACTGGGTAGAAATTTGATTACAGTGCAATCAGTGCATAACATTAAGATATATCACATACATTATCTCTTAAGGAGAGACAAATGGTTAAACAGTCTTACAACAGTGTACAAAAAACTTGAAATCTAGTGCATAACCAAAGCCAAAGAGATCTGTATTTCCAAACCCAAAAATCTCTACAGTTACATCCAGGCCCTGTTTATCTGCACATGTACACACTAATTGTTCAACAATAACAGGTAAACCACCCACCCGCATAACTGCCAAGTCTTAAAAAATGTTTACAAATCATGTCAACCATTTCTCTTCTAATTGATATTAACATCTATGTAGACTACTGCTAGCAAATGCAATCCAAGTCTTGCCAGCCCCCTAGGTGGGGATTGCTCCCAAGTTTTCACTACATGATACATGGTACTTACAGAACATGCTGAAATAACCTTTTCATCAACCTTTACATCACTATTCCACATCCAACACTAATTTATGAAGAGAACTCTGTGAAGTGCTAGACTCTGGAGTCTGGACTGATGGAATCAGATATCCACAACATGGACATTATAACTTCTGTCAGATGTAAGTGTTTCATTCAAATTAATTTGCCGGAAATCCAGTGGCAAACAAAAGTGATGTCATCAATTCCATTAACAAGCTATATATACATATATATATATAGTCACAAGACAAATACAAAGTTGGTCTTACTGGCTGTTGAATCTGTTCAGGAGCAGATCTGGCTTTCAAGACAATGTCCGCGCTCTCACTGTTTGGTTGAGAACTATGCACACCAAGGGCCTGATTGGCCACTGTAGTTGTCACGCCTATGCTATGTGGATGGAATTCCTGCAGGACATGATACAAATCATGTCACAAGTAAAAACCAGAACTTCCACCCCTTACAAGAACCAGGTACCCAATAGACAAGCAAAGATAATAAAAAAATAGGATATGCATAATTTTCCTCAGGTCAAGGATAATGTCTGTATAAGCCACTCTGTTCTCTCACATTGCTGAGGCAGAAAGGGATTGTACATACCATAAGCGCCATGACATTTTTCCTTGGACGGCTTCTTCGGACTCGAGAAACGTAAGGAACCTGAACCCCGGCTCCTCCAAGGGAATCCAGCCTGACAGTTCTATTGGAGGAGTCAATTCTAACAGGCCTAGCATTAGATTTCGGGGAGATCTGTCTAAGTCCAGAAGTTTTAACTGAAATTATTGGCTTTCCACTGTGCTCTTTGGATTCCACTTCTGAAAGTTCCTCAATGTATCTTCTTGTCGGCTTCCGAACTCTCTTGGCAGATCTCTGTTCCTTGTGAAGATCTTCACTTCCACAATCATAGGCTATGCTACAGAGTCCTGGTTTCTGACCAGAAACAAACTGTTGATTTTCCATTTCGCTACTGTGGTTAACTGATGAATCTTTGCAGCACCCATTTGCTGGCCCAACTGTGGGGTCCCTGATAGAAGTAGTAGTTTCATTGTTACAGCTTCCTTCTTTACCACTGTTCACCAATTTGTTATCTTTAATAACAAAACTTGACGTTGAAACATCACAGGAATTGGTCAACCCCATAGCAATCCTTCTCTTAAGCCACTGCTTGTCCTTGACAGTAGTTTCCCGCCCAAAAGTTGCTTTAAAAGTTTCATGAAGCTCTTTAATTGACAGATTGTCCAAGCATATTTCCCCATGTAACCTAGAAAAATCAGGCTTGGAACTAGAAACAGCAGAAGTTGATGGTTGACCCTCTATCAGTCCACTTGATGGATGTGAGCACTCGCCGACATCAACAGATTGTCTAACAGGGCTTTTATTCAAACTTGGTGCAGAGGAAAGATCATTTTCCTGCAGAGGAATTTCAGAGTGGAGCTTCTCATCAATGCCAGGCAATATATCATGCTGATCAGAACACTGGCCGTCTACAAGCACATAAGCAGAAGAATGATCAGGAGATCCACAAGCTAAGAGATGGCTCTCTTCCTGTTTGGCCTTTTGCAATATCTCCTCAATGTACCACAAGAGATTTTATCAGCCGAGAAGATCCAAAACAAGTAACAGTTCAATTAATACTTGGATAAACTGGAACCAACATAATTTTGCAGATTTACATGCAGAAATAACAAAAAAACACTCAGAGAAGAAACTTATATAACAGAGGGAGATATAATTCACGTAGTCAAGTTCGCCATCATTTAAGTTACATAGACCACACACAAATAGTTCCAGTGGTGGTCAGTAGAAGGAGAAGTACAAATAACAATAAGAAAAAAAGGAAAAACTATTCAGTTTTAAAATAAATATAGAATCCATAGCTAAGAACTCAAGGCAATACCTCACGACGTGTTTTTGACTTTCCTGCATCAACTTCTGCATTTTCAGATTGTGACAAACCTGAAAAAAATAGCTAATTCAGAGTGCATACTATGAAAAACACATGAACCAATAATAAAGGACGATATAACAAAATGAATAAACAAATTATAAAATGAGACAAAACATCAGTGTGGTAAGACCTAAAGAGGGACATCACGACCATAGTTGGAAAAGGTATACAAACCCCAAGAGTAAATAAATAAATAAATAAAGATTTTAAGAAAATTTCTCATATAACAAACAGTAACAAAAAAGAAACTGAGTATATTTAGCCAATATTTGGATAATAAATCATTCCCATGTCAGCCGACATATTTAACATCTAATTCATCCTGTAAAAGAAATGTGCTCAAAAGAAGTTTCACTTCATAGCGTCTACAGTAGTAGTACTGGTAGCAGCACTAGCTTTAATGTCTCATTCTTCCTCTTAAAAAAGTGTAGTACCAGGAAAAGCAGCTGCAATTTCATCTCAAAAATTAATATATAAAATGATTCATATAGTAGTTTCTCTTTCATATTCTTAAAATCCATGTTCAAAATGTCCTGTGCAATAGCGAAACAGATAGACCTTCTGAGCTTTCTAACTGAGGCATCCCAGAGGAAGATCTTTCATTGCAGTTGAACCCTTCACTCTGCCCAGTATCAGCAACTAGATGCATTTCAATCTTTTCATCTGCAAGCAAATTTCCAACCTCCATGAGTTCATCATCTGTTGCAGGCACTAATCTCCCATCTCCATCGACCTGAAAATCATAGGCAACATCAAGATCCCATATCCCACCAAAAAGAAAGCACTTTAAGCCACAAATGAGACAATATTGGAAATATTTTGAGACCCTCAATACACTTTTACAGCATACAATTTACTCATGACTTTTATTTGCTTCTTCACTGATTTTCAAAATAGATGAACTGCATAATTGTGATCCATTCTCGAAAAAGAGTGGCCATGATTATAGATCACGCTTACAACCTAACGACGGGAAGTTATTCCAATTGACAAATGATCATTAGTAGTTGACTCCATGACAAACATCAACCTCACTATCAATGTCTCTTCATGTAAAGAAACAAACAAATAATTTTGGTTATAAGACATCGATCACCCAGCATATTTTTCTGACAATTATAACGTCTACCACTTACGCAAGGCAATTAACTTAGCACAAGCTATAAAAAGTGTTGAATTGGACACACTAACATGAACAGAAGGAAGAGCTTGATGTAATTTTAAGTAAAATCCAGCAGAAGTTGGAAGACCACAATATCCTGCAAATTATTCAAAAGCATCAGCTATTTTCTGTTTCATAAGAGTTAAGATGCTCTATTCTCACAGAGCCTATAAGACGCATCAAGGGATAAACCCAAACAAAAAGAAAAGGAAAAAGGAAATTCCTACAAAAAAAACACAAATTGTCTCCAGCTACTATGCCTTCTTAGTGATAAAAGGTGTTTTGGCCAGCGAGGAATTAATATATCAATGCAGGAAGTACTAGTATATAAGCTAAGTAAACAACAAAAAGTATAAAATTCTTCCATTCTATATAATTGAACGTACATTATTCACACAAATTGCAGCACAGTTCTAAGCCCAACTTTAAAAAAATTTAGCATGATTATAACTACATAGAGCAACCAGAAATCAAAATTATCAAAATTTTCAATGCTATACAATATAACAGCATTGACCAACAAGATGATCACAATTTTACATGTAAATAGAAATATACCCGAACAAGCTTGTACACAACCGGGTTGGCACCCAGCTTTGGTGAAGAAAACGAAGAGCTACTTTTCTCAACCCCACATTCCTTAAACTTCCCCTCCTCATTTCCCTCAACTCCAACCAATGTTTCCATGGAAAATCCACCACATGCAACCCAAGTAAACAAACTGAAAATACAGCAACCACAAAAGCGGGAAAGAGAACAAACAAATAAATAGAGTCAATTTTCTTCCCAAATTAAAACCACAAAATCATCAATTAAATGAAAACCATTTATGAATTACACAACTTTAACTCCATTACTGAACTCACAACAGTCCAAAACAATAAATAAACATCATCTCTAAATTTAATTTCTTTTTGTCCACTCCACGAATTGATCCAATACATGCAACAAATTCAATTTTAATTTCCAATTTTCAATATGCAAATCAACCAAGGAATCACAAATATAGTTCAGCCGTGACAGTACAGAAACAAAATTCAATGAACAAAACTTTTTCCTTAACTTTGACATTCCCAATATACAAAAACGACAGCGTGTTAACCAGAATAACATTTCATTCGAAGCTCCACTGATGCATTACAGTTAACAAAACAAGCTAATTTCCTAAAACAGTAAGCGAAAACCGAACTGTACTAACAGTAAATTGCTTACCATAGAGCGTCGTGACTCTGAAAGAGACCGAGTTAACTCAGTGGAAGAAACCGAGTCGTCGAAAATTCGGGAGAGAGAAAATAGAAAGCACAGAATCTCGAGTGCGAGTGGGAGCGCGTGAGCGTGTGTATGGTGATGTTGCGTGTAGCGTGCGTGGCACAGTTCCGGAATCGAAAGTTTTGTGAGTTGCATTTGATAAGACGGCGTGGAGTCCGTCTCGTTTTTGTTTTCGTCCGGTGGTTTTGCGTGCTTTTTGTCAGGTTCAGTGATGATTTGATTCTGTTAAACATTACCGTGTTAATTACAATTTTTTACTTGTAAAAATATATTTTATTCGTTTTTACTATATCTTTTATTTAAATTTTAAAAATACTATATATTTTAAAAATAAATTAAAAGGGTTATTTTCAGTTTCCTCCCCTAAGATTTAGGAAACTATCACTTTGCAGAAAATTTTGGAAAAAAGCTCAGTTACCTCCCCTTAGCCGTTTGTTGACTAACTCAAAAGTGTGCAATTACTGAAATACTTCAATATTTTACTTTAAAAAAAATTGAATAAAATTTCAAAAAAATGACAAAAAAAATAAATTATTTTCAACATAAGTTCCTTCTCTTCAATAATGCATAATCCCAACAATAGCAGAATTTTATTAAAGAATAAAATAGCATTGAGAAGGGAAAGGGGGGAGAAATACAAGTAAAAAATTTTTATAGAGAGCTATTGCAATCCACATTGCAACAATAAAAAAAGTATCAAGTTGACCAGGAACCATAGCAAAGTAGCAGCACCAAAACCTAGCCAACAACTGGCAGCAACTAAGCATCCAACATTGACCAAATACCAAAAGAAGGAACAAAAAACAACAGCAAATTCAAATGAATAAGAGATCTTAATATATTCCTCTTGAATCTAAATTGTTTCTCACTATGTTTACAAGCATTATGCCTCTTCATGCCCAAAGTAAAGTCATTTGGCAACATCACATCTTTACCACCATCAATGCCCTCCCTCTTTTCCTTTTACTAAGGTAACATTTGTTTTTTTCTTTTGTCTGAACTCTAAATATAAGTGAAATCTAAATTTAACTGAAATTTGAATTTGAATAATATATTTATTTTTTATTTTAAAATATCTAAAACTAAGTATTAAGGTATTTATTTTAACAAAATAAAAAGTTTAAAAATTGATATTTTGATATATATACTCTTGTAAATAATATACTTATACTTATAATAATTTTGATTATATTAGCACAATAATAAATAAAAAAATTAATAAATGATATTAGCATGTATATTATTTATTTGTTTGATATATATTTTTTTAAAAAAAGTAATTTCGAATCAATAATATAAAGATCAATAAAAAATAAGTCATATTGTAATATAGTTGTAATTATGTAAAATATATAAATTTATTACAATAATTAAAGTATAAAATAAGTAAAATTTAGAAAGCAAGTAGAGGGATTCATAGTAGAATAAAGATATATAAAAAATAGTTAAATAAAGTTTTTTAAAAATAAATTCTTTTAAGTAAATAAATTAATAAAATAAGAATATTTTTTTAAAAAAAAAATAAATTATTTAGTCATTTGCTATTCTGATTTAAATTCAAATTTTTAACTTAATTACAGTTAAATATTTTTAACAAATATTCAGACATAAGTTAAAAAATAAACAACTTTTAAACATCTGAATAATTATATTTAGATTTTAGCCAGAAAAATAAACAAATCCTAATTCCAACAAAAAAATATCATCAGATCAAAAATCATAAAATTAGATATTTTAAAGCATCGATAATACTAATAATGATAATAATAGCACTTAAAAAAGAATTGCTATTGAGATTTGAAGATTAATCAGGTGGGTGGAAGAGCGTCGACGGTTAGATAATAAGTGTAAGAAGAGGTCGTTGTTGTTGTTAGGTGGTGGAGGAGCCGATTGATGGATGGTGAATGAAGAAGAGGAAGAAGGAGCAGGGTCAACTACTATTGTTGCGAGAAGGGGTTGGCGGCCGATTGGTGGGTTGGTGAAAATAATAATTTTAAGTTTTCATTTTTTAGGTAAAATGAGAAAAAATAAAATAAAGTTGCTTTTTGCTCGATACGTTTTGACCCTTAAATTTAATAGTCAATTAACGGTCAAAATTAACTGAGGGAAAGTAACTAGGCCTTTTCTCAAATCTTTCCTCAAAATGATAATTTCATTAACCTCAGGGGAGGAAACCGAAAATAACCCAATTGAAAAATTAGTTGATCAGTTAAATCGATTTCCAGATGTGATATGGCGCCGAAACTAGATTGAAAGAGTTCAATATTATTGTTTTCATATTTAACATTAAAAATAAGTGATATTTTTTCAATAATTTTTCCTTTTAAAATTGATTATAATATAAAATTGATAATAGTCGATTCAAGTAATAAGGCCTCTAAAATATGGTCGAAAAAATTCTTTAAATCAACTTCTGCCCCACCCAACATAGCTGACAGAAGATAGAAATTAATTTCAAATCATATAAGCTTTCAAAAAGAATATAATTTCATTAATTTGACATCCACAGTCTTGTTCCTCTGATACCACAGAGATAAAGCTTAAAACTAGAACAGCTTAAGCAGCTGCAACCTCCTTTCTCAGTTGCGATGAAGGTGATCAAGGAGTTACCGTGTGCTTTAAGCTGAGGATCCAAATGAAGCATGCACGCTGTAAAGACTGTTGAAGAAATGGAAAACATAGGAGTTGAAAAAGTGAACGCAAAATTGCTGCATACAATTGACATGCTAATGCCGATCCTAACAAAATTACAAATGTTACATGACAGGAAAACAGAACAAAAGTTTAAATGCATGGATTAGACAACAGTTGAAGGCCACCATAATGTTCATATCCCTTTGCTAGGTATCCATAATGCCTAACACCATGGTAGCAATCCCTGAAAACAATGAAGGAACTGGTTATTTACGTGCAAACCAAAGTCCAAGATTAGATGATAAAATAATAGTATATCATAACGGAGTATCATTGCGGGAAGTAGATGTAAAGAAGCAGAAAATATGAGAGTTATGCATGTGGAAATGATTAAGCTAGTTTTTACCAGATGGGATATATTGCAATGTAGGAGTTTGCCGAACTCCAAGAACTAGATAGAAAGAGTTCAAAGAGACTAACAAAACCCCAGACATTTAATTTAAGCATTGTTTCTGGATCCTCTTGACCCATCTGTTTTCAGGAAATGAGGAGTCATTCAATGCTAACAGCCACAAATTTAACCTGAAAATGTAATTTCACAACTTCACAACTTCACAACCAAAGAAAGGGCAGGGCTCAACCAGTCTAAGCTAATAAAAAGCTTTATTGGTAAATTGGTTTATGGATAGTATATAATGCATTGTAGGAGCTTGCCAAACTCCAAGAACTATATAGAAAAAAGTTCAGAGAGACTAACAAAACCCCAAAATATTAATGCGAGCACTGTTTCTTGATGCTCTTAGCCCATTGATTTTGGGAAAAGGAGTAGTACAATGCCAAATTCCACAAATTTTAACCTGATTAGAACCAAAAAGGAAAGGTCAAGCTAGCAGATAAAGAGACATATAGGTTAATTTGTTTCCAGACACGATATATTACGTATGTAGCAGTTTGCCGAACTCCGAGAACTATAGAGAAACAGTTCAAAGAGACTAACAAAACTCCAAATATTAATGTAAGCATTGTTTCTTGATCCTTTAAGCCCATCAGGTTCGGAAAAAGGAGTAGTGATTCAATGCTAAATTCCATAAATTTAACCTGAAAATGCAATCTCACAGTCAAGGGAAAGGGATTAACAAGCTGGCTAATAAAGTGATTCATTAGTTAATTGCTTCATTAGTTTGATGAACTACAAGAACTAGATAGAAAGATTCAAGGTTTAAGATAAAACTACAAATATAGGAGTTTGACGAACCCCAGGAACTAGGTAGAAAGAGTTCAAAGAGTAAGACAAAACTCCAAATATTTAATTTAAGCATTGTTGTGGATCCTAGTAGCCCATCAGTTTTGGGAAAAGGAGGAGTAATTCAATGCTAATTCCACAAATTTAACTTAAATACATAATCTCAAAACCAAAGGAAAGGTAACCGAGCTAGCTAATAAATAGATTAATAACTGGTTAAAAAGTTACAGCTAAAGAGACATATCTTCATAGATAAAGTCAAGAGCAACAACTCCTATACATGGTAAAATAGTTTGATGTAGGAGCGACTAAACTCAAAAGAATGTGGTAAGCAAAAATTCAAAGAGCCTTAAAAACTCCTTCAATTTAATGTTTGAATTGTCAAGTGTCCTTTTAACCCATATAAAGTCATAGGTAAGTCAAGCAAAAAACTTGATCAATTCTAAGTAGAGCTATAAACTCAGAAAAACCCAGTTAAACAAGTTATGGTTTCAATACAAGAAACTTAGAAAATAGATGTGAAATTCAATAAATATAAGAATCACGGAAACCAGAACAACTATTGCTGTTGCACAAAGGACCAAAAATTTTATTCTTTCAGCAACAAAAATTGAACATGAAAGTTCGGTAAGACGAATCTTTCAAACCTTCATATCTTGGTATTTCTGAATTGTATGGGCTGTCACAGGCCAAAAATCAGTCTCACGAGGGCTGTCACAGGCCGAAACCTGTCTCACGCGGGCTGTCCAAAAATTCCAAGTGTTATATGATAAAAGTGTAAACCATATGGATAGAGATAAAAAGGAAGCAGAACATAAGCAAGTAGATTATTAAACTAGATTTCCCAAATGGGTTTAGTGCAATATAGGAGTTAACGAACTCCAAGAACGGGATTAATAGTTCAAAGAGAGTACGAACTCCAAATGTTCCATTTGAGCATTGTTCTGGATCCTCTTTGCCCATTATTGGTTGCAAAGAGAGGAGTGATTCAATGCTAACCATAAAAATTTGCTCAGCCAAGCGATCTGAATTAAAGCATCTGGTGCATCAAACATACTTTTGTTACAGAAAATTCTTAAAACAAAAACACATCTTGGGGCGAAATCACCGTAGCATATGAAAAGAAACCAGAAAGTATACACATTTGGGTGGACGACAAAAGTCGTTTCTCAAGACAAAGCAACAATTTTTGTTTTTTCAGGTTAACCAGGCAACATAAAACAATTCATGGAGTTGTTGCCTTAAGAAGTACAATATAGTGCATGAATTGCAAGCAAGAATCCCTCTGACACCAAATTCAATGAGAAAAACAGGAACTTGATGAATTCTAAGAGTTAAAAATTCACATTCAGAAGGGAAAAAAAAAAAAGAACAGTATTATGCTCACCTTTATAATCCTCCGTCCCCATCCTCATCTCTTACTTCATCTCCTCCATCACCAACACAAATCAACTAAAAAATTTTAAAAGAACCCATAAAATCTTCATCAAATGAATATCTCTGCAACATGTGATAAATTGTACAACGTTAGTAAATAAATACATCTGATTGCAGTGAATCGGGTGGCGACCGACTGCACAATTTGGGTGCATCATGAACAGCATGCAGTACAGAAACTACACAAATTCATCAAAGGAAAAAAGGTGGGGTAGGAGAGGAAGAAAAAGAAGGTGAAAACTGAGGCGGGGTTGACAGAATAGGCAAATGATATGCTTGGTTGGTGAGATAAAGCAGAGCATTTTGGAAGTTCGTTCTAATCACTGAGACGGTAGGAAATAAATACAACGTTTACTAGTCAAGATGATTATCATCCGCTAGACGGTTTCAAAGGTGACAAAGGTAATCTTAATTGATAACGTTAGAATCCTATGCGGACTTCACAGTACACGTATAATCTTTGCGCTAATTGAGCCTAATTCTTTTAATTTATTTTAATCAGAAAAATTTAAATACAATAATTTTCACCTAAATTGGGAGAATGCCACCTGTTCAGAGGAGGGAAGTGTTTCCTACTAGCAGGTGCTCAATCTTAGTACTGTTAACACTGATTTTAGAATATACTTAATATTTTTAACTTCCATCTAAGTGGACTCGAGTCGACAGATGTTTAAAAATAAAAATAAAGAGCAAATTTGAGGGAATAAACTTTTACGTAGGCTATCAAACAAACCCATAGGAGGTATAAAAAATTGATGTGATAATGTTATTTTATTTTTTATCTCATATATTTTTAAAAGTAAAAAATTAACGAAAGTGAAGAAAATAAATTATATAAAAAATATTTCACAATTACATAATTTTGTCAAATCAAGTTTGTATTTTTTATTGAAATAAAGAGTTAAAAATATTCTATGTATTTATGATATTTGTTAACGAGTAGTTCTAAGATTTAATACTTGCGATTGCAGTACTGCGGTGGGATTAATCAGATTATTGTCAGTTCTTCAAATTTGAAGGAATTAGTGATAGATGATTTTCGGGAAAGTGTAGCGTATTAGTTTTCAGGGCCAATGGAGATTCAGAGCCAAATGTTTGTTCTGGGAGAAAATACAAGTTGCTTAGTATGTCATCATCTTTAGTGGAAGCTAATCTCAATTTTAAGCTTATTGATGAACATGGACTCAATTTAGTGCTGCTCGGTCACGATGGAAACCCTGTTTACCCGGTCTATAAAAACCATATCGAATTGTTGAAGGAACTCCTTGGAAGAACTTGTTCATGTTCAGAAGCTTATCATCGGCACTAGGTGACGACTAACTGTTGTACTTATGCTTGAGCATATCACATCGATCGAATTGGCTTCTAACAGTTCAAGCTTCTTATCTGTAGTATAAGTCTGGCTCCCATCGTTTCATTGTTTGTGCAAACGATCACTTGAAATCAAGAGAGGGAGTTTACAAGTGTTTGTATTTTTCATCTGAAGATTGTAGAGATCAATGGATTTCAACCAAATTTTGATGGAGTTTCTGCTCAAGAATGCAAGGGTGCTAGAGAAGATGGATATTCATGTCAAAAAGCAATTATTTCAGAGGATCCTGGGAGGGAGGCATTGAGAATTAGGCATAAAGTAAGAGATTTTCTTGAAGTGAACCAGTTGCTTCTGAATTATCCAAGAGCATCTCCAAATTGTGTTATTGGAAAATTCTTTCCATTAGTTTCATTATATTTTGTATAATAAGAACGTGTTTGAATTTAAAGTGATGTAACTTTTAATCCACAATTTTTGTAGAGTTGATTAATACTGATTGTGTTTTCAAAATTAAGTACACGAACTGTGGTTATAAATATGATTTTCTGGATGTTTGTAATAGTTAATCCATAAATCTATTTAGTCTTATTTTTAATATCTTATTTGTTTATTTGAAGTTGGTTTACCAAACATTTGGCTGTAGAGAAAAAGATGGGTGAAGAAGAAGAAGAAGAAGATTTTTTTATATATTATATTTGCTGTATATCATGAATTTTTTTTTTAAAAAAATCTAGTAAAAATAATATATTTATATGAAATCTAAAATTCTAATATAAAAGAGAAAATATAACATTAATTTATAATGGTAAATTCTTATGAAGTTCCATGATGACATTTAATGATACCGTATTTTAGTTTTTTAGGAGAATTTCAATGGGACTTTCCGGAATTTGTCAATATATCATGCAGAAAGAAATATTTTTTAGAATTTTTTTGAAAATTATAATAAATAGCGATTAGCTGTGGGGGTAGTTAAGGAATTACATATATTTATCCTAATTTCTAAAGAGCGTTATCCCCTTCCGCGGTCGCGGGAATGAAAACCGTTGGTTAACGCAACACATAACGGAAGGATCAACTATCTATCAATGGCGGGTAGTACTGCTCTGCCTTCAACTCTCTTCACCCAAACTTCACCCATTTCCTTCCCTTTTCATAAAATTCCATGCAAATTCCCAAACCCGTCTTCCATTTTTTACGTCGAAAAACGGGCTCTTGTTCGTTGCTGGGGTAAGAAGAAGATCAGCTTTGTAGATCAAATTCTGGATTATATTGAAGGTAAGAGAGTAAGCTTTCATGAAATCATTTGAATGTTCTTGGTGGATTTTTTTATTAATTTTTTTGGGTATTCTCGGTGTTACATATTTGTCAATTTGTGTTTTTTATGTGTTTGTGTAGGAGGTCCAAAGTTGAGGAAATGGTATGGAGCACCTGATCTTCGCCCTAGAGATGGATCTGATGAGGAAGATGAAGAAGAAGATGATGAATTTCCAGGTATTATGTTTAGTAAATTATTGATGTGTATATTTGTCTTTATGTTTATTGCTTTAGTGATGTTAATTAACACTTGACTTTAAATGAACAATGTTGAGCCCTCACCTAATAGCTTAAGTTTTTCGGTCCTTTTTCAATCTTGAACCTCATTATTTGTCTTGGCATCCCGAGATCTATATGACCTTAAATCAAATTATTATTTCTATTAAAGACTTGTCTTTAAATGTTTAACGTGAAGCTCTTACCCAATAGCTTAAGCCTTTGGGTTTAGTTGTTTTAATTAATGGATGTAATTTGCCTGGAGTTGATTTCCTCCTTGAAAAACTTGCAACAGAAGAAGCTAGGGATGCGGTTTTGGTAACAAATGGAGATAGTGAGATTGGGCAGGTTTGTGTTTTCTGCCATCCAATTCTATGTTAGTGAAATTCTTCTAAACAACTCAAAATTGTAAGGACAACATGATTATGTTGGTAATTGCATTTTCTGTGAACTTTTGGTGAAATAATTGTATTCAAACAGTAACGATATTATCAATTGTGTGAAATAATTTTATTCAAACAGTAACGATATTTTCAATTGTATCTCAATACTATGCAGATGGTGATATTGTCATTGATTGTAAAACGGACTCGAATTAAAGCATTGGTGAAGGATAAAAGAAATGCCATGGAATCTTTCGGAGCTTATGTTGAGGTGTGTCAAAAGATCAGATTAATTGTGTAATTTTTTTTCTTCATTGAAATGTCTGATGAAATGGTTTGTGTTCTTCACAAAGTCAATGGCCGGAGATACAGGTAACAAGACGTTCTTAAAGAAAGCTCTTAGAGGTGTTTGTGCTATCATATGCCCAAGTGTAAGTACCAAGTCATACTGGTGAATGACATATCATTCATTAGCTTATAGCATGGATTAAAAGTTTAGAGTACATGTTTTTCACTAGCAAAGCTCACAAAGAAAGATTACTTGTTTCACAGGAAGGTTTCATATCCAATGTCGAGAGCTTGAAAGGAGTACAACATGTAATTCTCTTATCTCAGGTATTCTCTCTCCTGCAAATGCCGCAAGTACAAAGTATTTTCAAATTTGAATCCATGTAAAGTGACATTATTGTGCTTTAATAAGGCTGCAGTTGTCTGTTTATGGAGGTAGCAGCGGAATTCAAGGTCTAATGAAAGGCAACGCAAGAAAATTGGCTGAGCAAGACGAGGCTACGCTGATAGCTTCGGGTATTCCTTACACCATTATAAGGACTGGCATGTTGCAGAATACTCCGGGTGGAAAAGGTTTCAGATTTGAAAAGGTATTACTACTGAATGCACAAATCAGTTTCCAGTCTTCTAATATGAAATTTTGCTCCTTGAAATTGGGTGCATACGAAGCAGAAGAAATGGAAACACTTTCCACTTTTTCATTTTTATGATGACAATTTGTCTAAACCGTATTGTAAAACAGGGTTGTGCAGCAAATGGAAGTCTTAGTAAGGAGGATGCTGCCTCAATTTGTGTGGAAGCACTTGATTCGATCCCCAAAAAAGGATTGATATTTGAGGTTGGTGAATTTTTTTAAATGATGTTTGCAACTCAAGTAAACGGGACTTTGTGCTGATGCTTTGGTTCAAAATTTTACAGTTCAACCATGCTAATTATAAGCCGACTGTTCACTGAGTAGATTTCTCTTGTTTAGCGTCGAAATTTGGGTGGTGCTCATCGCCATCCCATTGTGCTAATCGAAGACGAGTCCCAATAGATCATGAAGCAGGACTTGCCACTTTTACTTTTGTTATTTCTTTGATTGTTTTCCTATTTATTTGGATTCATTTTCTAATTGATGTTTCTTCTTTGCAATAGGTGGCGAATGGGGAGGAGAAAGTTTCAGATTGGAAAGAACTATTCACTAGACTGATGGCGAAAACAGAGCAGTAGCTACCACAATTTATGCCTAAAATGAGCATGTATATGTATACTTATCATCAACTTATTTTATTTTATTTTTTTATTGGTGTTTCGAATAAATTGGTCCAGATAAGAAAGCATAGTGTGCTCATTTGTTTGCTTGATACATGAAAAACCTGAATCTTACAACAATTTGTCATTTTTCCAAATGCCCTGCCTACCAGGTGTTTTCATGAAAAATGCTGCCTAGTAAAGTGCTTTTGATGATTGTACATCCGAACACCTTTAATTCCTTTTTATTCTTTATCTAAAATCCGAATAAATCTATATAAAACACACAATTAGGCTCTTAGTTTTCTCTAATTTAAACAGGAAGAAAATGACAAACGGTAGGTTGAGAAAATGGAATACAAGATTTTAGTAGATTTTAGCCCCATGGTTTATATCCTTGAGGAATTTTTGTGGCTATAACAAGTTTAGTAGTCTTTTCTTCATATGGAAACATGTTGCCGTTGTCTGGAAGCACTCTGTCTGTCCCTTTCTTGTGGAAAATGAGTTAGAATATCAAACTCTACTTTGATTGATATAATTAAATCAAGAAAATTTTTTTTTTTTTTCAAAAAAACACAGAGAAAGATATTGGAGTACAGACACAAACTCACATTCTTTAATATTTGTTGTCTGATTCCTCCACTTCATGTGGAGAGCGTGCTGCATGCCTCAGATTTTTTTTTTAAACCAGAAATCTTTCTCCCCATCCAATCCTTATCAAAAGTCTTCAGATTCCCCCCCACCCCACAACAACAATGTAAAAAATTAAAAAATTGCAAAAAAAATTATGTTATATTGAGTAGATCATAAAACGAATACCATTCTGTCTTCTTTCCCTGTATTCTTAATCACCTTTAAATCACATGGATTGATCATAAAAATGCTATTGACAGATAGATAATCAAGTCTTTAGAGGATCTTAGACTCAAAATCCGCATAAAGGAAAGGAAGCAAAGTATTTCTTATCAAACAGAATCAGAATAAAAGTTAATGTTTAACCAATCACTTTAACTGTTGTGTTTTTTAAATCGCAGAAGCACATCAGCGATGTATTAACTATTTTTGACACCCGGCACGATTCAAGCCAGAACAGAAAGTATACATGTAGCAAATTAGTAAATAAATCATTGCAAATAATGAGCATAATGTCAACAAGAAGCAAATCTGGAAGTATAGGGAGCAATAACCTTGAGATTGTAGATCTCATGACATGTTAAGTTTGAAAGCAACATAATATAATTAAGCATAGTTTCAGCATCTTTAATGTACTGTAAAATAGAGATTAAATTAATCAAGAAGGAGATCTTGTTGGCTATTGCTATGCAAATCCATATGCAGAAAGTGATAGCTGCAAATAAAAAAAGGGCGATTTTCTCTCTGTTCACATGTTTCCAAACTCTTATTTGTCCTGGCTTGTTAAAAAGCCTG
The DNA here is from genome assembly GCA_022749755.1 of Azadirachta indica. NCBI lineage: Eukaryota > Viridiplantae > Streptophyta > Magnoliopsida > Sapindales > Meliaceae > Azadirachta > Azadirachta indica. The sequence goes on along the minus strand of CM040442.1, from coordinate 3,306,840 downwards.
ACAAATTATATCTTCTTGACTTCAAAATCACTTTAAACAAAGTAAATGGCATATTAAATTAATCGCAGACAATCAGTCGCAGATCAGCAGCATTAGCTAGACTGTAGGAAAGCTAATACTTGATTTTGCACCATTTGATCAATCCAAAAGATAAAGATAAAAGAGTTATGGAATAATTCAAGCCTTTATGTAGCAAAAGTCTCTAAACTGACTTTTAAATATACATGAATTCTTCCACTTGAGTTACATCAATAATTAGAGTGATGTAGATCACTAATGTTCAAAATATAAGCCAAAAACCAGCTATTCACTGCAATCATTCACATGGGCCCTCTACTCCAAATCTGAAAACTAATAAGTGGTTCAAAGAAAATACACACATGAAACTAATTTCACTGGGTCCACTAGAAAAAGCACTTGTTCAATCAACTTGTTGGTTTGTGTCTATCTGGGTGTATGAAGTCAAGAGAGAGGAAGTTGTAGACATATAATATCTAGCTATCTCTATTAAAGCTTAACACACTATTGTTCAGTCATCCACCAGTCTAAGTTTTTTGAGTCATGCGTTAACTTAACATGGTAACGAAGCCCGTTTGAACAAGAGATCACGTATTTGACTCCCCTCAAGTGATTTGCATTAGTATTTGTTTGTCTTCTTTTGTCTTTGTTTGAGCTTCTTTCTCTTTTCTACCCATGTTTGGCTTGGTCCTCTTGATAAGCCTATTTGGCATCGGTCTTGTATGTTGTTTTGTCTTCTTTTGGCTCCTTTCTCTCTTCTAGCCATGTTTGGCTTGGTCCGTGTGCACACCTATTTGATAACGGTCTTGTACATTGTTTGGCTTGATTCACAGGAGAAGCTCGTTTGGTGTTGATCTTGCACGTGAGGTGGTCTATTAGAACTTACCAACTGTTTTGAATTCTGGGGTTAAGTGATAACTTAAAAATCTCGGGGTTAAAAGAACAGTATATACCAACTCATCAATATAACCTCAACTAGGTAACTACAGGCACCAGAAGAGGAATCACTTTTTGACAAACATTGGAAAGGAATAAAGTGGGGTTGTTGAAAGTTCCCATCAAAAGTAGATCATCGGACATGATAAGAAAATGGACGATGAGATTGAAAAGAATGATTAATGATGAGCATATTAGACTTAAAACCTCTCTAACAACCTAAAAGATAACTAAAATTAATATAATCCAACTTTGTTTGATGACAGTTCAGCAATCAAGCTTAATTCTATTGAACAATAATTAAAGATTAGATAAAAGTACAAATGACAGAACCTAACAAAGTCATCTCCATTAAAAAGCTTAGGACATTAGGAGATAAAGAACCATAGCATCAACCAAACTCTAAAAAGGGGAAAAAAAATGGAAAAGGAAAAGCATTATTGATTTCAATAAGACAACAGAGTTGCATAGAATTACAATGATGAATTTGTGAAAGTGATTTTTGAATTGAGATGGTGGGATTTATAATGAAGCTCAAAACCTCGTGAACATACAATTCATTCATTCATAGAATGATATGATCTCATCAAATGCTTTCCCTCTTTTAACACAACAACATTCCTATCACACACCAAGAAACAACATATATAGATATATAAAACCAAATTAGAAAGATGATCAGTTTGGTAACTACCCGGATCTAATTCTCTTCTGAGAGGCTTTTCCATCAGACCTAAATGTTGCAGCCGATTCCCCTTCTGACGAAGTTTCCATTGATCTAGTGATATTGGACGAGAGATCAGTATAGAGATGAACCACCCTTTTGATGTTGTTATTAAGCTCCTTGATCAAACCAACATTTCGCGTCAAGTTAACGGGGACTTTCGATTCATGGTTTTGGTTAATCTCATCAATAAGCAACCTGTTTTGGTCTAAAATGTCTTGAACTTGCCCAAAACTCCTTTGGAATGTTTGTATCACCCTTCCATTGAATTGCGCACTGTTTCCAACGCCTGGAAATATATCACCTTCCATTTCAATTATTACTTCTCTTGATTTGGTCCTATTCCTGCATCAAATCCTTGTTAGTATGAGCAAGTCAACCAAGAAAAGAATAAAATAAAGAAACTGGTTTCTACAGGTTTGATTTTTGAAGGGTACTCAACAAAACTTTTCAATTTTTCACAACTTAATTCAGCATAAGTATGGGACAATCGTAATTGAAACCCTTAACAGTCCTAAGCCTATTTTCTTTGTTTTTCCTGCCTTTTCTTAGCAACCAAACAGAGAATCAGCAGAAGTGCGTAAGAGACGCTGAATGAAGTAGAAAAACAAAAACTTGGGACTGTTTTGTGTCATAAAAGCAGACACTTTTCCCACTTAAAGAAACCTTTTTTTCCTCTTTTGATTTCTCAAAAAAAAAAAAAAAAGAAAGCTCCGAATTCCCAGTTGAGTTTTTGGGAAACAGCGAAAGTGATTGTAGGAGACCGAAAACAAGTGAAAGGAAAACACTTTTTTTTGGTTGTAGAAAACAATGTGTTCTGAATTTGCTGAATCAATGAAAGAGATCTATGTATGCTATCTCTCAAAATGGAAAAACAAAAGCAAGTCTTTTCGAAAGCATCATAGATTTTCCAGGGAAAAAAAACTATAAAAAACCAAACAAAGCCGCCCAAAAACTTAAAACATGAGTAACATAAACCAAACAAGGAAACCCAATTCATTAAACTCAGCATATAACAAACGCAAAATGGGTTTCTTTCTCTTTTCTTGAGCACTTACCTAGAATTGGCAGCGGCAAAAATGGATGAACTAGAAAAAAGAAGAGGATTTTCTCGAGAAAATATGGGACTTTCTCAAGAACAAGATGGAATTATCAAAGGTGAGAGATTTCAAATGAAAGGGATGAAATTGTGGAGATAAAAAGAGAGATTGAGAAGGAATTTGTGGAGAGAAGTGTAACGTTTGTTTGTTTGTATGTTCTTTACACTCTGTTTGGTGGGTGGGGGAAGAAACAAGAGGGGGAGGAGGAGGAAGGGAAAACGAGAGGAAACAAGTGCGAATTCATTTTTTGTCGTCTGTTAGTTTTTAGTTGGCAATAAAATGAAGGGGAGAGGAGAGAGAGAGAGAGAGAGAGAGAGAAGAGAAAAAAATAATAATTTTTTTATTATTTAATATTTTAATACTAGAACCTCTCCCAAAAATTGACTGGAATATGATAATTTATATAAATTTTCAGATATTAATTATAAAAGCTTATAGAGGGATAGTTTAGTAATTTTAATTTTTTCAACAACTCTTTATATTGAAAATTCAATAATATTTCATATCAATCCCTTGTCATGTCTCGTAAACAAAACTTATGATTAAAATATAAATCTTTAATAATTTATTAAGAGAAATAATTAAGTTGACCAATTCGTTCACGTTACATGATATGTGATAGATATTGTTACGTAACACTAGTTGATTAGTGGATAATTTTGATCATTATTTGTGAGATTATTTGATTTTAAAGTTTGAATTATTAAGTGTATTTTAAAGTTCGAGTTATTAGATAAGAATTTAGTATTGCTGCTAGAGGCAAAATTTACATGCTATGTTATATAAAACTATGACATTGAATCTTTTTATGATTATGAGTATCGAACAAGACAACAAAATTAATTTAAAATGAATTGAGATAGGATAAGATATGGGTTTAAATTTAAAAATTTGATGCCATATTAATTATTCATTTAATTAAAAATAATTAAATTATTAAAGAAGAGTTAGCACAAAACTTGGTTTTTAGAAAAAATATATGAGAATCGAGAGAGGGATGTTAGCCGAAAATGAAAAAAGATATTAATAAATAGCTACCTAATTTTTAAAGAAAATAATAAATAAGATAATATTTAAGTATTTATAACAAATAAATTCCTAACTCTAAACCCCTCGGAACCATAAAAGTGCAAAAGTCCGCAAAAGTTAAGGACCTATTTGTTAAAATTACAAAAGTATATCAATATTTGTTGTTTTGACAAACTTTAGCAATCTATCTGTTATACTGAATCTAATTATCTAAATGTACGCGTCGTTCTTCTAAATATGATCTCTCAGGAAAATGGGTGTAATCAGAATTTGATCGAAGTGTACTAAGCAATACTCAAAACTACTAATTGGACGTGAACAACTAACGTAAATGTATCTGGAAATAAGGGGGTTGGGAGACTAAGAAATAAGTCCCTAATGTTTAGAAAAATAATAAATAAGATATAAATTAAATTAAGGGGTAGAGGCAGTTTCGAATTATGTGATGTCAAACAGTACATAATAACAATTTGCAAGAGCCAAATCGTACAAAATATATATTGTTTGGGCTAAACAGTAAAATATTACTTATTTTTTAAATAAATTTTTCGGATTACTGTTAGAGACACTTCGTCGTGTTGTCTCGCCTTCAACTTCGATCATTTATAACTAATAAGTGTCTAAGAGTTTATTTGATATAATTTTTTAAATAAAATTTTTTGAAATTAATATTTTATTTAATTTTTATTAAAATTTTTTGAAATAAAATATTTTATCTAATTTTAATAAAATTTTATTAATTATTTAATTATCACATATAATTTTTTAAAAAATGAGTAATTATTATTTTAATAGAAAAATTTTTAATATTCTATATAAAAAAATAAGTGAAAATTTTAAAAAAATAAAGTAAATGTATTTTAAAAAATTTTATTTTTTAAAAAGTTAGAAAAACTTTGTTATCAAAAGTTTAAAATATAAAATTTTGACTTTTTCTAATAGAAGAAAAATAATATTTTTAATTTTTAAAAATTTTTTTTTAATAAACCAAATGATTTCAAAGATTTAAAAAGAGGTATTACTATTAAAAAAGTTTTCTAGAAAATAAAAAAATTAAATCAAACGAGAAAGCATATGAAAACTGAAATATGTCAGAGTTGACTAAAAAGGGACCTATTTACTAATATTACTAAATTCAGTTCATGTGTGTTGTTTTGAGAAATTTTAGGCATCTATTTGTTATTATTTCCAATCTGAATGCTTCCATCTTACTAGATCAACTTAATTAAGGTGTCTTGAGAACACCCAAAAAGCTAACTAGATTATGTATTATGTATACAACCAAATTAGGCGCTTTTGAAAATAATGCGGGTGTATTTAGTAGACTCTCAAATTCCATTTCGGGTTGGATTGTGGACGGGTAGGCCATATAAATCGACTAAAGCTAACCTATAAATAAAATGCCGACTCCAAATCTCCGACTCGACTTATTTTGCCGGGAGATCAAGGCAGTCACTTTTCCTGCCTTCCAAATAACCCCGATTCCCCCCAGTGCGAAACAATGGACGCCATTATCTCCTCCGCTCTGGAAGAAATCTGTTCACAGGGGCAGAACGGTCTTTCTCTGTCGTCTCTCTGGACCAGACTCAACATTGATAACTCTTCCTATCTCCAAGCCTCAGTTTACTCGAATCTCTTGAAAGTTCCTTCTATCCAGTTCCAGTCTCCCAAAAATGGTGCGTTTGACGCGAACGACGCGGCGATTCAGCGGATTGAGGACGCAGAGAAGCTCGGGTTGAAGATCGTGGCGTGTTCGCAGCTTAGAGATAACTTCGTTGGATTATACGATAAATCTAGTAACTCTGGCATTTCGGCTCCTCAACGTCGCGCTCTTGAACGGCTCGCTATTGCTAGGTGTGGAAGGAATTGGAAATTTATTACTGTTAACACAAAATTCTTGAGGTTTATTAGTAAAATTTGCAATAAGTTACGTTTAATTTCAGAATTGTGCTTTCATCCATGAGTTTCATGTGGGTTTGTGATTTTTTTGTTCGTTAGATTTGTGGGCTTGATTATAACTTAGTGTGAGAGCAGTAGTGTATTTTTGCATATTCAGTTAATTTTACTTAACTGGAATTGCATGTTAAATAAATCAATTTTTTATTAGAGTGATTAGTGTTGTTTTCAGTAATTTTCTGACTCCATGGATAATAGGAATGTTAAATATAACAAGAATTTATGGTATTGACGTTCTAATTCGATTATGAATATATTATCTGAATGTGAATATGTTCATGATTAGAGTAGAACTTGAGAATTATCAGTTCACTATATAATTTTTCACGCCACAAAGAGAAGATAGGTTCCTGGGTAAATGATGTTTGACTATTTGCTGCAGATGAGATTTGATAAAAAATAGATTTGGTTTATATTGAAAAGAGAAAACAGTTATGCTGAGTAATTAGGTATTGTAAAATAAAAATTGTAAACTTTTTCAAAAGCTAACAATATTGTCATGACTATTAACATTTTGGGTAACTGCAGATCAGATGGAATAACACAAAATCAACTTGCTAAGGACTTTGGCATTGAAGGGAATAACTTTTTTTATGTTGTGAAGAACCTTGAATGCAAAGGGTTGATTGTGAAGCAACCAGCAGTCTTGAGGACAAAGGAACCTGGCAGTCAAGGGGAGTCAAAAAATAGTTCATGTGTGATTACAAATTTATTATACTTATATCGCTATGCAAAGCATCTGGGCTCTCAACAAAGATTTGAGATTAGCAAAGAAGGACCAATTGTGGAGAGTGTTGGGGATGAAAATGAGAAGTCGGTGAGTGGAGATGGTTTTCCCAAGGAAAGTGCTAAAGATGATGTCCACATAAAAGATTTTCTACCAGCAATGAAAGCTGTTTGTGATAAGCTTGAAGAGGCAAATGGCAAGGTTAGTAATATGCTGAAGGTTTTTGGTTGTGTATTATCTTTTGTGCCATTCTGCTGATGTTTCTTTTATTGAAGGTTCTTGTTGTCACAGATATTAAGCAGGACTTAGGTTATTGTGGATCATCATCAGGACACAAGGCTTGGAGAAATGTAAGATTCTTATTTCAATTGTTTTGTTCTCTTTCCGAGGGAAAGTTATATGTAGAAAAGAGGTATTTTTCTTTTGAGAGGATGGTGGGTGAATTACAGACTGTTCCCGTTGTCATATTTTGTGAACAATATGCCCCCAGATTTGTCAGCGGTTAAAAGATGCTGGTATCGTTGAGGAGTTTGAAGCACAAGTGAATGAGAGGGTGAGTTTAAAATTTACCTGATTAGTAAATTTTCTGCTTGACTTCCAATCTTTTTGATCCTGAATGTAACATGAGTAATTTGAATTTGGCCTTCAAAATTGGTTTATCTATTCTTTTGCCTATGACTATATGTATACAAGCAAAGAAGAACACTTATGGTTCTACATCATGGGAAAATGATTTTGGATTTCAAAGTTCCCCTCTATTCTTTTGTTATATCATTTATCCTTCATCTATAAGTTTGAACAAGCAAATAGCAAAAGGGATTTTTGCTTTTTTGATGTCTCCAGAGACATCTTCTTTCTCTAGAATTCACGCACTATATAAGAGCTTGGAAGATAAGTCAAAATGATGTTGCCTTCTTATGTGATATAATGCCATTTCATTCATGAGTGTGTAAGTTTACTCATTTTTTTTTTTTTGTGTATTTCGCTCTCTAGATTACTTTTTATGCTATTGGTCACGGTATAAGGTCATTTTCCTTGGACAGATGTTGCCAATGCAAGGCACTGTCCTGTATCACTCCTAGATTTTTTCTTATTCTGTATGTGATGAATGTTCTGTGCAGCTTCTGGACAAAGAGTCTCTATATCTAGTTTGTTGCTTGATGTGCTTTCACATTTGATAGGTCGAGCGTTGCCTACGTTTGTTGAAACAATTTTCTTCAAAACTATTTGAGCCACAGTCTCTCAGATGTGGAGATAATTCTGAGAAAGATCAACTGAAATTTGGAAGGAGATTTCCAAGAACTGAACAACTCGTAGAGCTTCCCATTGAGCATCAAATTTATGATATGGTTGATGCTGAAGGATCTGAGGGGTTGGCTGTTATGGAGGTGTGCTAATTATTCTTGCCTTTGATTAAGTTTGTTTTTGCTTCTAAAGTTGATATTACAGATTCCATTTTGATATTTCCCTGAAAGTTTTTATAGTATTTTGGAAGCTCTTCCCCACTGAACCACCAAAAGGAAAATTTTATCTCATTCCTTAATTTCAAACTATTAGCACTTTTTAGCATTTAATTTGTGCACAATATTATTTTGGACAAGCATTCAAAATTAACGTGTGTGCCAGGTTGATCAGTTTAGGCTATATCAGCCAGAATATCTTCAGTGATTACTAGTTATTACCAGTTTGAGTTAAATTATTCTTTCCAACTATTAATATTTTTCATATTGACATTTGCTTGAGCAGGTGTGTGACAGGCTTGGAATTGATAAGAAGAAGAACTACACTCGGTTTTGTAACATGTTCTCTAGGTTTGGAATGCATCTGCAGGCAGAGAACCATAAAAAAACTGTGGCATTTCGAGTTTGGACATCTGGAAATTCTAATCCTAGATCATCTAATGCATTTCTAAGTAAATTAAGCCTTGGCATTGGCAATCTAGATGATGATTCTCGTGGACCAGCTCAAACATTTCTTGAGAATAATCCTTCAGCTGCTGGAGGTGATTTTGCTAATCCTGGAGATAAGAATGATGTGGAAACCAATACTGAAATTTTACATGCCTTTGGAGATGGAGAAAGTAATCAAACAATTCCTCATTCTGAGCAAGAGTTCCGTCATGAGCCAAGTGGTATGGCTGCTGAGGGAGAACTTGTTTTATCAAGTATGGCAGTGGAAGCAAATGAATCTCCAGCAGAAACAAAACTTATTGCTCTCCCAAAGCCAGTAATGAATCCATCACCATCCTTGACTCCTAATTATTTGCGAAGGGAGCAGAGGATACTAGAACGCTTACAGGTCCTTTACGTCATTCCCTTTACTGTATGCTCACACAAGGGGAATAACTCTTGTTTCTTCTTTTTTCTGAACAGTATTTTCAATTCTTAACCATTGTTCCATTGTTCTTCAGGATGACAAAATTATTTTAAGAGCTGAGCTACAAAGGTGGCTGCTCAGTCTTGAGGATACGTGTACAACAATTGACCGCAAGGGTATCGCACGAATATTACTAAGGCTTCAGCAGCAGGGTCTCTGCAAATGCTTAAACATTAATGTCCCAGCTATCACCAATTGTGGCCGTACCCGCAGCACTCAGGTGGTTCTGCACCCATCTCTCCATAGTTTGACTCCAGACCTACTCAGCGAAATTCATGATAGAATAAGGCGTTTTGAAGTAGAAATTCGTGGCCGGAGCTCCTCTAAATTGAAGAAGAATGAATCAGTTCCGGTATTGGATGGTGTCCAGAGAACGCAGAGACGTGTGGATTCGGATGAAAAAGCCTTTGTTTCAGAGGCTATGCGTGCTAATGGGTTTGTACTGGCAAAAATGGTTCGTGCAAAGTTGCTGCATAGCTTTCTATTGGACTATCTGAGTAGTCCATCTGGTTGGAACGATGTTGTGCCATCTGGAAAACATCTATGTGGCTTAAATAATCTCCATAGTTCTTGCTATTTGTTTTCACTAGAAGCAGCCATTAAGAACATTCCACTTGAACTCTTCTTACAAGTTGTAGGATCTACTCAAAAATTTGATGATATGATTGAGAAATGTAAGAGGGGTCTATGTCTTTCTGATCTTTCCATCCAAGAGTACAGACACATGATGAATACACAAGCAACTGGGAGGCTGTCAGTGATTATTGACATTCTACGCCGGTTGAAGGTATTATTACTTGGTCTCATTTGAAATAGTATATTTCAATTTTGTTGCCATTAATTTCATTTCACTCTTTTGTTTCTACCCTTTTGTTATAATCCATCAAACTCATTAATTGAGTTTTCATAATTTACTGCTATGTTAGATTTAAGGTATGCTTGAGATTAAAGTGCAATAACTTTTAATCTGTACTTGTTTTGGATCAGAATCATTAGTTTTTCAGTTAACTGATTAAGTGGTTGTTATTTGCCAAGCAAAATGGGTTTTAACTGAACACTTCAATTGTCGTCTGTTCAAAATAAGTAAAAGCGCAACAGTTACAAACATACCCTTAATCTGGTCATTTCCACACATTTTTCTTTTAGATCTTGTGAAATTTCTAGCTACTGTATCAATTCAGGGAAGTGGCTTGTCATCTTCATGTCTGTGGATTCTTTCATCTTTAAGAAATAGGATTGTCATTCACTTCTGCATCTTAATCAACAAATTTGTACTTGTGCCCTTGAAGCTTGTCCTTGTGCGGTGGATTCTTTCATCTATGAGAAATAGGATTGCCATTCACTTTAAAAGGTCAAATAGTTTTGTGTATGTTATAGATCAATATTGTCAATGAAGAGCAGCTGATTTTTATGATGTAGTTGATTCGGTTAGTAAGTAATGGACATTCAGATGCTGGAACCAAAATATCGCATGCCAATTTGACCCATGCAATGGAACTTAAACCTTACATTGAGGAACCGCCAATGACAGCCACGACATCCAGTTTTACTTCTCTTGATCTTCGCCCACGAATCAGACATGATTTTATCCTGTCAAATAGAGAAGTTGTTAATGAATATTGGCAAACTTTAGAGTATTGTTATGCAGCTGCTGATCCAAGAGCTGCCTTACATGCATTTCCTGGTTCTGCTGTTCATGAGGTATGTACTTAAGAGTTCATTTTTATTTTTGGTCTATAGTAAACAAGTTCAGGAATCATGTTATTACAGATTTAATGTCCATGCTATCGTTTGTAACTTAAAATCTGTCACTGGCTACATGGTCTGATATGGTGATTAAATCATTCATTATGTGCAGTCTGTTTTGCAATAGTATCAATCCAAGAGGTTGCCTTATACAAAGTTGTTCCTACAGGTTTTTCATTACCGGTCATGGGCCTCAGTCTCCGCTATGACAGCTGTTCAGCGTGCCGAGCTCCTGAAGCGTATAGCGAGGGACAATGTTCATGAAAAGATTCCATTCAAAGAGTGTCAGAAGATTGTTAAGGATCTTAATCTGACCGTAGAGCAGGTTAGGTTCAGCTAGCTTAGCATACATTTTTAGCGGTCCATGGTGTTGTTTAATTCATGATGTTAACTGTGCTTATCACATGAATTTCTTAAGAGGTATACCTGACTATTTGTCTTGCACTTTGGTATATATTTTTTTCTTCTTTGTTGTTGAACTGATATAAGTTTGCTTTGGTGAATGCTACTTTCAGGTGCTGCGTTTTTATTATAATAAGCGCCAACGTCGTCTTAATAGATCCCAAAAAAGAAAGAAATCTTTAGAAGAAAGACCAGTGAAGCGTAAAAGAGTTGATGCTGTAACTGGACTGTTGGGTGGGTTGACTGGTACTGCAAACAAGTTTATGAAAGAACGAAATCCTTGTATAACTTATTCTGGAGAACATGACTTCCACCAGGAGGATAATCATCTAGAACCTGTTGAAGAGCTTGAACTGAATGAAGAAGATGAAGATTCCTTAATTAGTCAATGCATCGCTTCAAAGATGAGGCCATCACGCCGAACAAGATTCTCATGGACAGATGAAGCTGATAGGTAAAGAAAAAGAAATATCATTTCTAGATTATAAATCCATCGGAAGCATATTGCTCTACTTAATCACTTAAAAAGCATGGGGTCTTGGGACATATTTGGCTCATTTCAGATGTTTACCAATGAGATGTTGTCTATCTGTATAACTTCTTGACGCTGTGGAGAAGTTACAAGAATATGATGATAATATAAAATGATTTGGGAAAACTACTTCACTAGGGAGTTTTGGGACTCTTTTACTTCATTTTATGTTTATGTATGATATTTAGTTCTATACACTGAATGGATTGTCTGTCTGTTCTATTTTAGGATCAATATGTCATTCTATTAATAAAGAAAAGGAAAAGCATTTGTTTTGTTCTTGTTTACTTATGAAAAAGTTTTGATGTTCCTTTGTTTCACTAAATTTATTATTCTCTTCTCAGGCAATTGGTGATCCAATATGTAAGACACCGTGCAGCTCTTGGGGCAAAATTTCATCGTGTGGATTGGCCTTCTCTTGCAAACCTTCCAGCATCTGCTCGTGCTTGTGCAAGAAGAATGTCAACACTAAAAGGAAATGCAAAATGTAGAAAAGCTATTATGAAGCTCTGTAATATGCTTAGTCAACGATATGCAAAGCACCTGGAAAAAACTGAGAACATGTCACTGGATGATAACAATTGCAGGGTACTTAAGCGGAGCTCCTTCAAGGAATGTCCTAACCTGGATAGCTCCAAACAGTGGGATGATTTTGATGACAAAAATATTGAGAGAGCCCTTGAGGATATCCTTCGGCTGAAGCAAATGGCTAAATGGGAGGCTTCTGAAAAGGTCGGATCAATCTCTGAGGAGTGGTCAAACGTAAAACATCTTGAAATCATATATATCTTTTTGTATGAGACCTTTCATTGCATCTGGAGTTCAAAAGTAACAAAGTTACTAAGTTGTGAATGATTGAGAAATTTTACATCGTTGCATTGGAAAAATCAATTTCTCTCTCACCCTCTATGTATGTCTCTCCTCTGCACCTTCCATTCGGTGCCTCACTTGGGTTAGGTGTATCTATATCCTCCACCACCTTTGTTGCCATTGGCACAGAATGCATGTTTAGATGCTTCTGTTTTATAATTTTATAATTTTATAATTTTAATATTTGCAAAATGGTCTATTTTCAAGGTTATTTGCCAATATTTGTCAGATATTAATTTATCACGCCTTTTGATTACTTCTCCCAGCAGATGCTAAAACATTTAACTTTTTCTTGCAGAATCTTGAAGAATCTGGTTTGGCTTCTCCACTTTGTGATCAGAACCTTGGTATGGAACAACAAAAGGATGCGGCTCAGGGAACAGAATTTTATCCTTGTTATCAAAATGTTATCAATGGAAGAATAAATGCAAGCAAACAAGTATCTTTGGCTGTTTCCAGTGCCATAGAACTATTTAAGATTGTCTTTTTGAGTGCCTCAACAGCTCCAGAATTGCCAAATTTCCTGGCAGAAACTTTAAGGCGCTATTCAGAACATGATCTTTTTGCCGCCTTTAGCTATCTCAGAGAGCGAAAATTTATGGTAAATTGAATTTTATTGTCAGGTTACAGAATAGATTTTGTTCCAATTGTGATACTGGTTTGAGTTAGTGTTGTGGTATTAGGGATTGAGGATGTTACAATATTCATGGCTGCAGTGGTGATGCAGTTTCTTTATGACCTGATACCATCCTCATTTTGGGTCTTATATATGCAAGTTCTTTGATTTGATCAATTATTGGGCATTGGTCTGGGCTAGTGAACACTTTTGTATCACTTCCATATTCTATAAAATAGCGTCCCCTCATTTTATGCACCTTTTCTTTTATTTGTGTTTATAGATATGAAATTTTTTTCTAACACAAAACTTTCTTCACTGTATGGCAGATTGGGGGGGATGGAAATCCTTTTGTTCTTTCTCAACTGTTCTTGCAGAGTGTTTCTAAATCCCCCTTCCCAACTAACACTGGAAAGAGAGCTGCTAAATTTTCTAGTTGGCTTTATGAAAGGGAAAAAGATCTTGAGGAAGGGGGCGTCAATCTTAGTGCAGATTTACAGTGTGGGGACATTTTCCATTTGTTTTGTCTGGTTTCTTCTGGTGAACTGTGTGTTTCTCCTTGTTTACCAGATGAAGGTGTTGGAGAAGCTGAAGACTTGAGATGCTTAAAACGTAAAAGTGAGGATACTGAATTACATGGCAGTGACAAGGGTAAAAAATTAAAGTACTTAACAGAAGGTGAACTTATTTCTCGCCGGGAAAAGGGTTTTCCGGGTATTATGGTCTCTGTACATCGTGCAACAATTTCAGTGGCTGATGCAGTAGATTTGTTCAAGGATGGGGAAATTTGCATTGGTGAACTTTGTGGTAATGCCAAACTCAAAACTACTTTGGAGAAAAATGATGGCGGTACTACTTGTCAGTCTGACTATATGAAGGAAATCCTCAACTTTGGTCATGCTGTTCCCATAGCCGGAAGTTCTAATGAATCGCCTTGGGATGCGATGACAGCCTATGCAGAGTATCTGTCAAGCCCTGACCAAAAACAAGTTGGTTTTTTCAGTCCTCAAGTTTTCAAGGCTGTTTATTCTGCCATTCAGAAGGCTGGTGATCAGGGGTTGGGCATCAAGGAAGTTTCCTGTGCTGCGGATATGCCTGGTATATTTGCTGCATTTCTTTTTTCTCCACTGACATTTTCGTGCACATGTCATGTACTTCAAGTTGCAGGAAGGTGAGACTTGTATGCAACTTCCACTGTATTGCTCATTTCTGTTTGTCCTTTCAGGAGAAAAGTTTTCCGAACTAGTCATTGATGTGCTCGAAGCATTTGGACGAGTATTGAAGGTTAGTTTGATTTTCGATTCTGTTCATTAATTTTTCAGACTGGTCCCTGGAACGCTGGTGGTTAAGGGAAGGCATAGGCTTACGGCTGCTCTTACTGTTGCTTTGAGTGTACTAATTCTTTCGTACAGGTCAATGCTTATGACTCTGTTCGTGTTGTTGATGCTTTGTATCGTTCCAAGTACTTTTTGACCTCCACCCCTAGTTTCGGTCAAGATTGCAGTGCACCCTCATTGACAAAGATTTTAAGTAGAACCTATGATAGCCAAGTACAGCCAGAAAACCATGATATTGATGATGCCAATTCAGGAGGGGATATAAGGATGAATGCCAACGATGTACACAAAGTTACCATTCTTAATCTTCCCGAAGATGTTTCTGAGCCCTTGGATGAAACTCAACCTGGTGATTTGCACAAAGTCTGTATGCAAGGTGATGATACGGCTAGAAGGAATAATGAGGATGAAAGCTACATGTGCTCTTCCACTGAATTATATACTCCAATATTGCCATGGATAAATGGAGATGGAACTGTCAACAGTTTCGCCTACAATGGACTTTTACGACGTGTTTTTGGCACAGTCATGCAAAATCCTGGGATATTAGAGGTACACGCTTTTCCTATGTTTCTGGTTCATTTATTGTTTCACTAAACATTGCATTTTGAACTGCTTACACTTGTGAACAAATAGTGGATGTTTTTATCAAAGTAATTGCATTTAGAGTTTCTGATTTCAAAGTTACTTATACTCACAGCTAAGTTGCAAATTCTTTAAAATCAAAATCTTGTATTGTGCTTATGTAAAAATAGCATCAAATTGTGAGATTTTGGATATCCCATCGGTTTCCCCTCTTGTATGGTCATGACTGTCTTTGGTCTATTGAGTCTGTTTCCATGTTAAAGAGATTAAGATAAATTATGCTTCGGGATATTTGTTTAGGCTTCTTTTTAGTCGAGGGATTTGACATCATTCTGCATTGCTATAATGCTCATATTTTTAGGTTGGAAAGAATATGGTCTGCTGGTGGGCATCTCACATGCATACAAGTATTCTGGATACCACTAGTTCTGTGGCTTGTGAATGTCTATTTTGTTTTCTCCAGAAGCAGATTCGATATATTTCTCACATTCCTTTTCACTAAACTGCTTTTCAGGATGAAATTATTCGCCGCACAGATGTAATCAATCCCCAGGTATGATATTGTCCTTTCAGATTTGTAGAATTTGAGGTTGAAGCATGTATTTATCTTGAAAAATCATAAACCTGAATGCTCCAAACCAGCAACCAGATGAATGTCAGATAATTTTTAAGCTGTGGCTGGATCTTAAGAAACCACATTTTTAAGGGTAAATATATTAAAGAAACAAATGAACTTTATTTATGCCTCCAGAATACTCATGATTAGGTAAGTGCATTGCAGGGGACAAGTTCTCATTGTAGCATGGTTAGTGTTTTAAAAGAAGGGAAATGCTTGCTTTTGAATTTTAATTAAAAATAAGAGGAAATATGGAATTTTTCTGCGGCAGTTGTATTGTTCATTCAAAATGTTGATGCTTATTTGTAATTTTATCTTTTCATCTTGGTTATGTGAATTGCTGTTAATGCATGTATTGATATTTCATCCAGAGCTGCAAAAAATTACTGGAACTAATGATTCTAGACGGACATCTAATCACAAGGAAGATGCATCAAACTATATATAGCGAGCCTCCAGTCATTCTCAGCACCCTCTTGGGGAGCAGCTTCAGAAATTCCAAGATGATATACCGTGAACATTTCTTTGCCAATCGCAATAGTACATCTATATTGTAGACAAATTTCAGCTTGTTCATGTTTCCCAGAAGCAACGATAAATTTGTTGAATTTGCTGTGAGAAATAGCAAGAACAATAGGCGGAAGATGTGTTTGGCTATTTATGTACAGTAGTTAGCTTAGCTTTCTCTGTTAGTTTTCACTGTCGTCGGAAACCATGTAACAAGAGTACGTACGGAACGGTACATAATGTACAGACACACCATTGTGTAAGTTATAGTTCCATACCGAATATTTCTTCTTCTTAATAGGCTAGGCCGTTGTTTTAAGGACTTTGGTGTGCTTAGATTAGAGGTGTAATTCGAGGCATCCTTGTCAGTCGCTCTAAATTTATTCATGTCCGGTTTATTATGTTTTGTGAAATTTTTAAATGATTGTTTCCACACGATTTATGAGCACGAATTAATAAAATTTTAAAAATATTATTGAATTTTTAAAAATTAATTAATGATTTAAAATAAGATATGAGCTTTGTCGAATTGGTTGTTTAGTTTTCCTTCATTAAACTCTCGCAATAAAAAAATGTCTCCTCGTATTTATTGTCGTGATAGTATGTAGGCATATTGAACTCTTATACTTATGTGAGGTATCATCAAAATTTATTGTCTTGATATAATGTAGGCCTATTAGACTCTTGTATCTTAAAATGTGAGTCTCTAATTATTTTTTATGTCACATTCTTTTTTGTGGTAGTCCGAGGACCCATATATATGTTTGTGTGTGTGTGTGTCAATTATTTTTCAATTTAGTGTTAATTATCAGTACACTGATAGATTTGTATCTCAATCTCAAATTCCTTCCTAAAATTATTATTATTTTTTGATTTAAAGGTAATATTGTAATACCATGTAGAATAACAACATGAACTAAATACAATCTCATTAAAAAAAGAAACAAAAAAAGTCCTTAAACCAAACATCCCCGGTCCCAATTTACAGGTTTTCCTGTTAAAACGCAGTTTACTCTTATATTACTACTACACAACAATCAGCAACTTAGACTTCAAACCCACACGTGTACGACCCAGATCCTCTCTGTTTCTCCCCCCCTCTCTCCTTCCTTCAACCTTTCTCCTCCGAAAAAAAAAAAAAAAAAAACCTCTCCCCTTCTGCAAAAAATAAATAAATAAATAAATAAATGAAGGAAGGAACAAGCGAAATTCCCACCATGAATTAACACACAAGGAAAAAAAAAAAAAAACAGAAGTAAAATAGAAAATTCCATGGCAGAAAATCTGTCTACAACAGGAACGACGTTAACACCACCATTGACGACGACAACATCACCGCCGATAATAATCCAATCTCCAAACCCTATGTCGGACTCAGCTCCACCACCGGCAACACCAGCAGCCCAAACTAACCCTACCAATACAATGACACAAGCAACGCAAAACAACGCAACACCCAGTACGACTTCGTTGCTTGTACAACAAAACCCGTCTCCTTCTCCTTCCCTTGATCCCCAACAACAACAGCAGCAACAAATTCCGCAAATCGTACATCAACAGAACGTTAACGTTGCCGCCCTGTCGAATTATCAAATCCCACATACGTTACAGCGATCTCCGTCGATTTCGCGGCTAAACCAAATGCAACAGCAGCAGCAACAACAGAATTCTCAATATGGCAACGTCTTGAGGCAGCAAGCGTTATATGGGCAAGTGAATTTTGTGCAGCAGAATCAGCAGCAGAATAATCAGCAACAGAGTAATCAGCAACTGGGTAGTTCTAATTTGTCCCGCTCCGGGCTTGTCGGGCAGACTGGAAACCTGCCCCCCATGCTTTCCGGGCAAGCTGCTGCTGCGGCCGCTGCTCAGTTCAATTTACAGTCTCAATTGTTGGCTTCGGTATAGATTTTATTGTTATCTTCTTTTTATTTTGTTATTGTAGTTTGTGTTTCTGAAATCCAACTTCGAAATGCTTGTTTGATTTGTGTTGTTGTAGTTGGTGTTTGTGAATTACCTTCTGCAGAATTTGCTATACTTTTGTGTGTTATGATGATATCTGCTTGAGAAGGAGATATTATTTGTTGTTTTCTGGGTGTTTGTGAAGCACTTTTTTTTTTTTTTTTTTTTTTGTGGGTTGAAAGCAAATTTTGAGTTGGTATGACGTTTTGAGAGTGATAGGTGGTAGAGTAATTTTAGTTAAGTGATGGACTGTTTCAATATGAAGGCAGTGTGAATCTGTTCTGGATTAGGATACCAATGAATGTAATGTTGGGTGTGCTAGTACAGTCTGTGATTGATTCCTGCATATTTGGTTTTGCTCAATTGTGGACTATTTGCCGCCATCTTTTAATGTCATGATGATATCATGCATTGAACTGTTTGGATTCTAGAAAGGTTTCATGCCCTACATGTGTCTGATCATGGTGATGAGAAGTGAATTGAAGATTTGTTTTACTATACTAATTTTCTTACAGTTGGTAATCTTCTTGTTATCAAAAGAAAAAAAGAAAAAAAAAAGTTGTTGGCAGTCTTCTTAATTTGTATGATTGATAATTGGATGGGATAGATAGAAAGTTTTTGAATTGGTAGATACTGTAATGAACCAGTATGGTAATTTCCTTTCTGAAAGAAGATATGTTTTTCATGCAGCCTAGGCAGAAAACTGGTTTAGTCCAGGGATCCCAATTTCATCCTGGTAATTCTCCTGGACAGCCCTTGCAAGGTATGCAAGCGATGGGGATGATGGGATCCCTCAATTTAAGCTCGCAACTGAGGGCGAATGGGGCCCTTGCTTATGCTCCACAAAGAATGAACCAGGGGCAGATGCGGCAGCAACTGTCGCAACAAAATCCTCTCAACTCTCCTCAGGTATATTTTCCTTCTAATGCTGCCTTGCTCTGTTCTCGATCTCTGGACTTTGTGAAACTTTGATGTATATCTACAGATTGCTACAATTGTGTCCTCTAATTGCATTATTCTATTCTAATAAATTCATGCAATTGAACGTGCCTTGCTAATGCCACCTTTGATGAAGATGTTTCCAACAGAGTAAAATCATGTGCAATTTTTATTTTGTTTTTTAATATGCTTTCTTTTCTGAACATCCAAGCCATCTTCAAAATCTGCAGGTCCAAAACTTACCCAGGACATCATCTCTTGCATTTATGAATCCTCAGTTATCCGGTTTGGGTCAGAATGGACAGCCCGGCATGATGCAAAATTCTTTGTCACAGCAACAGTGGTTAAAGCAGATGCCAGCAATATCTGCTCCTGGTTCTCCTTCATTCCGTCTGCAACAACACCAGAGACAGCCCCAGGTCCTCTTGCAGCAGCAACTCACTTCATCTCCGCAATTGCACCAGAATTCTATGGCCTTGAATCCACAACAGTTGTCCCAACTGGTACAGCAACAGCCACAAATGGGGCATCCACAAATGCATCAGTCACAGCCACAACCGCAGCTGCAACAGCAGCAGCAGCAACAACAATTACAACAATTGCAACAATCACAACCACAGTCACAACAACAACCAACCATGCACCAACAACAGCAGCAGCAGTCTCCAAGGATTCCAGGCCCTGCAGGCCAGAAATCTCTTAGTTTGACTGGATCACAACCAGATGCAACTGCCTCCGGTACAACTACACCTGGGGGCAGTTCAAGTCAAGGAACAGAAGCAACAAATCAACTACTTGGGAAGAGAAAGATTCAGGATTTAGTTTCCCAGGTACTTGCTGTGTTTTATCTTGTGTTCAAGTCTTTTAGTTATCAATTTTTTTATATCTTGCTTTTCATTTTTTTTCACAAAAATTTTTTCATGGTCTTCAATTTTTGGCTGCTCAGGTGGACTCACGGGGAAAGCTGGAGCCGAAGTTGAAGATATTCTTTTGGAGATTGCTGATGACTTCATTGACTCTGTGAGCCCTGCTAAGCTAGACAACTATTTTACTTTAATACAGATATGCTTATGGGCTTCCCTCCTCCCTCTATCCCTCTGTACATGTTTGTTTTTTCTTTGAGTGGTTGTACTACTCCTTATGTGTCCTTTATAGCTTGTACTGCTTAAAAAATGCCTTAGAAATAGAGACTTGGCTATGTTACATCCAATATAATGTTACATGCATAACACAGAACTTGAAATTTTTTTACACAAAATTTGAAATCTCTAACACAAAAGCTCAAATTCTGACTTAAGACTTCAACAAAAAAATTGAAATCCTGACTTAAAATCTTTTAACGCAAAACTTAAAATGTCTGAACAAAACTTGAAATCTTGGATGTATGGTAGTGAACCTCTAGAAATAAAAGTTTTGGATGAGTTATTTATAAAGAATTTTGTTTTAACTTTGAGAGAAATTATGCTTTCTGCTTCATGAACAACTCATCCAGAACTAAGACTCATAGTGTTAGAAGATTACTTGGAGTATCTAGTTGGATGTCTTCAGTGGAAAGCTGGATTACATTGGTTCATCAGATCATCACTTTTCTGCAAGTTGTGATGTCATCCAGTTAGTATGTTACTAATTGTTTACCCTACGTACCAATGTATCATGCTCATATAATTGGATTATGAATTTTGTTAAAATAATAATAATAATAATAATAATGATTAAAGCAGAATTGTTGGATGGTCTTTATAGAAGATTCTTATCTTCGTTTACCATTTGCAGGTTACTTCATTTGCTTGTAGTTTGGCAAAGCATCGAAAATCGTCAACTTTAGAATCCAAAGATGTATTACTACACTTAGGTTTGTGCTTCTCTGGAACATATTCACCTGAATATTTCTCTTGTTTAATTTAAGCATAGTGTTAGGCATCACTTCTGATTGATTGCTGGTTTTACTAGTTAATATTTTGGTTGAAATCTGGGAATTAGGACATCTGATTATTTATGACATGAAAAAAGTAGAGAAAGAAAGGGGTTAAAAAAAACATGCTTTCTTAAATAATCTGCTTGTTTAGTGGGATCTGCATTCAGCAAGCAAGTATATTCCGATTGCCTGGTGTATCCTTTCTTTCCAATTGCTACTGTTCTCTAGTTATAAATATGAAAGATATTTCTGCTTATATGAATGGCAGGAAGCACTGTTGTTTTTGCAAACTGTTTGTAGAAATATCTGCATGTCTAGCATATTGAGGTTGATTGGATACCATTATCTTCCCCAGGCCCCTGCTTTGGGCTTGTTTTATGATGTTGATATAATCTGTGTCAGAAGGCACTGTTAATTATTTTTATGGGTGGTGGGCCTCATGGGCAGCCAGGCAGGAGTTTTCTTGGGCAGAACCTGCTAGTGTTAATTGTTCTGCTGAGATTACTGTGGACTTCTCACTAAGTCATTTTCTGCCTACTAACTTTGTTCCTTTTATTCTTGGTTCTCTGTATTTCATTCTTGCATGCGTGCAATTTTGAAGTGCTAACTTGTAAGAACTCTAACACTTGTTTACTGGTATATATTGCTTCATATGTTTGTTCAGATTCATGATGTCTTAATTAAGATTAATTGGACGGAAACAAAATGTTAACTTTAGGGGTGGTGTTGATCACATTCTGTGGCAAAAGTTTTAAGGTGGCTCATCGTTGTGATATCCTGAGTTATTGTCTAGGTTATAAGAACTCACTTCTACCTACTAGCTTATTCTGTGCTGTTGTTTCTCTCCCTTCCTTTCATGCTTCATGTGTCTGGTTTTAAAGTGCTAGCATAATAGAACTTATGTCAACACTGGTCCAAACATACATATTGCTTCCACTATTAATAACATAGGCATAGAATCTTGAGAAAGTAAATAACTCGTAAGAGCATTGTAGCTTCACTCATTTTTCTTATTTTTATTTTTAGAAAAATCAGAACCTTAATGACTCTGATACATGGAATTTGATTGCAGAGAAGAATTGGCATTTGACAATTCCCGGATTTTCGAGTGAAGAGCAGAATCACCAAATGAAACCTGTAAATATTTAATTTTTATATTTCATGAATTTGGTTTGCAATTTGATGATTCTAGATCTCTCTCCTCTCCTATTTGCTATGATTCATAATGGCAACAGTCCTGTAGGACAAAAGTGCTGCCTTTCGTCTTTAAAAAAAAAAAAAAAAAAAAGGAAAGAGAATTAATTTACCATTTAGTTGATGAATTTTGATTATCATGTTTATCTAAATGGTGCAGTTGTCAGGTGACCTCCATAGTAAGCGTCTTGATATGGTAAGTTGAATGATTCCCGAATTCTGTCACTTGTTTAATCTAAATCCTTACCTTAGGAGCACTAAAAATATTCCCAAATTCTGTCAGATACGTGCATTGATGGAACCCTCTCAGCTGGAAACGAACACAAATAACCCCAGAGAGATGATAAGACAAGGGTTTGGCAACCCTGTTGGTATCCACAGTCGCATAAAATCTTCACCAAGTTCTGAGCAGCTACTTTTGCAAGCATCTGGTTCTCAAATGCTGCAGCAAATAACACGATATTGACAATATGTGGTCTGATTCATAATCTGGTCTTATGCTTCATGTTTTGATCATATATAGACTTAGTGGTAAGCGTGATGAACTGCAAGAAACCAACTTAATGCCTTTTCCAATTGATAATATACTATGTACACTCTCCGTTTCTGAATTTCTTTTAACCTTCACTTGCCAGGTTGAATTTATGAAGGTACAAAGTTATAGTTGGTTTGCCGAAAGCACAAGCTGTAATTACGAAGCAAGTATTAGAATTGACGAACAAGTTGCCAGACGTCACCCATCTAATTTTTCAGTTTTCCATTGTTGATTTAATGTTTTAATTGTTTTGTTGAAGATGAGTATAATATAATTTTATAGGTCCGGTCCATAAGGTAAGTTTCCATCCCATTTCATCATTTAGTGTAGCTGCAGCATAAACAACTCTTGGCTCGGGTGGGTAATGTTGTATTTTGATATATTATTTATATACATGTTCAGTTCACTAGTCCCATGGTCAATTGTCATGTCATGCTTCAAAATTTTCGATATAATTTGTATATTGATTGAGAAATTGTTAGTGCAGGAGTTAAAGAGTAATGAGTAGCTTGCTCAGAAAATTAACCAGATTTTTGTTAACTTGTTATTTTCTTTCTGATCTCTTCCTCACTCGATTGTTGTATGGATAGATGGATGGATGGATGGAGAAAATGTCGAAGGTTCCTTTCGAAAGAGGCCTGTAGATTTCCTGCCTTCTTATTGCAAGTATATTGTGAAATAAAAATCTGATCATTAAATCTTTTTGGGTTAGCATTGATAGAATAATATTTTACCCTTTTCTTTCTATTTCAATCTTGGAGCAACGATATATATGGTTATTTATGAATTATTTGTGTAGGGCAATTTCAACAATTCAATATTGTTGTACAAATATACAAGAATTTGTTCAAAACATTAAGGGCTACGGTCTTTATCTTTTTCTTATTATATGTAGTTGAAAGTTTTTAGTATTTTTATTTTTGAATCTTATCAAAAAAATATATATATATATATATATATATAACAATATTTATAAATTAAGAAAATAAGAGAACAAAGTCGCAAAACAGAACAAAATCTATAGTTTGCGTTTTGCTTCGGTGAATTTACTTGTGCACTCTGTTTACGGCGTCGTTTAGTCTCGCCAAAAACAAAGAAGAAAAATGTTCCCAAAGTGTTGCACAACGTGCGCTGGTCCCTGCAATTTACATGTTAATATCGAACACATATAAACATTTGATTAGTATACAATTGCATTTAAATAATGATGTTGTTTGTATGTGGGAATGTAGTACCGAAAAAATAACGGTTGTCTTAGAACAACAAAGCTGCTGCTGCTGCCCAGAACGAGAAAAGTCTACTTGTAAGAAATAATTGATTACTTTGTTGTCTTTCTCTTCTTGCTTCTCTTCCTGTCATTGCAGTTGCGCATGAACGTGATGAAATCAATCCAGGAACTTGATTTATGAATGAATTCAGACAAAACTCTCTCTGTCTCTTTTCCGTTAGCCTTGTTTGATTGTTGATTGCCAAGACAAGAGACACGTATGGCTAGAGAAAAAACGTTTTAGACAGAAAAAAGTATATTACGTTATTACAACTAATTAAACATGACACTGATGATAATAATGTGATTAAAATATTCAAAATGACGTGGGTAGTATATTTTAATTAAATGATTTTTTTTTTTTTTATCAATTCTAATTGATAATATTTCACTGTAATAAGCTTAACTAATTAAATAAGAGAGGATCCTAATTTATAAAATAATTTGGTTTAAAGATTTTAATTAATAGATCTGAAATAAGTTATTGGTGTTAATGAATGAAGACTCCCATAATCATGACATATTTAAATTCTAAATCACAGATCAAGTAAGATTATATAATAGTTGTACTCATTAACATTAACATTAACATAAACACTTGAAAATTAAATTACTTTATGATTTAGTATTAGTCAATTAAGGTTGTTAATCTTTTTCTTCCATTGACGTACTCGACTTGTGAGATTTTTCTCATCCAATTTTAAATTCACCTACTTCCAAGTTATATATGGCGGACTGAGAATAAAACACCGGCGATAAATGAAAATGACATGAATTTAGTTTTGGGGCAATGTGACAAATAAGCGGGGGAACAAGGCCAAGTTAAATCT
Organism: Azadirachta indica; assembly: GCA_022749755.1. Lineage (NCBI taxonomy): Eukaryota > Viridiplantae > Streptophyta > Magnoliopsida > Sapindales > Meliaceae > Azadirachta > Azadirachta indica. The sequence goes on along the minus strand of CM040442.1, from coordinate 3,282,124 downwards.
TGTAGTATTATATATTATTACCTTTCTTCTTCTTCTTCTTCTTCTTCCATTTTGTCAAAGATAAATAATAAATTAATACACCAAGTGCTGCCCCTCACTTAAGAAAAGCTTGTTTTAAAGACAGATACTCTAATCCATTCGTATTATCAGTCAACCGAAAAGTAGAGAGTGGGGACCAACACTTTGAAAACTTTTTCAAATCGGGAAACACAACAAATTTGGAATAACATTGTTCTGGACAAGCAACATTGAAAGAAAAGAAAAATAAAAAAAAAATAAAGTATTGTAGCCATGATTAAGATGAAGAAGAGGAGAAATTGATTACCAGCTGCAGGAAGAAGACAACGGCAGTGAGTAGCTTCAGAAGATAATCAAATTTCTGAAGAAAAATCGAAACAAAAATATTACACTGGTTCAAGACAAATTAAAGAAGACATGATAAACTCAAATGCGGTGGCAATTGAACAATGTAAACTCAAAGGAAAGAAGACACGATATTTTCTACAATTTAGGGTTTCTTTTTCTTTTTTATTTAATCAAACTTTTCTCATTTTAACTTAAAAAATAATTATGATTTAAAAAAACAATTTTCATCTTGAGCTTTAATTAATAGGGCAACGGGTCGAGACGGGTGACAACTTATAATCCCCGTCCCTCGCTCAATTTTAAAACGGAGATGGACTTTTGACCTATCCCGGGCCTAATTCCCTATTTTCTTCAAAATGTTCCCCCGATCCCTAACCCAAATAAGTCGAGCCCCCATGGACCCCGATCCTGCAAGAAAAATTGCCAACATTAATGACCTCATATAAGAGTTTCATACTCATACTTATGGATTGTCTATATTAACAAATTAGAACAAAAACCAGTAATATGACAAAACAGGGAATGTAAAGAAATTATATATAAGATGACAATATATTTTTAAATTACAATTAAGCAAGACATTTTGTATTTAGCATTAAGTCGAAAAATTTAATTTAATTTAATTTATTCAAATATAGTTGTTAAGTTTTTGATGTTAACTTGAAAAATAAACCTACTTGAATGATTGAAGGTAAATAATTAATATAATTTTGTGTTGATTCAAAATAAATACAAATTGACCTTTCAAAGTTTGCATTAAATGTAGTTAGAAAATTTTGGTTTCTAAAATTAACAATGTCTTTGTCAAGTACACGAGTTAAAGAAATATATGTCATACTTAATTTGGCCATGTTATATTTAGTAAAGCTTTTGGACTATAACACACAGTTGGTCTTGGGCACCTTTGATACTTTCAAACCATCCTGAGTGAGATTTTTCAGTCTTGTGCAAAACTTTTTAAAAAAGAAAAAAATTTAGTATGGAATAATATTGTTGGATGAGGCTTAGAGTGAAGAATGAAGAAAGGGAAAAAAAATTTTGTGTTCTTTTTTGAAATTATGTGCATAATAATTATTAATCTATTATTTCAATTTTTGATGTTAAGTGCATGCTTGGGATAATACCTGAACCCAATGCACTTTGCACTAGACGAGAAAAAAATCACAATGGTTAGAAAAAATTCTACTTGTGATAGAGAAAACTATGCTTATAAAATTTTAGAAATTATTGACAGATTTATGAAATATAAGATAATTTTAATAGAACGATTCAAATATTTAAAACATACTTTTACTTATTAGTTAATATTTATTAATTATTTTTATTTTTTTTAAATTGAATTTATTGTAAAATTCAACTAATGTTTAATTCAAAAATCTATTCATTATAGCGGCAAGTGATTTTGGATGATTTTCGTTCTTAAATTAAAAATAAAAAATCTACTAATTCTTGCATAGGAAAATTAAACTTGGAACCTAGAAATGCAGTCGGTTGGTTCTCATGAAAAGGAAAAAGAAATTGCATAGAATTTAGAGATAATTAATTAATAAAGCCACGTTTTCCCAAAAAAAAAAAAAGAATTAATAAAGCCATGAAAACTAGAAGAAGAAGGCAGCTGCAGCAGAACTCACTGGATTAAAGATGCCACAACACATTACATTATACAATTCTGAAGACATCGGTCTACGAGAATGAGACACAGCTGATATATAGCCAATACGTTTTACACGTGTTTATGCGTTTGTGGAGTAGAAAATAAATTATTAATGTAAAATATACATGGGACCATAAATGAATATGATCAGTGGCCAATTGGTACGGATTGATTAGACTTGATAAATTTTATGTGAACTAAAATTTAATTGCAGAAAAAAGTTTGATATATATATATTTTTCATTTCATTTCATGGATGCATATATTATATATAAAAATTCAAATCCTTCAGATTAGTGGACTCCACAAAAAATAAAACTAAAAAAGTGATGCAAATTAATAATCAAACATAAATAATTTCAATACTAGTTTACGTACGGATTTCTACATGTAGACCCATAATATAAGGGAATTTTGTCCCTTTCCAATCATACATAGTTATTCTTTTCATCAGTCATCACCCATTTAATTTAATACTGTATATTAATGGTATATTCTAACGAAATTTTCAGAAAATATCAATCAACTAACAGTCTCATGAATAAATATATGTTTTTTTTTTTTTATACTGCCTGCAGTTAAATGTATATGCTAGCTAGTCTTGCTCTTTTGCTGTCGTAAAATTTAATTAATGCTAGCTGCAGCAACTCCAGCTTCTCAGCAAAAATCGATTAGAATAAAGCACTTTTTGAATAAGTCGTCGTTGAGAAATATTTGCCCTGTCTGTAGAATATTTAATATCCCATATAGCTACGTGAAGAGAGAGAGAGAAAAAAAAAAGCTAGCAGAAGATAAGATTTAAAAATATGGGTAGAAAAGGAGGTAATTTTGCCAAAGAAGGCCTAAAAAAAGGAGCTTGGTCCTCAGAACAAGATGAACTTTTCACCCATTTTGTTAATCTCCACGGTTAAGGCAAAGGGACTAGACCTGCTCAAAAAGCAGGCAAGAGATCGATATATTATTAATTTTCTTAATAATTTGTTTAACATACCCCGTAAGAAAAAGAAATTCATTATATTATTCTTCCTTTTGAACTAGGTTTTCTAGGTTTTTTTCTCTCTCTCTCTCTCTCTCTCTCTCTCTATATATATATATATATATATATATACAGAGAGATAATTAAGAAGATTGAGGAGATTTAACATAATTGAATGAAAATGTGATATATATTTTCAGCAGCTAAAATAAGCATTAATTCATGGTTAATTATGTTGTGGTGTATGTCTTAGGCTTGAATAGAACGGGGAAGAGTTTCAGGCTTCGATGGCTGAATTATCTAAGGCCAGGGATTAAAAGAGGTGATTTTTCTCCTGATGAAGATGAGCTAATTATCAAGCTTCATCGTCTTCTTGGTAACAGGTGATTTAATAGTATTGTAAGAATCAAATGAAAAAGTTTTTAGAAGCAATAAAAAAACACAGAGACTTTTGAATTGCTTTCTCTTTATCTGGATTAGTACGTATCGGAAGAGTGCTTGCATGTGTGATATACAGTTTTGATTTCTGATTATGCTAGCTCTAATTCTCTTGTAAGATTACGATTCAAATTTTACTAATTAAACTAACCAATTGAAAATAAAACAATAAAAATTTGTTTTAATCTCTGTCGATTGATTGATGAAGATTGGAACAACTTTTTGTCGTAAAAGATAACACGATATTATTCACGTGTTAATATATGCAACTTTTTTTAATATATATATTCATATATAACATTGTTTATTTATGTATGGTAGGTGGTAGGTGGGTCTTAATAGCCGGAAGACTTCCAGGTAGAACAGACAACGAAATCAAGAACTACTGGAGTACAATTTTGGTTAAGAAAGTTCAAGGCCAAAGCCAGAAATCAGACAATTCAAAGTTATCATCAATCGGACATCTTCAATCTAAAAACAAGGAGACTTCTGTTCGGAACTTTACATGTCATAAACTTCATCAACAAATTCCAGAGCTACAGGGTAGAGATCAAACTGCTGGTCTTTCTGGCGGTCAAAACTCGAGGCAATTGATTCAAAATCCTGAAAATAATTCGTTATTAGAAAATGCTTTCATTATCGATTCGCGGCCCGAAAAAGGTAGCGTTTCTGAGCCTGAAAATGGAGATAAAAATGAAACATTATTGCAAGATATGGAGATGAAGGAGCTAGCTTGTCTCTTAGATGTAGAAATGAATTGAGAGATATTATTATAAAAATTGAGCACGTCTTTTGGTTTCAAAAGATTTTAGAGAATTTGCTAAAAATTTGATATCTTTTTCTATAAAATTTGGATTCGAATACCCTTTTTATTTTCTTATATCCACGATTTCTAGTATTTTATTATATAATAAGATCTTGTATAAAAACCTATATATCGATTTAAATTGATGTATAGTTAATATATCTTATTTATTTATTATTAATTATAGCTGTATGTTTACTCATCTAAAAGTTTATATTAGAAAAAAAAAAATTGTCTATATTACAAGTGTACCAAAGGCTCCAGCTTAGAGATGAATGGCATAAATTAAAGTTTATATTACAGCTTCTAAATGTTTAAAGATTAATTAAGTGAAAATTAATGAAAAGGAGAAGAAAAGGTTTTAATTCTGGACTAATAGAGAGAGTCCAAGGTACATGTAGTGCGAAACAACTAACAATAAGAGACTTTTATATATACCTCATGCATCATACAATCCTTAATATAAGGCTAATAATTGATGTAAAAATTTGTGTAAAAAAAAAAAATGATCCTTACCGCATGTATATATATATATATATATGCTATTTTTGAGAGTTGACATTTTTACATATAATTAGAGATGAGCTCACAAAAATAAGTTCATATATATAAGTGGTACATGTAGTGCGAAACAACTAACAATAAGACACTTTTATATATATCTTATGCATTATACAATCCTTAATGTAAGACTAACAATTAATGTAAAAATTTGTGTAAAAAAAGAATTAATCCTTGCCCCATATATATATATATATATATGCTGTTTTTGAGAGTTGACATTTTTACATATAATTAGAGATGAGATCACAAAAATAGGTTCACACGAAATTTTGAATTAGTTCGGTATAGTAAAAAGAATAAACTCAACTTGACCTATGGTACGAACTGTATGTGTTAGACCCGCTCAGTGAAGGCAATTCAAGTACTGCCCATTAGTCCACATGGATTATACAATCTCGTAAACACTAGTATCAGATAGTAAATACTGTTTATATGAATAGTTTCAAATAGACCTAATTTTATTAGTGAATAGCAACTTTTCATGATATAAATAGAAGGCCCAAATAATAAACGGCATGGCATGATCCGATTTGTGAATAGTATAATTTATAACATGTACATATAGGTAAGTTTATAACAGTATTGTTAACACGATGTAGATTCTAGTACAAATTTTATTCATACAACAACATCAAACTAATTACTTTCCTCTTGCTCTTTTTCACAATAGAAATTTGAAAGTTAACCGAATAGTAGTGTTCCAGAAATACCAAAGAAAGATATGGTAAGTACGTCATAAATGACTTGTGTTTGAAGGCAAGAGATTGACTACTGTGAATTTTCTTCTGTTACCAAATGCAGTAATTTAATGTGAACTTTTTGGTCAATTAAGGGGGTTACGGAAAATGTGATAGGGATTGTACGAGGGAAGTTTGTCTAATGGAAGAGAATCAGAAGAAGGAAAATATTCTATTTCATATAAATTAGAAATTTTATATGCATGGGTTTTTTGTAGTTGGTCAGGAGAAGAAGAGGAAGGAGGTTTGATCTTTCGGGAGAAGGAAGAGATAGAGGACTTAGATCGGGAGAGTTTGGTTCTAGGTTTCATGATGATTATGTTCTTCTTTCTCTAAATAAAATCATAGTGCAACCTTAAAAATCTTAATTAATTTTATTTCGTTTTGAAACAAAGGGAATAATCTATATCCATTCTGATATGAAAGATCGGACTAAACCGCAATTATAAAGCATACTTGGATGTATTTGAAAACTTTTGTGGCTCTGATACCAAATTAAGGGGGAAAACCAATCCTGAGTACAAATTATTCCGCCACAGGAAGAGTAGAAGAAAAATTCCTAGCTGCCATGTTAGGAATTAATATGCAGAAGATGCGACAAGAAGAAGAAAGCAAAAGCGTCACATGGGAGGGTTCAGCCGGATGATCTGGAACATTTCTGAAAAGAAGCTGACATGACATGTTCGTGGTCCATCCCTCAATCAGTGAGAGACTTCAAAATCAAAAGACCCTTCTTATTTAATCACGTGCTCGAAAACCAATTATTATAATACATTATCATAGACACGACAACGGCCTTTTGGAACGAAAACAAAAACACAAGAGATATGATGCAAAGAATATGACATTGAACATGGCGTTTCAGAAGAGAATCTGCTGCTTTACCGCACATAATCATAGACACAACAACAGCTTTTGTCTGTCTTATTTACGGTTTCAAATTACAACAGTTAGGTATTACAAGCCGTATCTGCTATTGCTAGCTTCCTTTTTTTAATGTTTGTCTTAAATTCTGTCATAAAATTTAGAAAAAAAAAAAAAAGATCGTCAGATGTTACGTTTAAAGTTGAAACCCTGAATTTTAGATTGATAAGTTAATTTCTTTAAAACAAAAAAACTTTTTGTTTATTTTTTAGACTTTATGAAACCTTAGAGAGAAAATTCATACTCATTCACAAATAAATGAAAAAACTTTTTTCATATAGTTTTTGGAAGTTCATCCCGATCTGAGGAGAGTGAACGAATTAAACAAGACCAGAATTATCTACTGACAAATCTGAAGCTGCACTCATATATAGTTAGTTATAGGGAAATTAAGAAATGCGACATTTGTTATTTGAAGATTATAAGATAAATAATATTGCGACAATAACTTAATTTTTTTTATATTTAAAATAAGTAATTATTGCTAGTATTGGTAATCTTTAAAATTAAGTATGTTAATGTCTCCACTGACAGGACTTGACATTCTCTTCAACTTTATTTATCTTAGAATCTTAACTCTTATAAAAGAATTGAAAACTATGAATTAGGTTGGGATTATTGAAAATTTTGGATTGACATTAAATTCAAAGTGGTCCAGCTGCCTCTACTTATAACCAACTAATTATTTCCTTTGTATATATATATATATATATATATATATACACACACACAGACGGAGTCAGAATCTAAGATTTAGAGGGGTCAATTAATAATTTAATTTGTTTAAATTTAAAAAAAAATTAATAAATAAATATTAAAATTAAAATATTAAAAAAATAAAATTATCATTTAACGTCAATAATATATATAAATAAAAAAATTATTAAAACATACTAATTTATTCAAAATTAAAAAAAGACTTCTACATTTCTTAAAAATTAGATATATATATCATGTTATTTTTATTATAATTAAAATAACAAAATATACATAATAAATTAATAATTATAGTTTATAGTTATATTTATACAAATCTATCTGCAATAATCTTAGATAATGCATAAATTTACAAAATTTATATAAAAATAATTTTAAAATACTAGCTTTTTTTTTTGAGAACTTTTTCCCCTTATTTTAAGTCGAAGAAGAGAGAAAATTAAGAAAATTATCAAGGTAAAGCATTTTTGATTATTTAATAGAGGTATATATATATATATATATAAAAAGAAGAGAATATACATGATACCCCCTTTTAATTTAGTCAAAACTCCGTTACCTCCCAATTATTTTAAAAATATGTCAAGACCCCCTCAACGTTACTTCTATTAGCGAAAAAGTTAATTAATTGAGAACAATGTAATAATTTAATCCAAATTACTTGCATTAATGAACAAATCCAGATGTATATAATGCCCTTCAATTTAAAATTAAAAAATTAATAAAAAATTAAAGTTTAATTATTATTATTATTATTATTCTATTTTATAATTTATAATAAATAAATAAAAATATAATATGTTAATAATAGTAAAATATAATTTAATAAAATTATTTTCTTTTTATAAATAATAAATATATATGTTAATAATAATATAGTATTTCTTTTATAAATAATAAATATTAATATAATTTAAAAAAGAATTTCTCTCTTTAATTTAAAAAAAAAAAAAAAAAAAAAAAAAAACTTCAATCCAAAATCAATCTCATCCCTAATCTTCTCCATTCCAGAAACTAATCTTCTCCTCCAATTTTATTGCCCAATCAAATAAAAAAAAGGGGAAATGGCTATTGCAAATCAAAACTTATCTTCTTATCCAAATTACACAAAAATAAAAAATCACCCGCCACCACCATGTTTGCCTCTCCTACCTCTACATATATTCTTCTTAAAAATCTAATCAAACCAAGGGGAAATGGCTATGGGTTTTATCGTGGCTCTGCATCTAAACAATAAAAAACTAATTCTTGGCCGCAAATTTACCTCTCCAACCAATTTAAACCACTTCAAATTCTTAAACCCTAGAATACCCAAATCTAAAAATTATCAGAATACCAGTTATATTTTGCTGTTCTTGAAGTGATTTAGACAACAATTTCACAAATCTTAGATGGACTATATTTCTTGTGGCAGTGATGACTAGTAGAGATTTTGCTGGGTTTTGACTGTCTTTTTGGTTGGTGAGAGAATGTAGGAGAAGCTTAGAAAAGTTGGAGTAAAGTTTTGATCTATACATGTCATTTACAGGTTTTGGGTGGATTCAAGGATAAAAAAATCTAAAAAAGTATTGAGAGGATCTTGAAGTGTTTTCGAAGTAATTAAAGAGTAACGAAAATTTAATCAAATAAAGAGGGAGTATAGGGTATATTTCCTATAAAGAAAACATTTTTAAGTACATAATTTTTGTGCAAGGAAAAAGTTTTCATAAATTTTATAGTTTTCTCGTAAAGAAAATATTTCCTATTACATGGAGGATAAAATTGAACAAGTAATCCTTTAAAAGAAATTATTTCATAAGTAAAGTATTAGTAAATAGATGGAATCATTATTTTAAAACTTAAAAAAAATATGTTTAACTAATTTATAAATTTAAATATTTCTACCTTTGGCTTTTAATCTTTAGGGTAGAGGTAACCAACAACAACGATTGTTCATTTCTTTTTAAAGAGAGACTTGAACTCTTGATTTGATCTTGGAATTAAAAGAAAGCAAGTAGAAGAGACAAAGAGACAGAGAGACAAAAAATATATATATATATATATATATATATAAGAAAAGAGAGAAGTAGACACTAATTATTGCATGAGCTCCACAAAAATATAAATGGGATCATTTATTTCATTTGTCAATTATTAGGGTTATTTTTTTTCGTTAACTAAAGTTAGGATGTAATAGAATAGTTTTGAAAAAATAAATTAGACCAAAAGTCGGGGGGAGAGGTGCATCGGCATTTTTGCTAAGTTGAACTTTTTGTCGGTCAAGCTTTCATATTTACATATAATTAAACCCAAAAAGTAAAATCCATTCTTTGCTACCCGTGTCAAACTGAACATTTTATTTTTTGATTTTTCACCGAATTAAATTTATCACATTTGCCTTCCCTTCCCAATTCATCATTTTGCATTTTTCCTTTTTTCCCTTATTTTAAATCGGTTTTATTAACAAATTTAAATTAATATTGGGTAATTATATATATAAAAAAAAATTAATATATATACACACGCACGAGAATCATAGGTTGAATGATCAGCATGAGCTCATAGAAAGTAATAAACAAGACATTGAGTTGAATCCACTTAATTGCTTCAATTAATCAATTTAATTTGAAGATTAAGTCAAAGAAATTGGTAGAAGTTACATGAATCGAACTAATGATTGTAATATGAACGGAGAAAATAATAAAATGGAATGTTTACCTGTGACTGTGATTGAGAGTTCTTTTGCTATTATGTTAAATTGATAATTATAATAATTTTCACAGAGGTTAATTACCTTCATTAATTAACTAAGTATTATCTTCTACCATTAATTAGCATAGACACACGTGAATTCATTATTTTTTTTCCAATAACTATATTATAATGAAACTGAAAAAAAATAAAAATATTGAGAACATAATAATAATGAGGACTAATTTTTTGAAAATTAAGACCAATGAGATTAAAACAAGAATAATGATAAAAAATAATATGAACATAATTTAATTTGGACGGTTGTTTACAACTAAAAAAAATATTATACATATATATATATATCATTATTAAAAATTTAAGCATTTGAAAAATGTTGAAAGTAGTATATCAAGTCAAGTCATTCTCTAGTAGTGCCAACTTTTACATGCTATAACAACATTTGAACTTGATGGGAGAATTAACTGAAAAAATAATATATATATATATAAAATTATGGGCAATAAAGCCTATGAAATTGGTATGATCACTAAATCTTCATAGGCACTAAAGCCTATAGAATTGTTACTATTAATAAAATCTCCATTAACAAAAGCCTATGGATTAAATCTTCATAATCAACAAAAGGGTCCATTGTATGATGTATATTCTTTAATTAATAATTTCAAAATTGGTGTTTATTATTAAAGCAAGTTGGTGAAAGCCTACGTCTGATTATCTTCCTAAATTGCTTGACTTAATTAATTCTTGCATAATAATTACGAATGTTTAATTATTTTCTTCATTGAATGATAAATTGATTTAATTATATATTATTATTTGAGTTTTCACAGATCAGTTTTAATTTTTAAATTTAATAATAATTTGATATCATATCAGAAATGAATATAATTAAAATTAATATAATTTTCTGTTCGAATCCTCTCTTAAATATTAAAAATCGGAACTTATATTTAAAGGGAAATCGTAATTTGGTAATAAGTTAAACGTACATGAAAAATTAGCCCACCTTGGATTCCAGAAATAAAAATATTATTTATGTAAATTTAATTGAATTCCAAAAATCTTAATTAAGAAAAAAGAAAAGAAAATGTATTGCGTAAAAGTTAAAGTGCTTTCATAAATTTGTTAATAAGTAGTGGATGCCACCATTGATACTGATAAAAGAGTGTAAAAATCATGTTGTATAGTGATATAGATTCGAAGCAAATTGTAGGCCATAAATTAATGCAAATTTTGAAGCATCAAATGCAAGCCACTTATATATATATTAAATATTATACTACATGCTAAAGTATAATGTTAAACATTTAAATATATATTAAATATTTCTGATTTTCATCTAAAATTTTTTTAAAAAAATTAAATATTCATCTTAATTATTTAGACGAATTTGCTTGAATAATATGTAACAATGTTGTTACATGAAAACTAGAGGTATTGTAATTTCACAAATTTGAAATTATATACACGAAGGGAGTCTCATAGGTTTTGATTCAATCTCTTTTATTGGCTAAGTGGGTTCCTAACTTTTGTTGCTTGCTTTGTTGGAATTGTCAAACGAACCCAAATAAAAAATTTACGGGTACTTGTACTTTGATATATCTTTTTAAAATACCAAGCACTCTTGCCAGTAAATTTATTTGTGATGTTGAATTACTTTACTGAGAGTCAGGAAAATACCTTTTTTGGTTGGGTTGAATTTTGGTTGAGAGTTTGACTTTCTATATATACTATATTCAAGCAAATTTGTATACAGGAAAAAGAAAGAAGAAACGTTATTATTTCATTCCATGGTTATGTCCCCTCGTGATAATTAGGTACAATATTAATTCTCCTATTTCTTTAATTTTCTTTTAATATATTTGTCAAACTACAGTTGAATCTTATAATGTTTATAATTAGTTACCTATGTAAACTTATATAAAAAAAAATAATAAATTAAAAAGAATTATACTCTAAAGAATACTAAATTATCACTTCACTTAAAAATTTATCATACAAACTTGGATTATATTTTAATAAATTTGTTAGGTGAGTTGAAACAATTATAATTTAAACGTTGATATTAAAATAAATACGTACAAGAGTACATAACATTATTCACTCTGATACTATATTAAATTATGACTTGACTCAAAGAATTATATATATATAAAAGTAAGAAACGATATTATTCCACAAACAAGGTGTGAAATTAATGGTTAGGTAGCTCGAGAGCAGTACATTACATCTATATGATCAGAGAATGCAGCTAAAATTTACTGCCCAAGTCAAGGGAACTAGGGCGTAGATTAATTGGAGAAAAAAATTGCCGTATTTGTACCCTCCAGCTCAGAGTTAAAGATCATGAAAGTGGACAGTATGTGCCTCAAAAAGTGTAGCTGCCAAAACATGTGATGATAATAGTATACATACGTATCATATCACATCATAAAATGAGTAATTACCCTCAATCTTATAACTTTAACTAAAAACACCAGGCAAAAGATATTAATGGTGTATTGAGCCATCATCATCAGTAAAAAAATATATTTTATTCAAATAATATTTATAGACACTGTCCTGTTATCCAAATCGGGTTTTTCTGGACGAGATTGTAACTTAGATGGGTAGAAGTCCTTGCTGTGCAAAGGAAGGATTAAATAGAGGAGCATGGACAGCAGCAGAGGACAAGATACTCATAGACTACATTAAAATCCATGGAGAAGGAAAATGGAGAAACCTGCCCAAAAAAGCTGGTAAGATTTCTCGACGAAGAAATCTGGTTTAAATTATTGGGAATAATCCTACTTGTAATTCTATGGTTTTTCATTGGTTATTTTCAGGTTTGAAAAGATGTGGCAAGAGTTGCAGGCTAAGGTGGCTAAATTATCTGAGACCTGATATAAAGAGAGGAAATATTAGTCACGATGAAGAAGAACTCATTATCAGGCTTCACAGGCTCCTAGGAAACAGGTTTTTATTTATTTATTTCTTTTTATTTTTTGGGGTCATTTAGTATCTGTTAATTAGTAAATTTATTGATGGAGAAATTTTGCAGATGGTCTTTGATTGCCGGCCGGCTTCCGGGGCGAACGGACAATGAAATCAAGAATTATTGGAACACTGAAATTAAAAAAAAATTGCAGCAGCAGCAGCATCCTTCTTCCTCAAGTCGAGAGCCATCGTATCAGTGTCGGGAAAATCCGAAACCTGGAAAAACCGGAAGAGAATCTTACCCCATTCGGACAAAGGCTACAAAATGCACTAAAGTGTTCATGACCAATCCAGAACCACCAAAATTTGATCAGGTTGTTCAGACAGAGCAAATGATGATGGCAACATCAATGGCTAATCGGTCTGATGATCAGAATGTGAATAAGGAGACGTCGGAATCACCGCCGGAGTTCAACTTGGAGGAAAATGATCCGCCTGAATTTATGACTGATTTTGAGATGGATGAAGATTTCTTTTCTTCTCTGAATACAGATTTCTCAGAGCTGCCAAATTTTGAGGAAACCATTGGAGGTGGTGATAGACGTAGCACAAGTAAGACAAGTTCAGAAGAGATAAATCTTCTGATTTCGGAAGACAAGCAGCAACTGCTGGAAATGGATTTTCCAACGATGGATTCGATAATGGGGTCGGAATTTGAGTGGTTTAATTAATTAACTATGATGTTGTGGTTTTAATTTAATTTATGCAGGAACAAATTAAGAATAACTGTTTTGAGTACGTAAATAATGATGTTGAATATGGGAATCTAGTAGCAAAACATAATGGTTCTCTTAGAACAATAAAGCTGCTGCTCAAAACGAGAAAATTCTACTTGTGAGAAATAATTGATTTCTTTGTTGTCTTTCTCTTCTTGCTTTCCTTCCTGTGGTTGCACTTGCATATGAACATGATGAAATCAATCAAGGAACTTGGTTTATGAATGAACTCAGACAAAACCCTCTCTGTCTTTTCCGTTAGCCTTGTTTGATTGTTGATTCGCTAGACGAGATGCGCAAGGCTAGCTAGAGAATAAGTTTTAGACAGAAAAAGTATATTACGTTATGAGAACTACTAAACATGATAGTGATAATAATAATATGATTAAAATATTTAAAATGACATCGGTAGTATATTTTTATTAAATGATTTTCAATTCTAATTGATAATATTTCACTATAATAAATTTAATTGTTTTAAATTTGATGACCACATATAAGAATTTCATACTCATACTTATGTATTGTCTATGTCAACAAATTAGAACAAAGACCAGTAATATGTCAAAACAGGAAATATAAAAGAAATTATATATAAGATGAAAATATATTTTTAAAATTATAATTAAACAAAACATTATTGTATATAGCATTAAGTCAAAAAATTTAATTTAATTTATTCAAATATAGTTGTTAAGTTTTTTATGTTAACTTGAAAAATAAACCTACTTGAATGATTGAAGCTGAATAATTAATATAATTTGGTGTTGTTTCAAAATAAATACAAATTGACATTTCGAAGTTTGTATTAAATGTAGTTAAGAAATTTTAGTTTCCAAAATTATTAATGTCTTTGACAAGTACACGAGTTAAAGAAACATATGTTATACTTAATTTGGCCATGTTTATATTTAGTAATAGTTTCTTGGGCAATAGTACAAATGGTTTATGACATTCTCATTTCGAGTAACAATAAAAAGTAGAGATTTAATATTTTGTGTGTGTGAGGTTTTTTACTCTCATGTATAACTTTTTGAAAGATAAAAAAAAAGAGTATGAAACAATATTGTGCAGTGAGGCTTAGAGCGAAGAATGAAGGAGAAAAAAAATTTTGGGTGTTTTTTTTTAAAAATTATGTGCATAATAATTATTAATGCATTATTTCAATTTTTGATGTTAAGTGCATGTTTGGAAAACTACCTGACCTCGATGCACTTTGCTCTGGATGAGAATAAAACTACGTGATCAAGGAAAACTCTGTTTGTGTCGGGCTAAGGTGAGAGATCCTAGATTAGGGGAGACACTAGTGGCCCATAAGAATTTATTATTGGGCGAAAATTACAGTTCAGGTCGACTAATAAAATAAACCCGATCAAAGATAGTGGAAATCAACCAACCACATGCTTTGTCTTGTAACGACCCACCTGCCTACTTTCAATCATGGATAGTTATGGCCGGATATAACTTCCAAATAGTTGATTCTAAAAAATATAAAACCCCAACAGTTTAAGGAAGAAGGTATGCACATTTTTTTAAGGCAAAACCCTGTCAAATTGATCACTTAATCGATTGTTGTATTGTATGGATGGATGGAGAAAATGTCGAAGGTTCCTTTTGAAAGAGGCTTGTACATTTCCTGCCTTCTTATTACAAGTATATTGTGAAATGAAATCTGATGATTAAATCTTTTCGGGTTAGTACTGATAAAATAATATTTTACCCCTTTCTCTCTTGGAGCAACAATTTATATGGTTATTTATAAATTGTTTATGTGGGGCAGGATCCGTCGCACTATTTTTTATAATTGAAATTAATTAATGTATAATAAGCGAAATTTTAACAGTATAATTTAATCAAGAAGCAAGATCAATAATCTCTTTTTTTTACACAAAATCTTATATTAATTATAAACTGTTAAACATAAATACATTTAACGGTTGATATTACATTTAACATATGCGTTAATTATGTATTAATTATATGGTTAAATACAATATCAACTATTTGATGTGCTTATATTTAATAATTTATAATTGATATAAAATTTTGTGTAAACAAAAAAAAAAAAAACTATTGATCCTAACCCTTCAATCAATATATATAGATCAATTCAATGTTGTACAAATAAAATAAGAATTTGTTCAAATCATTAAGGGTTGCGATCTTTGTCTTTATCTTATTATATATTGTTGAAAGTTCTAAGTATTTTTATTTTTGAATCTAACAAACTAAAAAAAAATATAGTAATATTTATAAATTAAGAGAATAAGAGAACAAAGTTGCAAAACAAAACAAAATCTCTTATTTGCATGCGTTTTGCTTAACTTACTGGCGTGTGCTACTTACGATGTCGTTTTGGCTCACCAAAAATAAAGAAGAAAAATGTGTCTAAATTGTTACACTGTATATTTCATGTGACACTACTCCCAATGATAGACCACAAAAATAAATTTATCCCTGCATTTTATGTGTTAATATCAAACATAAATAAATATTTGTATAGTATACAATCACATTTACATTTACATGTATAATCTACCGATATTTAAATTAACAATGTATTTAAATTACATATACAATCTATCGAAAATTTATTAAGAGTGTCACCCGCAAAAGTTTGTATGTAATTTAAGCGAAATTTATTTTTAATTTATAAAAAATCTATCACAACGCAATCATAAGAACGCAAATCCCTTCTCTTACAGAAGGATATTGAAGGAAAGAGAGGTAAGTACTTTATTACTAAATTATTAGTGGGTAATTTAAACGAACATTACTTAATATGTAACATAGTTTAAAGAAAAAAAACCGCAAATATTATTTATTGAGATGTATAATTCTTATAAAATTTTAAAAGTTGTTGACAAGTTTATAAATTTTAAGATAATTTTAATAGAACGATTCAGATATTTAAAAGATATTTTTACTGACTAGTTAATATTCATTAATTATTTCTATTTTACAGAATTGAATTTACTTTAAAAGTCCAACTAAACTTTAATTCAAAAATCTACTCACTATAGTGACTAGTGATTTTGGATGATTTTTTATCTTAAATTAAAAAACAAAAAATCTAGTAATTCTTACGTAGGAAAATTAAACTTGAAACCTAGAAAAATGGTGGGTGGTTCTCATTAAAATTTAAAAGGAAAAAGAAATTGCATAGAATTTAGAGATAATTAATTAATAAAGCCATGAAAACTAGAAGAAGAAGACAGCTGGAGCAGAAGAACTCACTCGATTAAAGATACTACAACACATTACATTATATTATTGTTCAAATATTGTTTTCATTAATAGGCTTTATTGAAAATTCTGAAGACATCCGTCTATGAGAATGAGATACAGCTAATATACAGCTAATTATTATTGTATAATATATACAGCTAAAATTTAATTGCAGAAAAAAGTTTTACATACGTACATACATACATATACGTCTTGCTTTTCATTTCATTTCATGGATACATATATAATATATGAAAAATCGAATCTTTCAGATTAGTGGATCCCACAAATCGGAACATCAAACTTAAAAAAAAAGTGATGCAAATTAATAATTAAAAGTAAATAATTTCAATTGTATTTTACTTTCGGATTTCTACATATGGGCTCATAATATAAGGGAATTTTGTCCCTTTCCAATCATATATAGTTATTCTTTTCATCACTCATCACTCATTTCATTTAAAACTGTATATTAATGGTATATTCTAACGAAATTTTCAGAAAATATCAATCAACTAACAGTCTCATGAATAAATATATGTTTTTTTTTTTTTTTTTTTTATACCGCCTGCAGTTAAATATATATGCTAGCTAGTCTTGGTCTTTTTCTGTCGTGAAATTTAATTAATGCTAGCTGCAGCAACTTGCACCTTCCCTGGGAAAATAGCTTAAAATAAAGCACTTTTTGAATAAGTCGTCGTTGAGAAATATTTGCCCTGTCTGTAAAATATTTAATAATCCCATATAGCTACGTGAAGAGAGAGAGAGAGACAGAGAGAGAAAAAGCTAGCAGAGGATAAGATTTAAAAATAAGGGTAGAAGAGGAGGTAATTTTGCCAAAGAAGGCCTGAATAAAGGAGCTTGGTCCTCAGAACAAGATGAACTTTTCACCCATTTTGTTAATCTCCACGGATAAGGCAAAGGGACTAGCCTTGCTCAAAAAGCAGCAAAGCGATCGATATATTATTAATTTTCTTAAAAATTTGTTTAATATACCCCGTCAGAAAAAGAAATTCATTATATTATACTTCCTTTTGAACTAGGTTTTCTAGGTTTTCTCTCTCTCTCTCTCTCTCTCTCTCTCTCTATATATATATATATATATATATATATACAGAGAGATAATTAAGAAGATTGAGGAGATTTAACATAATTGTATGAAAATGTGATATATATTTTCAGCAGCTAAAATAAGCATTAATTCATGGTTAATTATGTTGTGGTGTATGTCTTAGGCTTGAATAGAACGGGGAAGAGTTGCAGGCTTCGATGGCTGAATTATCTAAGGCCTGGGATTAAAAGAGGTGATTTTTCTCCTGATGAAGGTGAGCTAATTATCAAGCTTCATCGTCTTCTTGGTAACAGGTGATTTAATAATATTGTAAGAATGAAATAAAATAGTTTTTAAAAGTAATAAAAAAACACACAAACTGTTGAGTTGCTTTCCCTTTATCTGGATTAGTACGTATTTGAAGAGTTTAGTTTTTTTGTGGCTGAAAAAAGTTAAGACTCTTGAGCATATATATACGTATGATATAACGTTGGATGTACCTTGTTATCAATTCTTTAATATAATATATACTCATGATTCAATCTTAATTTATATTAAATGTGCATGCATGTGTGATATATAGTTTTGAATTTTGATTATGCTAGCTCTAATTTTCCCGTAAGATTACGATTCAAATCTCTTATATTTTTCTTTAAAATTTTACTAATTAAACTAACAGATTGAAAATGAAAACAATACAAATTTGTTTCAATCTCTGTCGATTGATTGATAAAGATGGAAATAGCTTTCTGGCTTAAAAGATAACACGATATTACTCGCGTGTTTTTATAATACACGTTGATATATGTAATTATTTTTAATATATATATTCATATATAATATTGTTTATTGATGCATGCTAGGTGGGTCTTAATAGCCAGAAGACTTCCAGGTAGAACAGACAATGAAATCAAGAACTACTGGAATACAATTTTGGTTAAGAAAGTTCAAAGCCAAAGCTGGAAATCAGACAATTCAAAGTTATCATCAATCGGACATCTCCAATCTCAAGACAAGAAGAGTTCTGTTCGGAACTTCAGATGTCATAAACTTCATCAACAAATTCCAGAGCTACAGTGCAGAGATCAAACTGCTGGTTTTTCTGGTGGTCAAAGCTCGAGGCAATCGATTCAAAATCCTGAAAATAATTCGTTGTTAGAAAATGCATTCATCATCGATTCGCGGCACGAAAAATGTAACGTTTCTGAGTCTGAAAATGGAGATAAAAATGAACCATTATTGCAAGATATGGAGATGAAGGAGGTAGCTTCTCTCTTAGATGTAGAAAATGAATTGAGAGAATTATTATAAGAAATTGAGCATGTCTTTGGGTATCAAAAGATTTTAGACAATTGGCTAAAAATTTGATATCTTTTTCAATAAAATTTGGATTCGAATACCCATTTTATTTTCTTATTTCCACGATTTCTAGTATTTTATTATATAATAAAATCCTGTGTATATATCTATATATCGATTTAAAATTAATTAAAACGTGTGTACATTTTTATTTATGCGTAGTTAATATTTTATTTATTTTATTATTATTATTTAGTTATTAGTTTATTAAAAGTTTTATTAGGAAAAAATACTACAAGTTATATAGTTACTCATCTAAAAGTCTTTTATTAGGAAAAAATCAAAAGGAATACTACAAGTGGACCAAACATGTAGTGTCAACAACTAAGAAGTGAATAACATAATTAAGATTATATTACAGCTTCTAAATGTCAATTTGTGAATAGTGATGGCACGATCCGACACAGTATGATTAGTGTTAATGACATGACTCGCGAGTCTTTTTTCTCGACCCAGTACATAAATAATTCATGCTTGCATTGTTCAAGAGTTGGATTGTCTCGGACTCGGGCCGATCTGCTCATTTTACCATCTCTACCTATAATTATAATACTTAAATTAAAGATTAAAATAATGTATACGAAAAGAAATTATGACGAAGTTAATATTTTGCTATATTGGAACAGAAAGGTGTAATAAATATATACACCTTAGAATATAGTAAATGCTTAAGAAAGAATGAGTAAAGAGTGCGTATTTCATCTCGAAGAAAGAATAACTTCAATTATTCAGTTGAAGGCTATTTATAATAACTTCAATTATTTCTTAAACACCAAGAAACTCCAAATCAAAGTTAAAAAAATGACCATTGAGAAAACATTTTTTTCCCCAGTTATATATATATATATATATATGTATTGTCCTTATTTGTATCTCTTTCAGAAAACACACTACAGCTACTTAAGTCGATCCTGGACCACCAACACAAGAGTAAAAACAAGAAATCCCAGTTTGTCCTTTTGGTTTTTGTTTCTGCCGCGAGTTAAGCCTTAGACACCAAAAAATATTCGCACGTACACTTATTTCAGCACAATCAATAATATGAATTGAAAGCCCATTTATTCCACAACATTAAATTTGTGTGATTTGTCTTAATCTTCGTAGTATATCTGGAGTTTCTGTTCCCTCGTACTCGTTCGTATAACACAAACCACGATTACAAAACAACCCAAAAATTAAATACAAATTTTATAATTTTATAACATATATATATATATATATACACACACACATATAGAGGTAAGTTTATAAGAGTATCGTTAAAAAATACATATTCTTATACAAATTTTATTCCTACAACGATATCTAACTGACTTGCTCTCGTAGTCTCATTCAATTTCTTATGACAGTACCCTTCAATGCATGTTTGTCTCCCCCCAATGGATGATGAGAGAGAGGGAGGTTAGAATCAGCAGGTTTTCTTTTCTTTTTTTTTTTTTAAAATCGAATCTTAACTTTATTTGTACATTATTAGATTAATTTATATTTAATAGTCGAGTATTTATTTGGATATTTCCTAATTTAATTAGGAAATAATATACAAGAAGAACATTGTACATACATGTAAAAGTGCTCGGTTTGCAAGAAGAAGAAGAAGAAGAAGAAGAAGAAGAAGAAGAAGAAGAAGAAAGAAGAAAGAAAGCAGCACATGGGTGAACGTGGACGCATCCGGAACTTTTCTGAAAAGAAGGTGACATGACATGTTCGTGGTCCACCCTTCAATTAGTAAGATGGTTCAAAGGCCAACCTTTTTTAATCTCGTGGTTGAAAACCCATTATTGTTATAATAAATGATAATAATATCGTACATACGTTAATTTTCTGTCGCATGTCCGAAGCTTCTGGTTAAATTTTTGTGGTTCTTATGAGATGAGCTGAGATAGATACAGCAAAGAATATGACGTTTCAGAAGAGCATCTTCAGAACCACTTGGGCCTAATAGTAGTAAAGATTTATTTTTCATCTGTGAGCTTTATAATTATAAAATACTCTCTACGTGAGACGTGAGGGTCGATTATTTTTTAGACTTTATTAAAAATTAGAGAGAAATTCGAATAAGACAATGGTTTGTAAGATTAATTTAATAATGATCTAGAAAAATGAATAATTATTTTTTTATTCTGACAGATTTTGAAAATTCATTTGTTGATATATAGTTACAGGGAAAGAAATGTGACATGTTATTTGAAGATAAATAATGTTGTTACAATTTTTTATATTTAAAATAAGTAATTATTGCCAGTATTAGTAATTTTTAAAAGGATACGACTTGACATTCTCTTCAACTTTATTTATCTTAGAACCTTAATATATATATATATATATATATATCAACTATTATAGAAGAGGAACTATTAATTAGATTGGGATCATTGGAAAATTTGGACTGACATTAAATTCAAAGCTGTCCAGCTGCCTCTACTTATAACCAACTAGTTGTTTCCTTAATTAATTTCCAATGAGACATGCTAGCTTTATATATATATAGATATAGATGTAGATATAGATATATACAACAATATTGATGCAGCCGGCGCTATTTTAATGATTGTTTCTAATTGAATGATACATTAATTCACTCATGCGTAAGTGTCTTTCCTGCATCTAAACTTGGATATGATTGACATATTCAATCTTTCATATACATTAGCAATTTTTAAAAGGATGCTGATGCCTTTATTTATAGGACTTGACATTCTCTTCAACTTTATTTATCTTAGAACCTTAATATATATATATATATATATCAAATATTATAAAAAGAGGAACTATTAATTTGGTTGGGATCATCGGAAAATTTGGACTGACGTTAAATTCAAAGTGGTCCAGCTGCCGCTACTTATAACTATCCAGTTGTTTCCTTAATTAAATTCCAATGTGACGTGCTAGCTTTATATATATATATATATATATATAGATAGATATAGATAGATAGATATAGATATATATGTGTGTGTGTGTGTGCGTGAGCACTTATATGATTGTTTCTATAATTGAATGATAAATTAATTCTTCACTAAACATAAGTGTCTTTCTTGCTTCTAAACTTGGATATGATTGGCATACTCGATCTTTCATATACATTAATCTTTTATAAATTTAAATGTTTTTACATTGACAATATTATGATGCCAATTAAAAAGGGTTAATAAATTTTTTATATATAAAACTAAACAAAATCTTAATATGCATATATCTAATTATATATAATATCTTTAATTAAAATTATACTCTTTTTTATAAAAAAAATTACAGGTTCTATGGTATTCAATTAATAATTTATTTTTCATTTAAATGAAATGATAATATGATTGATTGAAGTAATATAATAAATAAAGAGAAGAATATTCTATAAATAATTAATTCCCCAAGTGGTAGGGAATATAAAAGTCAGTGTCCGTTGTCAATTTTTGTCATTGGTTATGAGAGCCCTATTGTTAAATTTTTGCGACTGCTACCAACCCAAGTTTATTAGTTAATTGCTAACATATAAATATATATAAATTAGATAAAAGTCGAATTAATTAATGGCATCGAATTATAAATTTTGTGACCACTAGTACTGCTCAAAATAAAATTATAAATTAAACACTATTTTATGTAGGTAATCAAATTAAAGTGAATGATGTTAATTATTTTTTTTTTTCTAAAATTTATTATTCTATTATCTACACATTGTTAATTTGATATTGGCTTGCAGCCAGGAAACAAGTAAAACAGTGTAAAAGCATGATTGTATAATATTAATTCCGTCTGAAAAATAAACTAATATAAGCTCACCTAAATAATTACTTAGACATTAGACATATAAGTACAAGTAATTAATACATATTTCAAAAGTTAATAAGTACCTATAATTAATTAATACACATTTCAAGAGTCATTATAAGTTAGTTCAGTCCTGCTCTTTTAGTAAGACTCTCTCCCTAGAACTTATCTCACATCTCGTATAAAAAATTTTAATTTGGTTTAATTATCCAATATTTTTTTTATCATTTTAAAAATATCTTGTTATGTCTTACTGTCAATGGTTTTAACATAACATTTTTTTCTTTTTAAGAATAAATTTGTATTTTAACAAATTAAAATTAAATTAAATTAAATAATTAACTACACGTAATCAACGTTTTCATATATTTTTTTTTTTTTTTTTATCTTCTCCCTTCGTCTTCACTTCCAATACCAAATTAACCTTCAAGAATCCAGAATCTCCATCTCCATGGCTATTTTTCTACCCTTCACTTTGTTAATCTATCCAGCAAATAATTCGCCAAGAACTCCCTCTCCCTCTTCACCACCGACATCGTCCAGAAAATACCTTTATTACCAAAGATCGACCTTCCATTATGTGATTAGTTCATGTGCTAGGAAAACCAATCTAGGACCCAAATTTCATCTATGGGAACTGCCGACTTTTTTTTGTTTTTTGGGCTAAATTAATTTGTTGTGTTAATAAAAAGAAAAAAGAAAAAAAAACCATCTATGGTAAATGAAAATTTTCTCCCAAGATTCAGTTTCTGTGAAAATAATATATGAGTTTGAAAGCGATTTAGAGATTTTTTGATTGATTTTGAAGCAATGGATCTTTGTTCCCCTCACAGGGTTGCTTGACTGCTTTTGGCTTTTAATCTTTCATTTCTTTATAAAGAGAGACTCGATAAGAAATCCATAAGAGGTCAAAAAAAAAAAAAAAAAAAAAAAAAAAAGAAAAAAAAAATCGATAAGCTGCTTTCTGGACTGTAAGTGAATCTTTCCTTTCTCCTTTAAACTCTTGATTTGATTATGGAACTAAAAGAAAAAACTAGAAGAAGAAACAAAGAGACAAAAACTATATATATTTAAAAGAAAAGAGAGAAGTAGACACTAATTATTGCATGAGCTGCAGAAAAATATAAATGGGACCGCGTATTTCAATTGTCAATCATTAAGGTTATTTTCGTAAAAATATGAAAAAAATAATGTTTTTATTAACTAAAGTAATATGAGGACAGTAATAGAACATTTTTGAAACGCTGAAGAAGTATCAAGTAATTAGACATTTTTGCCACCAAGGCCTTGGCCAGGATGGTTAAAGGCGCCTCTTTGCCTGTCGTTCTGGTTCCAAGCATCAATCTTGGGGGTAGGTAAGGGGAATTAAAAACACTAATTGGACCCTGCTCCACCCTCTTAACTGTATCAAACTGAACATTTTATTTTTTGATTTTCACCAAATTAAATATATCACATTTGCCTTCCTCTCCCAATTCATCATTTTTCCTTCTTTCTTTTTACTTTTATTTTTAATTTGTTTTATTAACAAATTTAAATTAATATTGGGTATATATATATATATATACACGGGCACGACGATCAGAGGTTCAATGATCAGCATGAGCTCAAAGAAAGCAATAAACAAGAACTTGAGTTGAATCCACTTAATTGCTTCAATTAATGAATTTAATTTGAAGATTATGTCAAAGAAATTGGTAGAAGTTACATGAATCTAACTAATGATTACAATATAAACGGAGAAAATAATAAAATGGCATGTGACTTGTGAATGTGATTGAGAGTTCTTTTGCCATTATATATCAATTGATAATTATAATAATTTTCACCGAGGTTAATTACCTTCATTAATTAATTAAGTACTATCTTCTATCATTAATTAGTGCCGACACACGTGAATTCATTAATTTTTTTTCTCCAAAAACTATATTATAATGAAACTGAAAAAAAAAAATAAAAACATTGAGAACATAATAATAATGAGAGACTAATTTTTTGAAAATTACAGACAAAATGAGGTTAAAACAAGAATAATGATAAAAAGAATATGAACATAAAATTGCTCAACTCAGAGATAGAAATTCAATTCGGACGGTCGTGTTACAACTAAAAATATGATATATCATTATTAAAAGGTTTAAAACATTTGAAAAATATTGAAAGTCGTATATGAAGTCTAATCATTCTCTCTGGTGGTGCCAACTTTTACGTGTTATAACAACATTGGAACTTGATGAGAGAATTAACTGAAAATAATTATATTTATAAAATATTTGGGCAATAAAGCCTATGAAATTGGTATGATCACTGAATCTTCATAGGCACTAAAGCCTATAGAATTGTTGCTATTAATAAAATCTCCATTAACATTAAAGCCCATGGATTCAATCCTCATAATCAACAAATGGGTCCATTGTATGATGTATATATAGTCTTTAATTAATAATTTCAAAATTAGCCTGCTTCCGACATAGAACCAAGTTCGTGTTTTATTAATTGACTGCGGGGCCGTCGAAAGCAAGTTGGTGAAAGCCTACGTCTCATTATCTTCTTAAATTGCTTGACTTAATTAATTCTTGCATAATAATTAAGAATGTTTAATTAGTTTCTTCATTGAATGATAAATTGATTTGATTAGATATTACTATTTGAGTTTTTTCAGATCAATTTTGATTTCTAAATTTAATAATAATTTGATATGATATCAGAAATGAATATGATTAAAAATAATATAATTTTCTGTTCGAATCCTCTCTTAAATATTAACAATCGGAACTCATATGTAAAGGGAAATGGTAATTTGGTAATAAGTTAAACGCACACGAAAAATTAGCCCACCCTCGATTCCAGAAATAAAAATATTATATATGTAAATTTAATTGAACTCCAGAAATCTTAATTAAGAAAACAGAAACGAAAATATATTGTGTAAAATTAAAGTGCTTTCATGAATTTGTCAATAAGTGGTGGATGCCACCATTGATACTGATAAAAGAGTATCGAAATCATGTCTTTTAGTTATATAGATTCCAGGCAAATTGTACGCCATAAATTAATGCAAATTTGGAAGCATCAAATGCAAGTCAATCACATATATATGCCACGTGCTAAAACATGAGCATTATTACTTCAAGATGCTGCATGCTTGAAAGCGAGTTACAATTTCACCAATCATCTGCAAAATGGACAAAACAAATGGGAACAGATATTAATATTAACTAACTATAAAAATTTAAGTAAATAGATATATAATTAATTAATTATAAATATGTGTTTGGCTTTTTATGGTTGAATGGTAGCAGGTGTCACATTTTTATAGAGAGTAGGTTGATCCTTTTACTTACATACACTTGATTTTTTTAAATTATTTCAAATTTAAATAATAATAAATAGTAAATATTCAATATTTTATTAGTGAAGTTTCTCATTTTCATTTAAAAATTTTTAAAAAAACAAACATTCATATTAATTCATTAGATGAATTTGATTGAATAATATATAACAGTGTTGTTACATGAAAACTAGAGGTATTGTAATTTTACAAATTTGAAATTATATACACGAAGGTAATCACATAGGTTTTGATTCAATCTCTTTTATGTGGTACTCGGGTTCCTAACTTTTGTTGCCTGCTTTGTTGGAATTGTGAATTATTGTATAAACCCAAGTAAAAAATTTAGAAAAAAATTTACGGGTACTGGTACTTTGATCTTTTGAAAGTACCAAGTACTCTTGCTAGTAAGTTTATTCGTGAAGTTGAATTACTTTGCCCAGAGTCAGGGAGATACCTTGTTCCGTTGGGTTGAATTTTAGTTGAGAGTTTGACTATATATATTGTATTTTAAATAATACTAATTTCAAACAAATTTGTATATAGGAAAAGGATAGAAGAAACGTTAATTATTTTATTCCATGACTATTTCCCCTCGTGATAATTAGGTACATTATCCTATTTCTATAATTTTGTTAATATATTTCTCAAAGCTATTGCTGAATTTTATAATGGTTATAATTAGTTATCCATATAAACTTATGTTAATAAAATAAAAAGAATTATACTCTAAAAGAATACTAAATTATCACTTAATTTAAAAATTTATTATACAAACTCGATCGGATTATATTTTAATAAATTTGGTAGGTAAGTTGAAACAATTATAATTTAAATTTTGATAATAAACAAATACTTGCAACAGTAGTAGCATAATATTATTGACTCCCATACCATATTAAATTATGACTTGACTCAAAAGAATTATATATATGTGTATGTAAGTGAGAAACAACATTATTCCAGAAACAAAGCGTGAAATTAATGGATAGGTAGCTAGACAGCCAGCACATCACATTTATATGATCAGCCTATGTGGCTAAAATTTACTGGATGCCCAAGTTGAGGGACCTACGGAGTACGTTTAATTGGGTAAAAAAAATAGCTTGTAAGCAGGAAAAACATGTGATGATAATAGTATACATACATATCGAATCACATCATAAAATCATTAATTACCGTCAATCTTATAACTTTAACCAAAAAACACCAAGCATATGATAGTAAAACTCCGTACATATTAATTAGCAGGTCCTGAGATCTGGGTAACTCTGTGTCATAGTTAGACAACTGTCTTTAAACTTCAACAAACTTTCAAGAACCTGTTGGAAAGTTAGCTTGGGAAGAAAATGACGGAGCCGCCGCTGCATGTCAATAGAAGGGCAGGTGAACGTATTTATGGTGTTGGTGACTTAAGGTGTAAAAAAAATTATATTTTATTCAAAAAAATGCAGTGTATGTGATTATAATTAGTCAATTAGTTTTATTTTATTTTATTTTATTTTATTTTATTTTTATGGATTTTGTAATCAGTATTTGTAGAAACTGTTCTGCTAGGCAAAAGGATGGTCCCACCTATGGCACATGCAACCAAAAATGTTTGAAGAGCCTTTTTTTTTTTTTTTTTTTTTTTTTTTTGGGGGGGGGGGGGTTAAAGTTATTTAAATTTGTAAGATAATAAAATCAAAGGTTTTTGAGTGATTAGTATTAAGCGTGGATTCCATAAGAGAATTCATGAACTTGCATGAATTGTTTTAGTATAAAAATACGTGCATGCCCTGAGACCACTGAAATTATACTGTCCCCCCACCCACCCAGGCTTCATATTTACTATATAGTGGCCCAAACACTTGGGAGCTCAAACAAACAACTGAACAACCAACGCTGTTGGAAGAAAGACCAAATCGGGATTTTCTGGACGAGATTGTAACTTAGATGGGTAGAAGTCCTTGCTGTGCAAAGGAAGGATTAAATAGAGGAGCATGGACAGCAGCAGAGGACAAGATACTCATAGACTACATTAAAATCCATGGAGAAGGAAAATGGAGAAACCTGCCCAAAAAAGCTGGTACGATTTCTCGACGAAGAAATCTGGTTTAAATTATTGGGAATAATCCTATTTGTAATTCTATGGTTTTTCATTGGTTATTTTCAGGTTTGAAAAGATGTGGCAAGAGTTGCAGGCTAAGGTGGCTAAATTATCTGAGACCTGATATAAAGAGAGGAAATATTAGTCACGATGAAGAAGAACTCATTATCAGGCTTCACAGGCTCCTAGGAAACAGGTTTTTATTTCTTTTCATTTTTTCGGGTCATTTTCTGGAATCTGTAATTTAGTAAATTTATTGATGGAGAAATTGTGCAGATGGTCTTTGATTGCTGGCCGGCTTCCGGGGCGAACAGACAATGAAATCAAGAATTATTGGAACACTAACATTGGGAAAAAATTGCAGCAGCAGTATCCTTCTTCATCAAGTCGAAAGCCATCATTTCAGTGTCGGGAAAATCCGAAATTTGTCGTCGAGAAACTGGTATCCCAGCCTGGAAAAACCGGAAGAGAATCTTACCCCATTCGGACAAAGGCTACAAAATGCACTAAAGTGTTCATGACAAATCCAGATCCACAAAAGTTTGAACAGGTTGTTCAGACAGAGCAAATGATGATGGCAACATCAATGGCTAATCGGTCTGATGATCAGAATGTGAATAAGGAGACGTCGGAATCACTGCCGGAGTTCAACTTGGAGGAAAATGGTCCTTCTGATTTTATGATTGATTTTGAGATGGATGAACATTTTTTGTCTTTTCTGAATACAGATTTCTCACAGCTGCCAAATTTTGCGGATACAAGTGGAGGTGGTGATAGACGTAGCACAAGTAACACAAGTTCTGAAGAGATCAATCTTCTGATTTCGGAAGAGAAGCAGCAGCTACGGGAAATGGATTTTCCAACGATGGATTCGATAATGGGGTCTGAATTTGAGTGGTTTAATTAATTAACTATGATGTTGCGGTTTTAATTTAATTTATGCTAGAACTAATTAAGAATAACTTTTTGAGTACGTAAATAATGATGTTGTATATGGGAATCTAGTAGTGAAAAAAAAGGTTGTCTTGGAATAACAAGCTGCTGCTCAAAGCAAGAAAATTCTACTTGTAAGAAATAATTGATTTCTCTTTTGACTTTCTCTTCTTGCTTGTCTCTTACTGTGGCAGAGCTTGCACACGAACATGAACATGATGAAATCAATCAAGGAACTAACTGGTTTATATATGAATGAATTCAGACAAAATTCTCCGTCTCTCTTTCCCGTTAGCCTTTGTTTGATTGTTGATTGGCAAGACAAGAGACACGTATAGCTAGAGAAAAAGTTTTAGACAGAAAAAACATATTACTTTATAATTAAAACTAATTAAACATGACACTGATAATAATAATAATAATAATAATAATAATAATAATAATAATAATAATAATAATAATAATAATAATAATAATAATAATAATAATAATAATAATAATTAAAACAAACGTGCGTACTATATTGTTATTGGATGATTTTTTTTATCAATTCTGAGTGATAATATTTCACTATAAATAAATTTAGTTATTTTAAATTTGATGACCACATATAATAGTATTTCACTATAATAATTTTAATTATTTTAAATTTGATGACCGCATATAAGAGTTTTTTAATTTATTATTTTTGTATAAATTTGATAGAGAAAATTCATTAAAAAAAAAAAGAGATATATGTTATAACAAATCTCACTTCTCAAGTCTTAATTAGATAAGAAGAAAAAGGATAAAATAATGGAACTCAACTTTTGCTCATAAAGATCAAGCTTAAAATGAAACAATATAAATCAAAAGTTTCATACTCATACTTATGGAATGTCTAGATTAACAAATTAGAACAAAAACCAGTAATATGACAAAACGGGGAATATAAAAGAAACTATATATAAAATGATAATATATTTTTAAAATTATAATTAAACAAAACATTATTGTATTTAGCATTAAGCCAAAAGATTTAATTTAAGTTATTCAAATATAGTTGTTAAGTTTTTGATGTTAACTTGAAAAATAAACTTACTTGAATTATTGAAGCTGAATAATTAATATAGTTTCTTGTTGATTTAAAATAAATACAAATTGACATTTTGAAGTTTTTATTAAATGTAGTTAAGAAATTTTGGATTGCAAAATTAATAATGTATTTGACTAGTGCATGAATTAAAGAAATATATGTTACATTTAAGGGTTGTTTGTTTTTCTATCTGAAGTTCGAATACGATTATTCAGTTGTCTAAGGGTCATTTGTTTTTTTTTTAACTTATATCTGAATATTTGTTAAAAATATTTGAATATAATTAAATTAAAAATTTTAATTTAAATCTGAATGAACAAATGTATGAATAATTTAATATTTTTATTTTTCAAAAATATCAATATTTTATTAATTTATTTACTAATAAAATTAAAATTCTAATTAACTATTTTTAACATATCTCTTCTTTATTATGCGTCCTCTCTACTTATTTTCTTAATCTTATTTTCTTAATCTTATTTATTTTATAATTTAATTATTGTAATAATTTATATATTTATATAATTCAACTATATTACAATATGACTAAATTATTTTTATTTAATTTTTATTAATGCTTATATAATTGATTATAAATTATTTTTTAAAAATATATATATCACACAAATAAATATTGTATAATTAATAAATTTATTATTTTTTTATCTATTCTTATGCTAATATAATCAAAATTATTATAAATATAAATATATGAGTTAAAAGGGTATATATGTTAAAATATTAATTTTTAGACTTTTTTTTTAAAATAAATAACTTAATACTTATTTTTAAATATTTTAAAATAAAAAATTAATATATATCATTCATATTTAAATTTCAGACAAAAAAAATAAATACTACTTTAATTTAGTTATGTTTATATTTAACAATGGAATAATGTTGATTGGTGAGATTTAGAGTGAAGAATGAAGACGGGGAAGAAAATTTGGTGGTCCTTTCTGAAATTATGTGCATGATAATTACTTATGCATTTTTTTAAGTTTTGATGTTGACTATATATTGATATTGACATTCAATATGCCTGCTTGCCTACTTGCTTGCATGCTCATAGAATTCAAGAGGTATAAAGTAACGGGAGATTTTTAAAGGTAATTAAAATTTAAATTTAATTTTTTGAAATAATTACTATTTAAAATATATTTCAAAAATAATTAATTTACATCAAAATATTTTTATAAAAAATTTTTAAAAATCACTAACATACATTTTAAGTGGGGATATTTTCATTCAAAAATATTCAAGTGGGTCGTTTTTAAAACAAATTTTTAATACGTTCATAAAAATTCAACCCAAATTTTTTTGGTTACATTCGATAAATTTTTCTAAAATAATCATTTAAATATATATTTTGAAATTTTAATTAATATTTATTTGTGTGCTTCTACGAAATCTATTTTATTTTTAGAGATTTTAATTTTTATTTTTCATCTCTTGAGAAAGATATGTGTTCTCAAATTAATTATAATTTTTTTCTTGAGAATATATAATTATTTTATTAATCTTTTAAAACAATAATAAACACTCTCTCACTAGTTTTCATTTTGAACAAGTAATTTGAATGTATACTAGGAAACATAATTTTTATTTTTAAAAAATTATATATTTTATAAAATCTTCAAAAAGCAAAATATTGTTTTGAAAAAGTTGCCAAATGCATCCTCTAAAACTTAGACTTTTTCCATTTGAACTTGTTTAAGTTTTAAAAATTCTTTTTAATTTTACAGAACTAACCAAAAGTAAAAACTAATGAAAAACAGAAAAAAGACAAGAAAGAAATTAATCAATTTGTATAATTGCCTTTCCTCTTGAAAGAATTCAAAGTATTTTTCCATCTTAATCAACACATAATAATAATAATAATCATGTATCTCCAATTAATTTTTTAATTTTATTTTTTAAAATTAAAAAAAAAAAAAAAAATAAAATAAAATTTGTGCATTGAGGTTGTTGTTTTTGTTTTGGGCAAAGGGCACGTGCTTAAGGCTTCGAGGTAGGTTGTTTTCAACAATGGCTCCAAACGTGGTAGTCACGATATGTTGACTTAGGACTCTCTAAATAGTGTCTTATTTTAAAATAATGTCTTTTGTGCTTTATGGGATTTTATTTTCATACTAAAATAATTATTTAAATAATGCACGAGAAAGCCACATATCCAATATCATTATTCACTAAAAGGATTCTCGATAATGTCGTTAATTAATCTATAGCCCTAGCCTATATGCATAGACTAAATCTTTTTATGTTTTCTTTTAACTAGTCACATATTATTCAAGCGTTTATATAATTATTTTAACGCTATTAGCCTCCGTAGTGGAAGCCAACTAATAATATGATTTAATATTTTAATAATTAATTTATAATACAACAACAAGTGATAACGTCCCTTACTATAATGCAAGTATTACTAAATTTTTTCTTTTTTTTTTAGTATGAGATGAGATTATTATAACTATTTTTTTATTATTTGCTTTTTGGCCTAAGAGATTTACCTTAAAAGTAATAAGTACGATGATTGTTGATTGAGTACTATAGTGAAAAATATGCCCATTAGTATTGAGATAAGATTATTAATAAAATAATTAATTAAAATTATTATAACAAGTAACGTGATCACGACACCAAGGTTAATCTGGTCTTTTCGCTTCAACGACTTCGAAAGCCCGGACAACGACTGCAACCGGCGAAATTGCTCTTGGAGATAACAATTCTTCTGGTTGTCTTCTACGAAACTCGTTTCAACTCGTTGTTTGAATCCGATTAACAAAGATGGCGACTGAGTCACCCACTTCTCCTCGAAAAGGTGAGAGCTTTATGACGGATGAAGAATCCCATCTACTGTTTTTGGTTAGTAATTCTTTGATTTAATCAATTTTTTTTTTCTAAATTTCGAGCATCGATTGGGTTTTTGAGCTTTGTTAATTAACTGCTCCATTGGGTGTTCTTCCTTGATCCAGTTGTTGTTCATTTTAGAGCCGCCGGCGGTGCTCCTATACTCAAGCAAGCTAAGTTCAAGGTGTTTTTTATCACTGTATTTGTTGCTTTGATAAAATTGTGAACTTCTTTATGGATCATTGGGTAAAATATTGGTGGGTTTTGTATTTGATGAGAGTCTGCATATCTGATTGTTATGCAAAGATCAAGGTTTTAAAACCCTTAGCGGGATTTGCATTTGGGTGTGCTTTTGTGGGTGCTACTGAGAAAAGATTACATTTTGAAGCCTATCAGAATGTTGATGTTTATAGTTGTTGCTGTTGTAAACTCAGGGAGTACTATTAGTGTTGATATGTTGACTATTGATAAAAATTATTAAATTTTTTAACAACATATTGGAAATTAGAAATTTGTTCTTTCATGAAGTTAGGTTTATAAAATATCAGGAAGTATGGTTATAGTTTGCTTCAGTTAATTACATGGAAAATGTCAGGCTTTTTTACTTCTTTTACAACACTTGTACCACGGTGCATTCGAGACTGCATAAATGTAGGCCTTTTCTATGTTTCCAATATTTTTTAACTGCTAAAGGCAAAATAAGTTGTAATTCTTTATGGAATAATTCAATATTAATAGAGGAAACCTAATTGAAGGTGCTTAAACTATAAACTAGTTCTGAAAGTGCATTGAGAAAAATAGTGTAATTTGAAGTCCAATATTTCGTGGTTTTATATAATTTCATCTGGTCTGACTTTCATCTAAAAGCCTGATTTTTTTCAAAAGAATAAAATCTTGGTTTGCATGTTACTGTTGTATGTTGATATTTATGTGCTCCATACTTTGGACAGATATCTGGATCTGATAAGTTTGCAAAAGTGATTGAGTTCCTATGCCGACATCTCGGACGCGAGACATTGGTATCTGCTTATTAAAGTTATGCCTAGTACTTTGTAATCTATGAGGTTCAGAGGATTTGACCTTTTTTAATCTTTTTGTAGTTTGTGTATGTCAACAGTGCATTCTCACCAAATCCTGATGAATTAGTAATCGATCTGTACAATGTATGTTCCTTATAATCTTTTCTCCTTTTTCTCATTTTGGGTGGTAGATATTTGCAATGTAATTATATGTCCAAGGAATTTATTGAATTAAGTAATTTATTGTTTATTGTGTTTTTACCCCGTGATGATTTCACCAATATGCATTATGAATGGTAAATTGTGTTCTGTATGTTTTATCTGGCAGTAAAAGTTTCTCTTGGAACCAAGTAATGGCTTGAATCATGCAGTCTTTTCTGTATACATCTTTAAAAGGATTTGTGGTTCTCAGTTAATTTTTTGACTTTGTTACAAGGAAAACCCATATTATGTGTACTGTAGCATCCTTAAGCTTGTTATTTAGCATTGTTATGACATTTAGACAGAGGAGAGGAAAATGTGAAATAGTGATGTCCATGCAATGTTTTTTGGTAAATATCATGGTGAAAGTGCCCATGTTGTAATTATATATATCACCTGTATAATTCTGCAAGGGGAAGTTGGTTGAGCTGGGAAATGGCTTTTTCTTCTGGTCAAGATGATAACTATGCAAATACATAACTCTACTGCATCTGTATGAAGACATTCTGTTTCAAGAGTTAGCTTGCATTTCAAATATGATTAGTTGGAAAAGGATGGAGTTAGTGTTATCTGTCAAGGATAGAGTTCTGGAAGCTTTTAATTAATGTTTTGTAATTATATATATCACTTGTATAATTCTGCGAGGGGAAGTGGGGTGAGCTGGGAAATGGCTTTTTCTTCTGGTCAAGATGATAACTATGCAAATACGTAACTCTACTGCATCTGTATGAAGACATTCTGTTTCAAGAGTTAGCTTGCATTTCAAATATGATTAGTAGGAAAAGGATGGAGTTAGTGTTATCTGTCATGGATAGAGGTTCTGGAAGCTTTTAATTAATGTTTTGTTAGTTTTTCCTGATGGGATAAACAGGGACAAGATCCTTGTTGCTTCCGTGGACATATTCGATACCTTCTTTGGCTGTGATTCATAAAACTGTTTTGAATTGAGCCAGTTTTCTCTTTGTTAAGATGCTCCCACCTGACTGAAGTTGGTTTTGAATTTCTGCTATATCTACTGAATTTCATTGCTAAATTATCTTTTTTGTCTTTTACTTATCTATAGCTATTCTGACTTTGCAGAATTTTGGATTTGATGGTAAGTTAATTGTGAATTATGCTTGTTCCATGGCATGGGGCTAGCTTTCTCTGCTGATCTGCTGATGGAAAATTGTTCATAATGTAAGTACATATTTTGAGTGTATTCATTATTATTTTGTCTAATTTCTGATTGTTCTGATCTGTGAAGAAATTTAAGTATATCACACACCTATTCCTCAAAGTTCTCACTATTTTTGTGTTTCTTCCATCACTAATCTCTATCACTGCTGCTAACTGTAGAAATCTCAACTTTTCACTTCTATACAAGCAATGGAACATCATTTGCAGATATCCTGAAGATTCTGATTGGGCAGACAGATACAAAGCAGATCATTCCGATGCTTCTGATATTCCTTTGTGTGTTTTTTTTCCTTTTAGATGTTCAATTTACTGCATTGATGTTACATTATTGAATATAGTTTGATGTAGAGGTGAAATGTTATTGTGATATGCAAATACTTCTTTATAGTAAAATGGTAGTACTAGCTCAACTGCTTCAGTTTTTCGTTTGGTGAGAACATTGAACTCTAACTACCTGCATATTGCATAACACGTGCATACATTTTATCCTGCAAAATAAATGACGTTACTGGTATTTGTTGAGAATATTCTAGAAGCTATATGTTTAACGTAATCACTATAGTGTTTCCATGGGAGAACAATTGATAACAGTATAATTCAAATTCTCCCATGTATGAAAATGCAGGTTGTCCCAAATTGTTAGCCAGCTATTTCTGGAGCTATATTCATGTAAGATGAGCTGTTTTCCTGTTAGGCTGGACCTGAAGCCAAACAAACAAGCTGGTTTATAAGGAATTAAGTTCAGCATAGAAGATGAATTACAAATAGAGAGCAATGCAGATTGTTCTGTTTCTCTAGCTAATCTCTTGGGACCTAAATTAATGTAAAATTAACCAAAATTCTTCAATAGAAATCTGTCAGCTCTGACCCACTTTCTGTTCATAAGCTTCTTCTTCTTGTCCATCAGATGATTTTATTGTGTTCGTGTCACCTCTGCATTGTCTTGGTTGGCTTCTGAGAAATACAGGGAGATAATTCCAGTTGGCTTCAACACTGTTTCATGCAACGTGTTACTTTTTGCATTGAGTTGGAGTCTGCTACTCACATATGGGAAGAAAAAAGGGGACACATTTTGGAATAAAACTGTAGCAATAGCATGGGATTCCAAGTTCGTAAGTCAATTATAGCCTTTTGTCTCATTGTGATATACGATGAATCTTCTGTCTGCAGTAGTGCAGACAAAACCGCTTTTCACTTCTATTATCAGTGTTCACATTACACTCTCCACTACAAGAGAATCTCCATGGCTTATTTGAGAACTAAAAGCCAAAAATTCTCCTGCTTAAAATGCTTCTGTTCAATTTCCTTATGCTAGTTTCCATAATCATTTCCTTTTCTTTCCTGTATTTTCACTTTCCTCTTGGTCACTCTAGTAGTACCAATGATTGCTGCGATTATGAGATAGTGAGTGATGTACAGTCTTGGCACATGATCAAGAACTGCGCATAGATAATAGATTTTATATATTGCGGAAATT
Source organism: Azadirachta indica (assembly GCA_022749755.1). NCBI lineage: Eukaryota > Viridiplantae > Streptophyta > Magnoliopsida > Sapindales > Meliaceae > Azadirachta > Azadirachta indica. The sequence goes on along the minus strand of CM040442.1, from coordinate 3,244,997 downwards.
TTCACATATTCTGTTATTTGCAAGAACTGCATCATCATCATCATCAGATCGTTACAGAGAAAATGAAGTTTACAATTTCATGAAGTTATAACTTAAAGCTTTCATCAGGCTCAAGAAATCTGCCAATCCACTCCAAGTTCATTGGATCTTCATCGGAGAAATCAAAGAATTCGTCAACATTAAAGCCAATAATATTGTTTGATTCTTCTCCTCCACTGTTGGATGCTGAACTGTTTTCTTCTTTCGGAGTTTCTGCATTTATTTTCTCCACTACTGCACTTTTTTCATCTCTGGTTTTGGCGTGTTGTCTTGCTCCAGCTCCGCTTTGTTTCTCTTTCTGATTTATTTTCTTGCTCAAATGAGAATTCCAGTAATTCTTTATCTCATTATCTGTTCTACCGGGTAATCTTCCAGCTATTAGAGACCACCTAAGAAAGAACATGAGATGAATTTCAATCATAAACCAAACTAAATTAAAACCATATAATACAATTAAACACAAATGAAAAAAAAATGACCTGTTTCCTAAGAGTTTATGAAGCCTAAGTATCAAATCCTCTTCTTGATCAGATATGTTCCCTCTCTTAATATTTGGTCTTAGATAATTCATCCATCTTAGCCTGCAACTCTTCCCACTTCGATTGAGACCTTCAAAAACCAAAGACCAGTCAATCTTTTCTGGGTCAAATATACTGTAATTCAGCAGCAGATCATGATCATTTCAATGGAGGAGTACAGGATGAACATGTACCTGCTTTAACTGCAACAGCTTTCCACCTTTTAGCACCATGAATGGCAATAAACTCGGCCAATTTTCTATCCTCTTCTGTTGTCCAAGCTCCCTTGTTGACTTCCGTCTTGCTAGTACTAGTCAAATCCCTCTTGGTTTCCACCTGCTCCTCTTCCGTTTTTATTGACTCTTTTCTCACAGCAGCCATATCAGCTTTTCGTGAGCTAATTGCAGAAAAAGATGGTGAGATTTTTGTGGGAGATTTGCTGGTCATTTGGAGAAACTGTTTCGAATTTCCTGTGTTATCTACCCTTGTCGTTGGGAACGAAGAAACTCTCAACTACCACTTATATATAAATGGGAGAAATTAAATGAGCTATAGCTTTGGCCTTCATCATCAGAAAAGGACATTGAGCATGGGTATGCTGATTGAGTAATGAAAGAGCTATAAAGTTTTTACAAGCAAGCCTACATGCAGCATGTTAGTACTACTACTACAAAGGCTGCTAAAGAAACAAACAAACAAAAAAACAATGTAAAATTTCAATTTAGTCCGTAATTGTCGCGTACAATTACACTTGTAGCTATAAGTTTGACTCTGTGTTACAAACATCCCTAACATAGTAACACAACATTCCATCCTTTGTCTCATTTTAGCAATTTAGTTTATGGAACAAAATTTGGTTGAATCAATCTATAGCAGAAAGGTAACCAAATAATCTCATGTAACCTGTTAAACAACTCATTTAGTCTAAATTATTTTAAACCACAGCTATTCCTACTATTATCATTGAATATATATATATATATA